>CM032464.1:24853647-25198417 GCA_019059595.1 Marasmia exigua | reverse complement strand
GAGGTGGCTTTCTTTGGAGGAGGCTTTTACCCATAAAGGATCCGCAGGAAATATATAAATTTTGTGAAACATATTGAAGTACTTTTTAAACTTGTAGTGGATCAAATAAAGCTTTTTTTATTTAATAGCAAATAAATAAAGCTCCGAGTGCGATCCGTTGAAAACAATACTGATTGAATTACATTTACTGTGTGTGTTAATCGTAAATATCCACAATATACTCGGCTAAATCTATACAGAAGTTGAACGAAATGCGTACACCGGCCAGGAGTATGCAGAATTTGTACGTTGGAGAGCGAGTCCCCGTGCAAGTCTACTGTAGGCTGAGCCCTATGCAAAGAGACAGTGATATTTATTGTATGAAGATAGTTTCTCCTACAACTGTAATGCTAACTCCTCCCAGCAGTGCTATTAGCTACCGAAATGAGAATGACAAGACTATGGAGTAAACTTTCAAAGAGGTTTTCCCTCCCGAAGCATCGCAACAGGAAGTCTTCCATACAGTCGCTTGTTAAAGGTAAAATCGGGCTTTTATTCATTAGATAGATAGATAGATATACTTTATTGCACAAAATACACAACTTAAGTACTAGGCATTACAGAAATTTTGTGTACAATTTCGGCGGTCTTATCGCTGAAAGCGATTTCTACCAGACAACCTTCGGGTAAAGGACATTTGATAGTAGAGAAGGGGATTGATATTTTTATAGCAATCTTTTGCAATTTATTCTTAAGGTGACGGGTAGGGCACGCTATTTTTTAGCTACTAAACATACCTATTTTAAACAATTATTTAATAAATAGTATAAGTGTTTGCCGAGAGGTTGTAACCCCGAATATATTTAAAATAGATTCGGTTTAGTAGCTAAAAATTAAAATCGATTGGTGTCGCTAGTGTGCCCTAACCGTCACCTTAAGTAAATAACACACTTAATCCCGCCTGCTTAGTCCCGCCTGAACACAAGATGAAATTTTTAAGTGTGTTATTGCAAAAGATTGCTATAAAAAATATCAACTATTGATTTAGCAGTCTCATCTTAACTGGTACTCATATATTTGGGTCGATGACGTCATCTTTGTTGTCGTTTAATTATCGCCTTAAGTAGGTAATAGTAGCGAGCATATTTTAAAGAATGGTCGCTGAATTGTCCCAGCCGCCGTGCGAATTTTGGCTACTCATGAAATCTCATCTTTTCCAGGAAAACCTCGGATGATTCTCCCCAAGCGCCATTTGAGGGCAGGTTGTCCTCTTTGATTAAGACCATGACTGTTCTAAAGATCACTCCGTGTTTGACACACGGATAGAAGTCGTCATCATCATTTCAGCCAAGAGACGCCCACTGCTGGGACATAAGCATCTCCTAGCGGAAAGAAGTATCCAAGGATAACAAATTTTTTAGATGAAGGGACCGATTAATCCGCTATACGGCTGTAGCGGTACCGACACAAACCGTTTATTTTTAAACAGCCATATGTAGGGTTTTCAACTATGCGATTGTCTTAAGCGATATTAAACCGTTTAATCTTGCTTCGGCGAAAACCGAAAGAGATAGGACATAAGTGGGAGGAGCCGGGATCAAAGCTAGGAGCGGTGTTTATTTTCATTTGTGAACTGTGTTATTACTATTATTAGAGATGCGCCGAATGTTCGGCCAAATATTCGTATTCGGTACATTCCGCATATTTTTTCATGTTCGTATTCGGCCGAATGTTCGGTTGATTTGCCGAATAATTACCGAATATTTAAAGTATGTATTGTTAGCATTTAAAAAAATAAAATTAAAAGATTAAGGTTAACAAATTACTAAATAGGTGTGGTTTATTGCGAAAGTTTTGTTTAGTTTTTAAAAATGAAACGGATAGGTACTACTTCTTGTACCAATTATTTCTTGTGAAATAAATAGATAAATAATTATTTTATCATAGAAACTGCGGTTTTACAGACGATAAATTAACTTATCTTTGGGTAACAACTATTTTCAGAAAATATTTTTTTTTATATTATATTTGAATACTTGTGTTGGTTCCTTAAGATAGTAATTATTAAATTACTATCTTGCAGCGGGGGGGAGCGGCAGCAAACGCCGCTCGGCTCATGCACCGTACCAACATGTACAAACCTCTTTGACGCGCAGAATTAAATTGAATGATTCGGCCGAGTATTCGTTTGAATCAACATTCGGTGCATCTCTAACTATTAGATAATCTGCGTCTTTATGTGTATCAAAATAAGTCATTTTTTAGGGTCCGTAGCCAAATGGCAAAAACGGAACCCTTATAGATTCGTCATCGCTGTCCGTCGGTCCGTCTGTCCGTCGGTCCGTCCGTCCGTATGTCACAGCCACTTTTCTCCAGCAACTATACTATTGAAACTTAGTAAATAGATGTATTTTGTTAACCGCATCACGATTTTTATACAAAAATAGGAAAAAAAAAATACTACTTAGAACTGAAACTGAAGATCTAGTAAGTCGTTTTTTTTAATACGTTATAAATAAACCGTAAACCGCAGTATATCTTACTTGCTGCTACTACGGAACCCTTCATGGGCGAGTCCGACTCGCACTTGGCCGGTTTTTTTCTTAAGTAGGTAAATAACTAAGTTAATCAACGACTCTGAATGTGGCAGTTAGTTTTACTTTGTAAAAACCGGCCAAGTGCGAGTCTGACTCGCGCACCGAGGGTTCCGCCGGTATCTTTTGATTGTGTTACCTTTTGTTTGATTTTTTCACAGCTTAAAGGGACAGTAGACCTAGGTATTTGGTATAAATTTCAATTTGATACCTTTATTCGTTCGTGAGAAATAAAGTAGTAAATTTCATTTTATTAAAATATTTTTATTATTTTATATAACTAAAAAAATGTGATTTTCGCAATTTTTCCTATATTTGCATTATATGACAATGCTTCATGCCAAATTTCAAGATTCTGAGTTTACGGGAAGTACCCTGTAGGTTTTGATTCCTTTGCGAGTGTCGAAAATTTGATGAAAATATCGATATAATCGGCTGTATCTTTTGATTGCGTTGGCTTAGAAGTTTGATTTTTTCACAGCTTCAAGGGACAGTAGACCTGAGTAATTGATATAAATTTCAGCTTCATACCTCCACGCGTTCCTGAGAAAAAGGGTCTTGACAGACGGACGGACGGACGGACAACAAAGTGATCCTATAAGGGTTCCGTTTTTTCCTTTTGAGGTACGGAACCCTAAAAATGCTAATAGCTTTGTATTTCACGTAAATTTCAAACTTACAATTATGTAAAATTTTAGAATTGAATAAAAAACGCAAGTGTTCATTGAAGAATCTGAAAGATGATGACGAAACACAATGCGAAGAAGACGATGAAGAGATAGTAAATAATTCACAACCCTACTCGGAATACGAAAAAATTAAACCTGTGCTGAAAAGCTCTGCCCCAAACACTTTGCAAGAGACGGAACTTAACAACAAATTACCCACAGTTTTAGATATACGTGGTTGTAAATATTTTGGCCAACTTATATCAAACGAACTGCTGAGATTGAATTTTAATGACAGAGTAGTAATTATGCAAAAAATCCTTGATTTGCTTAAAAAATGAAAATATGTAGTGTAGTGACAAGCAGGTACCTTTTTTTTTTTGTTGACCCAGGAGAAATGCGTTACGCATACCCATCCGTCTGTAAACGGATGGGTTATGTCGGACTCTTCTGGCGACGGCTTCTCCTAACGAGAAGCCGGCCAGAGGCATACCGTCTAAAACTCCTGGGACTCTCCCTCATCTGTCCATGAGTGGGCGAGTGACATGGGGCCAAAGCTCGGAGCCTTTCACCACGTCACCCCCCGGACAGGGACGCCCGCCTACACGGCGGGCACGGCGCTTCTCCCCCCGGGGTCGGGGGGAGGGATGGGGACAGCCGAGAGAGTCGTGCCGTCCCCACCAGGCGTAGGAGGAGGTCCTTGCAATGCCGGTGGTGGGGTTACAGCCCCACGCACCAGCGAAACTGCTCCTCGCAGGGGAAGGAGACGCAAGTATTGGCGTCGTCTCCTCCCTCTACGTGCTTTGCGGATCGTGGGGGCGAGAGGGTCAGCCTCTCGCTCGCGCTCCGCCGCCTCCTTCGCCTCCATCACATGCTCGCAATATGCGGCAAAGGCCTTCCAAGCATCCTCACTCGCTAATATAGCTCTCGCCATATTAGAGAGTGAGAGGTTCTGGCCGACCTTTGCCACCAATGCGTGGCGAGCCTGTGCCCGCGGCGCACACACCGCCAAGGTGTGCTGCGCTGTGTCCACAGGGTCGCCGCAAGTGTGGCACGAAGGCGTCTCCTCCCTGCCGATTTTGTGCAGGTAATAACCGAAGCAGCCATGCCCGGTCATTACCTGAACCATCCGGAAGGGAGACTACGCCGTGGTGACGCTCAAGCCACCGGTCCAAGACCGGGGCGAGCGCGTCGAGCGTTCTGCGGCCGTACGGAGTGAGGACGAGGTGCTCAGACCATCGCCTCTGGAGGCTCTTCCGAGCCTCCCTCCGCACGACCTAACGCTCGGCGGGGCAAATGGACACCCCATTTGCCCTTTGTGCCACCGTGTAGTCGTTCGTACACGGCGGACACCACCACGGCGTCTGACTCCCATGGGGGCGTCTCGGCGAGTAAGCAGGCCACGTCGAAACTTACCGTACGGTAAGCTCGCAAGAAGGGAAGGTTTCCCCCCTTGCTAGGGAGTCGGACCAGACTGGCGCCCCGTAGAGCGCCATCGATCGCAGGATACCGGCGTAAAGTCGCCGGCACCTGGAGCCTGGTCCACCCAGGTTGGGCAGCAGCCACGAAAGCGTGTCTGCTGCCTTGAGGAGCCGCGGTGACATCCTGCTAAAATGCAGGCCAAAATGCCACCGCGGATCCAGGGTGAGACCGAGATAGCGCATCTTGGCCTTCACTGCAACCTGGGCCCCCCCGACAGTAATGTGTCTGCCGGAGGGGAAACGCTCGCAGGAAGACTGAGGAAAGTAGATCACCTCAGTCTTCTCGACGGCCACCTCTAGGCCGAGCCGCCGCACCCTCCGTATGACCAGGTCCGTGGTGGTCGACGAGCTTTGCGCCGCGCGGTCGAACGTCCCCCCGGGCGGTGACGAGAGTGTCATCTGCATAGCAAATGACACTCTTGCCCCGGGAGAGACTGGCGCGCAGGACCCAGTCATACCCTAGGTTCCACAGAAGCGGTCCGAGGACCGACCCCTGTGGAACCCCCATCTCTACGGTGCGGCTCTGCACCTGGCCCGACCTGTCGGCGTAGAGGACTACCCTGTCTTTTAGGTAGTCCTCTATCAAAATCGCGAGATACTGGGGCACCCTAAAATAGCGGAGTGCCGCCAGTATCGTCGCGTGGGGGAGGGTGTTGAACGCGTTTTTTATGTCAAGAGACACCGCGACAACACCCTTCTTCTCCCCCGCAGCCTCCTCCGTTTCCTCTCGGAGTCTTTTCAGGGCGTCGATGGTCGACCGACCCGCCCTGAAACCGTAGACAAGCAGGTACCTACTTCAAAAATGCTCAAACAAAAACTATCGTCTTAGGGTAAAATTAAATAAATGACGGATTTTATTTTTTATTTATAATATTATTATCTATAAGAATTCGTACGTGGTGACGTTTGAAGGTGTGATGGGACTAAAGTGGACGTTCTTGTCCCATCATACCACCACACGCTTGCCAAGAGACGAACGACGTAACCTAACAAGCACCTAGGTATAGAATGTCTTTAAATATAAATAATGTTTGGTTTAAAATAAAGCTTTTGCTCATCATACAAATATCTGCTTCTTGCAGGATTCAGACCTAAAAGCTTTAATCGCCTTATTGTAGTGAACCGACCGCTAGGCCAAGGTGTTCAACATCATCAAATATTACCTTTATATCTATTATTAAAATAGTTTTTAAATTACACACTCAATCTTAAATAGCGTTCATGAGATGCAGTTTAAAAAGCATAGTAATAGAAATAATAGTATCCTTTGACACCTTTTGGATACTTACAAAAACCTAAAAAACTGGTTCTAACTTTTAAAAAAAGAACCCTAAAGAAAAGAGTAAAATCTTTTATTTTTTCTATCGTCTTTGACCGCTGCTGTTATTTTAGAGTTAAATACCTCTAATATATTCTATAATTATTTTTACCTACTTGTCTACTATAATAAACCCTA
Source organism: Marasmia exigua (assembly GCA_019059595.1). Lineage (NCBI taxonomy): Eukaryota > Metazoa > Arthropoda > Insecta > Lepidoptera > Crambidae > Marasmia > Marasmia exigua. The sequence goes on along the minus strand of CM032464.1, from coordinate 25,192,239 downwards.
GATTTTTACTCTTTGGCATGTTTTAGCTTACATATAATATAATCCACTTTATTAGAAATAAAATGAGAATTCACTTCGATTACGCTTTTTTGCCAAGTCAATATCCCGGAAAGACTAAAATGTAAACAATAACAAAAAATCCCGTAGAGCTTTCGTTACAAAGAAAACATTATCTTATGTCTTACGCAGTTATGACTATAATTGCATAAAATGGCGCGTATTTCACGTTGTGACATGACTCTTCCCATTCAACCAATAGCGTGCTGCGGTACATACTTTATCGCCTATCCTTTTTGAACACAGAAAAAAGTAACAAAAATGAACCTTATTCATAAACAGTTTTTAATACCGTTAATTCAGCCGTATATACGGCTGATGCGCATGTTAGGGTTATTCAGAGAATCGTATAAAATAAACGGTTTAAAACCCTAAAATGGGTAACCTTTTTGGTCCCTAATTACAAAAGAGCGTTTTGTCTGCCCCGCAGCTCAGCGTGCCCTGTTAATGTTATTGTTAGAGTACAAAGCATTTTTAAATATTCATTAGACTAACTTAGGTATTGAAATCAGCGGGTCAAGTACCTATGAAATTCATAATATTTAAAAATGCTTTGTACTCTAACAATAACATTAACAGGGCACGCTGAGCTGCGGGGCAGACAAAACGCTCTTTTGTAAATATCTTCATTCTTCACATTTTGTAAACAATTTCACGTTTTTGGGGTCTCGAACCGCAAAACGAAAACATAAAACACGCATACCGCATACGTCACGTGTCTAACTTCATAAAAATATATATAAATACAGAACACCACTGAAACTATTGTAATTTTATTTAATTTAATTTTGTCGCGGAAAAAATGTAAAAATTTTGTGACCCTTAAAAAAGAATAAGCACAAAAAAGGCACGGAACCAGTGTCCGTGGAATTTAATGTTTTAATAAAAAAAATACAGAACACTGGCATCTCGCGCTAAACTGTGACCTCGGCGTGGTTCGGCATGAGATAGAGCCTCTTTTCGCGGCACCATTGTCCTTTCTGCATGATCCAAAGGTTGACTGATATAAAATGCCTCTAGGCATTAAGTTCGCCTATCGTATCGTTTTGTGCAATGAAGTTTTTAAATAAATAATAGAGACACAGACAGAACGTGTACGGGAGCGACTCGTTAGAACATACTGTCTAGCGCGTAGGTCAACGAACTCTTCGATATCAATGTCAACTAGAGCCGAACTTCTGTGTCTATTATTTTGTGCTTACTCTCCGTCCGTCCGTCGCTCACCGGAATGTTTTTTTTATGACATAGGTGGCAGACGAGCAGACGGATCACCTGATGGAAAGCGATTGCCGCCGCCCATGGACACCCGCTATACCAATGGAGTCACAATGTCTCCAAAACTCGGATCCAACTCAAGAGAAAGGTCAAATGTATTTTATTATTAACTAGGTATTACAAATAGATACTTTCAGAGGCACATATTTTCCACACGTAGGTATATACCTCCCATTATATATATTGTTTTAAACTATCATGGTCACTAACATTAGAATAGTTATTTACGAGATTTCTACCATGTACCTTTTATTTTTGAGTTTCCGATATTTCGGCACTGTTGCAAGCGCCATGGACACGGAGTAACTGAAGTTTTTGCGGGTAAGATGTCACTGGCAGACAAATCGGTCTACCCTCCTTCGCAGTCTTTTACTACGCGCACCTGCGGTACCACTGTTCACTAACTCACTATTTTCTCGCACCTGGAGCCCAATTCTCGAGCTCGAGATATTTATTTTCATACGACATATATCACTAAAACATAGTTTTTGTGTAAGGTTTTCAGGTGATATCCGCCATGTTTTAAAAATATCACGAGCACGAAAATTGGGCTCCTGTTCTTGACACACAACACTCACAGTATCAGGCCGCGAAATGACACTTCGTTTGATTCGGCGGCGGGTAGGGCTAAAAGAAGCCGCGTGGGCTGATGCAATTCAAAGGTTTTAAATTAGTGTCTAGTGGTTTTTAGTGTGCAAGTTTGGTGTTTATTTGTGCAGTGAAGTGCCGCAAAGTGATCCTAATAATAAGAATCGTTGGATTGTATCGTTTTTAACACTGCTATTGTGTGTCGAGTGCGTTGTCTCATGACAACTTGCCTGGACCTAATAGAGTCTTAAAACCCGCGATTGCTTTTAGAGTGATATCCGCTGAATCTTCCGCTGAAACGCAAAACACCGGCGTTTTATTGAGTGACTGTGACTTTGACTGACTTCGACTGTTGACTACCTACTTGTTCTCAATTACTTGACATTGGCGAATTATCTTCGGTTGTCCCGCTTAATAATGCCTAAAATCTAAAACATGATAATGGCAGGAGTAATTCTCAGTCGAGAAGTTGATTGCCACAAATAAAATAAGAAGAAGTACTAACTGTAGAAGAAGAAGACACTTTGTTTAGTGTTACGGTTATTACATTTTCGAATCACTGGATTCCAGACATTTGACAATTTAAACACGGATGGGTTTAAATTATCAAATGTCGCGATTGAAATTAACTCAAAATAAGGTACATGGTAGTATGGTAGAAATCTCGTAAATAACTACACTCCCATTACGTACTTTTTAAACAAACTTTGCGACATCAGGTCCCTGTTAATCCCTTAAGTAGGAAGGTACTTATGCCTTTAGTAGCCTGATATAACAAACTACTCTTTTGGGTTGATGGTGATTGATGCCTAATGTTCGTAGGGACTATCCCACGTCTCTGTGAAAACGATAATTCACTTACTAAGTACTAACTGTACATAGAATACAGGATGTATCGGTTAACGACGGTTTATGACCGTGGGAGAGCCACGCTTTGGCATGAAAGGACCGCTCAGCCGGAGTGATACCACGGCCTCACGAAAAACCGGCGTGAAGCAGCACTGTGCTGTGTTTCGCTGCGTGAGTGAGGGTACCGGAGGCCCAATCCGGGGGAAGGGAGGGTTTAAAGGTTGGCAGCGTACTTGTGACTCCACTGGTGTCGCGGGTGTCCATGGGCGGCGGCAATCGCTTACCGTATGAGGTGATCCGTCTGTTCGTCTGCCACCTTTAACATAAAAAAAAACGAGCTACCAACCAAATTTTGGAAAACTCGCTGAAATTTTCCGACTCCCGATACACATTGACTAAGTCACGTGAAGGACTTCGAATGAAAAGTAGGATTTTTTTTTAATGTGAATTTTCAAAAGTCATAGAACTAATATGATTTTTTGGGTATAGCAATCTTTTGCAACTTACTCTTAGTAAATAATGCACTTAAAAATTTTTCGACAGGCTTCGGGTGTGACTCGAACCCACGATCTTTTGCTAACCGGGCAACTGCTTTACCGACTAACTTACGGCTCAGGGCGAAGCAAAAAAAGCACTTACAAAATTAGTCGACATACCAAGGTTTCCGGTAGCTTAGTCTGTAAAGCAGTTGCCGAGAGACCGAAGACTGTCATAAATAAATAAATTTTGTTGAAAAAACCACAAGAACAATATAAATGCTTATAATCTACCTTACCAAGGGAACGAATTTTAAGTTTGTTGCCTGAACTAGGAATATCCTGTATCTCAAGCAAAAACGAAAGAAAGAAAAGAACAAAATGAGCTTATCAATTTTAACAATAAAAATTAAATTAAACTTAATCCAAATTTACCTAATCTAGCGCCCATGTAAATAATGAAAACCTAAAAATAAATAAACCTGACAATGATTCAAGTTTTTTTTTTAATTCTATCAAATTGCACGGACACGGTGACTTTTTTGTGCTCGTTTTTTAAGTGTTACTAATTATTTTGAAATTTCCTCCGCGATAAAATTAAACTAAATTAAATTAAATTACAATAACAACCTTAAGATTAGGCAGTCATGCATGGTTAATGTTAGTAAGATGTATATGTACTGCCATTTTTTTTTATTTTTTCTTGGGGTAGGGGTTTGGTGATTTTATGTAGTTAAGGACCTCAGAGGAGGGGTTTTGGGGTATGTTAATAATTTATGTTTTATTTGCAAGCTTGTCCCTAACCGCGTCATCGCCCCGGCGGATTGCCATTTTGAGGTTGTACTCGGTTATTTTTTCGATGGTAGCCTTCGATGCCATGGATATTAGGCAAGCTGTGGCGTCGTTAGTGGCGTTATCTGTATAATATACACAAGTTCTTGTGTGTCTGGAGATGGCTACCACCGCGTTTGGGACATTTCGCAAGAGATGGGACTGTTTGGGAGTTGTTCCGACTATCGCAACGTTCTCGAACGTCTGTCCCTGGGCTTCGTGGATTGTCAGAGTGCGCGATCCTTCGTCTGATCCGTAACCCTGGCTGATTAAGAGAGCTTTCTCGGATGATTCAAGATTAACCCAGTTAACAATTTATTTGATGACTTTGAAAATTAGATGACACACATACTTTCACACTTAAAAACGTTTATCTAGCAATACTACACCTTATAAGTTTATGATTACATAATAAAATAAAATAGAAGTTATGTACTGAACACAAATTAAAAAAAATATAAGCTATATCTAACTAAATAATGGCGATATTAGGCGCCTTCGTAATCAATCGATTGAATATATCGATTTGTAGTGCAGACAAGTGGCACAAATTGGTGGCTCGGCCTTCATTGGGCAATCCTTCATGTCGTGTCCATCTTCTCCACAATGACCGCAGATAGTTTTCTCACCACGACATGTTTTTGCGGCGTGCCCGTACTGCTGGCACTTGTAATATCTTGTTGCAAGCGTGAAGTCTCTTACAGGGCACGACCACCAATGAACAAAGACATTTGTAATTAGGGCCTTACGTTTCTCTGCAGATACCTCAATCACGTAGTTACATGTGTCAGCGTTTTTCTTACCGTACCGTTGTTTGGCTTAGTTTAATGGTGGACACAAATGTTTTTGCTGTCATGCTCTTCAACTTTTCGGCTAAATTTTGCTGAAATATGCAGTTGAAGACCTCGGTTTCCAGCATTGAGGTGGGAACTCCGACCACGATGATTCTGGGCGTACGTTTATGAGGCTCATCTACGGTAAGCTGCTCAGATTTTTTCAGCTTCTCTATGTCCCCCTTAGAGTCCGAGCTGATGATCACACCGCCATTTTTTGTTTTGCGAATACCTCAAACCTGCTGCTTCATTTCTTCAGGGCGGATTATTTTTTGAACAAGGCTTTTCGTTCGGCTTCTGAGGTATTCCGTTGATTTGTATATTGAAACGTCGAACCCACTGCTCATTTCTATGGCCGTCATCCACTATCGCCTTGGGTTGGCTTTTAAGTTCTTTGACATCATTGGTCAAACCCTCCACGACTGCGATTCTCATCTCGAAGTCATCCACACGCGTCGAAAGATTATCTAGCCTGGTATTAAGCGTCGCTTTTAAATCAGCTATATCTGTTTTCATTTGTTGAAGATCCTTCTGTATGATCTGTATTGTAGACAACTGTTCGTGCATGTGCGATATTTTAGATGAGATATCTCCAAGTATTGATAGATGAATTCCTGTGTTTCTTCTCTGATGCCTGCTGTCTGTTTGGGGGTTGAATTAGGATGCTTTCTTTCCTATTGTGGCAATCCCGATGAGAATCTTGAATTGCTCGGAGTGCTGGCCGATTGTGTGTCCTCCAACTTTGAAACTTCCAGTGCAGTCTGGGATGCATCTCTGCAGGCTGTGCACATCCAAGATGCTAAGATGCTCTGCCAGAACCAAGTCTTGAAAATCCACGCTCCGTAATGCCACCGCACGTAAAGTGGTACTTTTTTTTACAAATAAAGAAACCTGGCCCGTCTCCTACAGTCTCAGTACAGCTTGCGCATTTCGATGTGAAAATTTTGGGAACCTATGACTTTCCTATTCGCAGTTAGTAAGTGTACGTGTCTCCACAACAACCGCTCGCGCCCGACTGTGTCATGGACACTTGTATTGGGAATAACCCTTCTCACCTTACGGCCAGCTAGACTATAGGTACTATTTCAACCAGGGTACTAACTTAATAAAGCGATTCCTGAGACTAAGTGTGCCCGTGTGGCCGTGTGGTCCCCGGCAGAGTAGAATAGGCCACCCTCACTCTTACCGAGGTGTCGTAAAAGTCGACTAAGGTAAAGCTGCTGGCATGATCATCAGCACCTCTCCTCACCTCACCTCCAAAACTCTCCATTTATATCCTCCTCACCACCAAAGAAAACTCTCCATTTATATCAAAACCCTCGCCAACCCGTCTGCCAAGCGTGGTGAGTATGGCAATTACCCCCCATGTGATTGAGGGAGGCCCGTGCCCCAGCAGTGGGGGCTTAAATGGGCTGATGATGATGATGATGACTAAGACTAAGTATTCAGTAACACAAGAATAGTAAACGAAAAATAATAATAATAAAAATTGTTATTATAAATTCATACAAAAAAAGATTGAATCAAAAAGAGGTTGGTTTAATCTAAGAATACAACCTGTGTACTGTTTACTTTAATTTACAACCCTGTTAATGGCTCCCGCCGGATTCAGGATTTAAAAAGTTTTGCTGTGAAACACTTTTACAGCATCTTCGTCCCAAAGAGATCGTTGGCTTCACAAATCCGTTTACGTAATGGTCCGTAAGGTAACCTTTTTTATTGTTGACAAGTGCCCTGTTTACGACTTTTTTCCAGTTTATGAAGTTAAGAACGTGCCAGGCAGTAATACCTAACTCTGCCGTTTCTCTAAGGAAAAACCGGCAAGTTAAAATTAATAAAAACCGGCCAAGTGCGAGTCGGAAGGTAAATTGCAGTTTACGGTTTATAACGTATTAAAAAAACTACTTACTAGTTCTAGTCCAAACCAATTTCCGTTGTTAGTTTTCATGATTATGTACATTATATATTTTTTTTAGTTTTATAATTCTTTTATTTTAGAAGTTAGAGGGGGGGGCACAATTTACCACTTTGGGAGTTTCTCTTGCGCAAAGTATTGTGTTTAAAAAAAAAGATGTTTTAAATCTCAACATAATTTTTAAAGACCTATCCATAGACACGTACAGGTTTGATGAAAAAAACATTTTTGAGTTTCAGTTTCAAGTATGCAGACCAACCAATCCAATTTATTTATTTTTCCCAATTTTTGTGTAAAAATCGTAATGCGTTTAACAAAATACATCTATTTACCCAGTTTCAATAGTATAGATCTTATAGTTTCGGAGAAAAGTGGCTGTGACATACAGACGGACGGACAGACATGACGAATCTATAAGGGTTCCGTTTTTTGCCATTTGGCTACGGAACCCTTAGATGGTGATGAGGGATTGTGTGATATTACTACCATTTGCTCGGCGGTAAGGTGAAACGAGTAACCATGATTCAGTTGGTCTAGTCCAAGCGTACCATTGCGCCCTGTGGCTAGGGGCGTTCAAGTATACTGCCAAGGTTTTCCCCGGCCTGTCGTAAGAGGCGACTAAAGGGGCTTTCGGAGTTCATGAGCGTACCCACCGCTGGGGAGTGGCTTGCTCAGCGTACGACTCCGTGAGGGACGACACTACCGGGTAGTTCGTACAGCGTTGAAGGGCTGTGTTGCGCCAGATAGGGGTGAAACGGCGAGCGCGATTAGCGGTACGGTCTAGTCCCGGCTGTGGGGTTTCCGATCGCAAATGCGCGGAGATGGACACCCCAGGGTTTTTAGTTTAGGTTTGAGTCCCACCCAACACCTTGTTCCTACATTTAGCAAGGTGACGGCCTTGACGGTTTCCCCTGGGAAAAAAAAGCGTACCCTGGGATACGAAGAAACAGCTTTGGACGCAACCGGGAACTACACGCTACGATGAGGAAGAGGATGGTGATGAGGAAGGTTCTGCTCCCTCATCGCCAGAGTGGGGAGGGTACTTGAGCATGGGTTGAAGAACCATACTTTATGTCCCTCCCCAGGCGGAGGGCCCACTTACACTGCGGGCCCGATACTGCCTCCCCTAGTCCAGCTGGAGGGGGAGCGATAGGGACAGCTTGGTTCTTAAGTACTGTAACGATGGGTGAACTCCTTCCTTGCTGGCTGTCGTTTTAATATCAGTAATTTAGAAGAAAATTTATGCTTTTAATATAGACTCCTGAGGGCAGTGTCAGGAGGTCTTAGAGAGGTCACTTATAGAGGGCCGCCGCCGCGGTCCAGCTAGTAGTTTTTAACCAGAAATTATAAGTGAAAATAAGAAAGTAATTATATAGTGAACCCTTTTTTTTTTTTTTTTTTTTTCTTTTCGCTGGGGAATGCCGCCGGCCCGAAGTGCAATGGCCGACGTCGCCGCCTAGTGGCGGCGCCTTATGCATACCCTCCTGCTGGGGAGGGTTATGTCGGGCTCTCCTCTGGCGGGGGCTTCTCCTAACGAGAAGCCGGCCAGAGGCATACCGACTAAACCCCAGCGGTTTTCCCTCATCGTCCTTAAATGGGAAGGCGTCGTGGGCTGTAGGACGAACCTATTACCCATACGGGCGCCACGACCCTCCCCGGGCGGTGCCCGCCTACACGGCGGGCCAGGCGGTTCCTCCCCCGGCTTGCTGGCCGGGAGAGGGGGTAGGGACGGCCGGGAAAACTGAGCCGTCCCTACTGGGCTGCTGAGAGAGCCGGTGCAATGCCGGCGCTGGTGACCCCCCACCATGCGCCAGCGGGTTCCCTCTGCGGAGAGGAGCGAGACGCGCATCTGTTCGGCGTCTCCTACCCCTCCTTGCCCTTCGGAGCGCGGGAGCGAGAGGATTTGCTTCGCGCTCGCGCTCCGCCGCCTCCTTCGCTGCCATTACGTGCTCGCAATAGTCAGCGAAGGCGTTCCAGGCCACCTCGCTCACTAGCATAGCTCTCACTATGCTAGGGAGCGAGAGGTCCTGGCCGACCTTCGCGACCAGCGCATCGCGCTGCCGAGACCACGACACACACTCCGCCAGGGTGTGGTGTGCCGTGTCCTCGACAGCGCCGCACGCATGGCAGGAAGGCGTCTCCTCCCGTTTGATTAGGTGCAGGTAGTGACCGAAACAACCGTGCCCGGTCATTACCTGCACCATTCGGAATGAGACGTTGCCGTGGTGACGCTCAAGCCACAGGTCCAGGACCGGGGCGAGCGCGTCGAGGGTCCTACGGCCGTACGGAGCGGTGGTGAGATGCTCGGACCACCGCCTCAGGAGGCTCTTCTGAGCCCTCCTCCGTACGGCTTCCCTCTCGACGGGGCAGTGGCGTTCCCCCTCTGCCCTACTGACCACCATTTTCTTGTAAACGGTGGTCAGCACCACGGCTTCTAACTCCCATGGAGGGGTCCCAGCGAGCAAGCAGGCCGCGTCAAAGCCTACCGTCCGGTAGGTTCGAGCGACCCGCTGCGCCATCGCCCGCTGAGGCCCCCGCAGGAGGGGAGTGTTGTCCCGTCCTGCCAGGGAGTCGGCCCAGACTGGCGCTCCGTAGAGCGCCATGGAGCGCAGGATGCCGGCGTAAAGACGCCGGCACTTCGAGCCTGGGCCTCCCAGGTTGGGCAGCATCCACGTCAGCGTGTCTGCTGCCTTTAGGAGTCGCGGTTGTAGCCCGCGAAAATGCGGGCCAAACTTCCACCGCGAGTCCAAGGTGAGGCCGAGATAGCGCATCTCGGCCTTCACCTCAACCTGGTATCCCCCCACAGTGATAAGCGCACCGTGGGGGAACGGTTCCCGAGGCCCTTTAGGAAAGTAAAGGGCCTCGGTTTTCTCCAGCGCCACCTCGAGCCCAAGGAGGCGCATTCGGGATACGACTAGGTCGCCGCCGTGGGGTTATATAGTGAACCCTCGCACGTTTCGCGTAACCATATATTGTACATTTTGAAGGTTACGAAAGAAAAATAACAACACGTAAAGAACTTGTGTTGTTTCAATGTAAAATCGCAGACCCTTACAGTACTAAGTTATCATGGATATTCACCAAATGCAAAATTTTATTGTTTTTGTTGAAACATGTCTAGCTTGTGTTCAGATTACGAGAATATTAATGGTTTCCACCGTTTATTCAGTCTAAAAGTTCATAAAAAGTTAAATCGCGCGGAACGACGGAAGGGATAGATGTGACGTCAATTACCGAAAGGCCGTTACTTTACTCGATACCGTTATTTTTTTATGTGATAGGTGACAGACGAGGTAAACCGAAGCAGACCAGTCCCCAAAGGTGGCAGCTGTTCACAAGTATGACGTAAGTCTCAGCCGTCATTTCACTCAACCATATTAGAGGGAATGTAATGACCAGCCACATAGCGCCACCACCTGAGAGACATTTGAGTGAGCATGACTACTTAGGTTCCTCTCATAGGTCACAAAGAGTAGTAATTACTTAATCTAATATTAATAAACTGCAAGACGAGGTGTACATTAGTAGGTGGTTAGCATCTTGACAATTATTGAATAATCAATATAAAATAAATTTTTGTACAATAATAAATACTGTTAAGCCTAATTTAATAAAATTGAGTAATTATATAATATTAATAATTTCAGTTAATATATATGAAAATGCTACAAGTGCGCAGGCATGAAGGTCATTATGTCCATGAATCCTTATCATTTTAGGAATCTACAATTTTATAGTATCCTTTACTGATTAAACAGGCTTTCACGTGAGATTTAAATTTATGCGTTGGTAACTCAATAACATTTTTGGCAACTTATTGTACATTTAATACTTAGACCAACATATGAATTATTAATCTTTTGAAGTTTCAGATTTGGAATCGCGAGCTTGTGTTTATTTCTAGTGTTAAAACCATGACAATCAGATTTTTTCGCAAAAATATCCTTGATCTTTCGCACGTACAAAAAACATTCTAAAATGTATTGAGAAGCTATGGTTAAAATGTTAATGCTCTTAAATAGTTATTTAAGCGAATCGCGAGGTCTAAGGTTGTATATGGAGCGGATGGCCCTGTTCTGTAATACAAATAGTCTGTATATCAGCAGCAGACCCCCACAACAAGAGACCATAAGACATAACACTATGAAAATAACTAAAATAAACCAATCTGTCTATTTATAATACACAGTTTGTGAATATATATAAGTGAATATTCCATAAAGCGTGACATAAAAATCAAACGGCACAACAGTGTATATCGGTAAACACCATAAACCTGTGAATGGAGAGCGAGCCATTCCCATCACAAGTATCTTTGGTTACCTACCGGGAAAACCCGTTAACTAATTTTTACGATTTTTCCTGAATATTTTTTTTTATTACACTAGCAAACCGCTCTAAAAATCATTTATTTTTGTATGACTTTTGGAAATGTCAATGGTGGCAGACGAGCAGACGGATCACCTGATGGTTAGCGATTGTCGCCGCCCATGGCCACCCGCGACACCAGTGAAGTCACAGGTGCGCTGCCAACCTTTAAACCCCCCTTCCCCCGGATTGGGCCTCCGGTACCTCACGCAACGTAACACAGCACAGTGCTTCCTCACGCCGATTTTCTGTGAGGCCGTGATAAAACATAGATAATAATTATTATTTGGTGTTGGTCGGCTGTCGGCTACCATTAGGTAACCCGTCTGCTCGTCCCGTTAAAAAGTACAAATGTCGTTCTTTTATCCTAAGCTATTCGCTCTACAGAAGTTTCAGTCTATAGTCCACAGATAATCCTAGCTGTCTGAGTTCCATCATCTCTTGCCTCCATTGCCAACATTCATCTCGCTAGCCTCATTTCCTCGCGAAAGTCCCACGTTTCTTCTATAAAGCAGTCGGACTCCCTCATCCCCATTGTCATGTCAGTGGCGGTGGTGTCCTCCATAGAGTGATCCAGCGGGTGCCCAGCGCCGGTGCGTCTTATAGGAGTGCTGTCGTTGTTAGCCCGGGGTCTCTTGGCTATGCACTCTGGACAGAGCCACGATCTGTGCACTTGAACATCTGGGGGAAGATTTACGCATGCCCTTCTTCTTCTTCTTATTTTATTTGTGGCAATCAACTTCTCGACTGAGAATTACTCCTACCATTATCATGTTTTAGATTTTAGGCATTATTAAGCGGGACAACCGAAGATAATTCGCCAATGTCAAGTAACTTATTGAGAACAAGTAGGTAGTCAACAGTCGAAGTCAGTGAAAGTCACAGTCACTCAATAAAACGCCGGTGTTTTGCGTTTTATCGACCTACGGATTCAGCGGATATCACTCTAAAAGCAATCGCGGGTTTTAAGACTATTAGGTCCAAGCAAGTTGTCACGAGACAACGCACTCGACAAACAATAGCAGTGTTAAAAACGATACAATCCAACTATTCTTATTATTAGGATCACTTTGCGGCACTTCACTGCACAAATAAACACCAAACTTGCACACTAAAAACCACTAGACACTAATTTAAAACCTTTGAATTGCATCAGCCCACGCGGCTTCTTTTAGCCCTACCCGCCGAATCCTACGCATGCCCTATGGCAAACCGTCTTACACTGGGGGAATGCAACCCCTTCAGCTGCCGCCAGGAATCTCCCACACGCGTTACACTTAGGGGCCATTGTAAATAGTGTAAGTGTCACTTGTAAATAGTGAAAGTGATTTGTATATAGTTAATGTAAGTATGCACTTTTTATTCTAATGCTAATGTAGGGTATAACTGACACTAATTACACAATGAACGTAAGTTTTTTGATGTTTTATTCCACTATATCTCGCGATTTTAGCAGTAATTATTAACACACTCCAGACCATATATGACCTATAGCACAATCCTGACCTTTCATCAGAAACTTTTCACTGAGTAGAGCCTTTCAATCAATGAATTAGTGAACTACCCTCTCGCGTGCGTCGCTTTGTCACAGTTTCGGTTCGAACAGAAGGAAACTGTGACAAAGTCACTAGAGCACTAATAATTGACTAGTTGAACGCGGTCTCACCCGCGTTCTGATGTAGTATTGTGAAGTTTCATCAAAATCCATTCTGTGGGCTGTAATTTTTTCAGTGAAAGAGCTAGAAACTAGCATTTTCAAGTGGGTTTATTATCTTTAATGTATCAAGACAACATTGTGTACTCACATATTTGGCCTCGACGTTTCGGCTACGTTACAGCAGCCGTGGTCACGAGCGGACTGAATCAATTGAAGATAATTCCCGTCTTGTTGATACATTATAGTTATAATGCAACGGATTAATATCTTTTTTGTTGGCCCAGGAGAAATGCGTTATGCATACCCATCCGTCTGTAAACGGATGGGTTATGACCGACTAAAACTTCTGGGAATCTTCCTCATCGTCCATAATGGGACAGGTCGTGGGGTGAGGTACGAAACCTGGCACCACGACCGACGGATTATTATCTGGTTCTATGTGGAGGAACCACATAGAACAAGATTATATATCGGAATTTATAAAAGCAAGAAAATCAGTGACCAAATCTAATTCTCTCAACGCATCTGTAGTTACAACTACAAACACCTAAAAGTAAACCAGGGTACTTAGACCATGACCTTGAGGGAGTCTGGTAATTACTATGAAGCATCTTCCGTCTGGTCCTCGCAGCTCTTTAAGGCGACGGGTAGCCCTAACTAGCGACACCATCATCATCATCAGCCTATTTAAGTCCCCACTGCTAGGGCACGGGCCTCCCTCAATCACATGAGGGGCAATTGCCATACTCACCACGCTTGGCAGACGGGTTGGCGGAAGGTTTTGATATAAATGCAGAGTTTTCCTTCTCTGGGTGCTGATGATCATGCCAGCAGCTTTACCTTAGTCGCCTTTTACGACACCTCGGTAAGAGTGAGCTCTTACTAGTGTGAGTGTCACTAGCGACACCATTCGTTTTTAATTGTTAGCTACTAAGCCGGATCTATTTGAAACAATTTCGGGGTTACAACCTCTCGGCAAAAACTTATACCCCCTTATTACAAATCTCAAACTAAGGATAGTCCCGGAACAAAATTCGTGCCAGCTCCTTTTAACATTGTGTGTTGGAACGGGATGACATAAGCTTTAGTACGGTAGTTAATTTAGATCGCGATTTATAATTAGATGGATACTATTTATTAAATAACCATGCACAAATGTTGGGTACGTTTTAATACGCGAAAAATTGATTACCGTCAAAAGCGGCCACTTTAAGCGTGAATCAATTTTTCGCGTACAAATGTTGGGTCCGGGTTTGTGCATGGTTATTTAATAAATAGTATAAGTGTTTGCCGAGAGGTTGTAACCCCGAAATAGTTTAAAATAGATTCGGTATAGTAGCAAAATATTAAAATCTATTGGCGTCGCTAGTGTGCCCTACCCGTCACCTTAATAAACCAGACCAACTGAAACATGGTTACAAGTTTCAGAAACAATCCGACGGGTTCTGTCGACAATCTGTTACACACTTTGGCAGAAACACATTTTTGTAAATGTATATGCGTTGCTTGATAAATAAATAGATACAAAATTAAAAAAAAAGGTTTTTTTATGTGATAGATGGCAGACGAGCAGGCGGATCGCCTGATGGTAAGCGATTGCCGCCGCCCATGGACACCCACGACACCAGCGAAGTCACAAGTGCGCTGCCAAACTTTTAAACCCCTCTTTCCCCCGGATTGGGCCTCAACACACAGCACGTTACTGCTTCACATCAGTTTTCTGTGAGGCCGTGGTATTACTCCGGTTTTTTTTTATTTATTTATTATTCGGAAAATAAAACAGATAACAATCAGTAAATTATAGATGTGTACACATGTGCCGTGTGGTCCCCGGCAGAGTAGAATAGGCCACCCTCACTGTTACCGAGGTGTCGTAAAAGGCGACTAAGGTAAAGCTGCTGGCATGATCATCAGCACCCATAGAAGGAAAACTCTGCATTTGTATTAGTGATTATGGCAATTACCCCTCATGTGATTGAGGGAGGCCCGTGCCCCAGCAGTGGGGACTTAAATGGGCTGACGATAACGATGATGATGACACAATTAGTTAAGTTTAGAGCTAGATTGATATCCTACTATTGTTTACACATCATTTTATTACGTACTTATAAAATTCTAAACAAATAATACATAATACAAAGTGGCAGTGATTAAGTAAATCTTATCAATAGTGGGAGTATTCGGTGGATTATATCCTTGAAAGCAATTCAACACAATTTTTAAAGTTTACGTCTATAAAAATTGTGTTGAATTGCTTCTGGAGTCGATAATATCAAGATTGGGATTATTAATTGATACCTCGTTGTAAAGACGACACATTCTTGTCAAGGGATTGTAGTAAGATGTACTAATGTTTTTTATAAGTCTGTAAATAAATCCGATTTCCTCGTGATATTTTCCCTTACCGCTAAGCTAATGGTAAAACCTGTGGCTAAAACTCTTATAAGCATACCTACATAGGTGCAACAGCAAATAAAATAGCCATTACATTTGCTGGTTCCAAGACATGTCTGCTCCAAGTCGATACGCGTGGATCGCTAAAACTAATCATGTAAGAGGTAGGGCTCAGTCCACTTACTGCTATTAGTTTGTGCTCAGTGACAGGGAAAGTACACAAGACTCGTCTGTGTACCTACAAGGAACTTTTTGGGTATTTTTTCCCCTTTTTTTTTAATAAACGACATATGGATCTGACATAATAAGTCAATTTCTAAAATCGAACTCAGGATCACGCACGCGTATATAATTCTTACAAGACGATTCTATGGGCACGCGGTAGATGACTCAAACTTATTTATTTAGATATCAAGTACTTATACTCGAAACTAGAATTATAGACCAAAAAAGCTACTACAATGTTGCCACTGCAATAAAATGATCGTACAATAGTATTACCTATTTTCTAAAAACATACGCTGACGTAATTTATTTATTGGTAGTTTATTTCTGTAATTTAAAGAAGTAAATTTATTTACTTATTTTTACATAAATACTTTAATAAAAACTTAATCATCCGTAATGTTTGGTAGAAAGGCTGGTATTGATCTTGTGTCATTTCAGGTGTTAATAACATTTGGTACAACATTTGAACTTACAAGTTGTTGGAGTGAGGTGCCGCCAAGTGATATTAATAAAAAAATCTTTTTTACACTGCTACACTTTGTGTGTTGAGTGAGTTGACATGTGAATAACTTGCTAGGACCTAAGTGAGTCTTAAAACCTGCGATTTTGTAAAGAGTAGTCTCGGCAAAATCATAGATCGATAAAACGCTAAACCCCCGTTTTATTGAGTGACTGGGACTTTGACTGACTTCGTCTGTTGATTATCCACTTTGTCAAAATATCACTTCATCATATTCCTTACGAGTTATTTCACTTATTAACGCCTGAAATCTAAAACATGTGCAAAACTGGACGAATTAATTACTGGAGTGGTGGAAACTAATCATGAATTCTGCCAGCGTATACTAAGAAAAGAAGCATATAACAAAAAGGTTAGTAAAACCTGAAAACTTTATTTGAGAATGACATAAGTGACATTGAATGATTTTACAGTGACGTATCTGTCGTAGTTTTTTTGGTCTTGAATTCCCGTTTCGGGTATAATTCAGGACACTAAATGCAATTCGGCAAAGCGCGAAGCGGTGTGACGACGAGTAATAGAAATTATGAATGAATGAATGTAAATATTTTATTTGGACACACATTACACATTAATTACAGGTAGGCTCATTATTCACAGTATGTTATATAATAAACAGTTACAAAATTACAGAGTACCGTATAATAGTAAATAATGTTGTTATGTGTCCAAAATGACTTCCACTCAGCTTGTGTCTACGGCTTTGTAAAACCGAGACGCTGATTTTGAGTGGAAACTCGTTTGTAGAAAGGAGCTAAAAATGCTTAATATAATAAAGGATAAGGTAAAAAAAAAGAAACTACAACTATCTAACACTTAAGGTGACGGGTAGGGCACACTAGCGACGCCAATCGATTTTAAATTTAAACTATCAACCGGATCTATTTCAAACAAAATCGGGGTTACAACCTCTTGGCAGACACTTATTATTAAATAACCATGAACAAATGTTGGGTCCGTTTTGGTACGCGAAAAATTGATTCACGCTAAAAGTGGCCGCTTTTGGCGGCTTAAAAGTAATGGTAGTCACACCAAACTTGGTGTGGACACGAGTCCGATTTTGATTTTATTTCTATTTCGGTAAGTACTCAAAAGTCGTTTCAATTTACACTTTAGCAAAAGCATGATTTTGTCGAGGTTTCGTAAAAGGCCACTAAGGTAAAGCTGCTGGCATGATCATCAGCGCCCAGAGAAGGAAAACTCTGCATTTACATCAAAACCCTCCCCAACCCATCTGCCAAGCGTGGTGAGTATGGCAATTACCCCTCATGTGATTGAGGGAGGCCCGTGCCCCAGCGGTGGGGACTTAAATGGGCTGATGATGATGATGATGATTTTGTTGTTTGAGAAAGTTGAAAACCCTCCATCATATCACAGTATACGCTATTCACCGTTGTTTTTACATCATTTTAATGCCGAAGCCTTCATTACCTATTATGAAGGCTTCGGCATTAAAATATCTCAATCAATCAAATCAAAATCAAATAATTCTTTATTTGCATAGGCTTGTACACAGCACTTACAAATCGTCATACATTTGAATGATTTAAGACTATTTATAAGTACTTATGTAATAATTTAGATGTTAATACATATATATGTTGATACATAAAATATACTAAAAAAGTAAATAAACATAATGCGATTCTACCACGGGCTCGAAAAGTTGTTTCTGGTCGAGAAGATCCGGCAAGAAACTCGCCAGTTACTCTTTTTAATCGCCAACTTTTTTACAATGGTTTATTATCCTCATACCAAGTCATACAGTCTAATGCAACACAAAATAGAATGAAGCAAATTAAAAGCTAAATATGAGGTAAACTGAAGCGGACCAGTCCCCAAAGGTGGCACCTGTTCACAAGTATGACGTATGTGTCAGCCATCATTTTACTCAACCATATTACAGGAAATGTAATGACCCGCCACATAACGCCACCACCTCAGAGACATTTGAGTGAGCATGAGTGAGCTACTTATCTATCATGCATACCCACTTAGCCTGTCAAATTAATAATGTAAGCGAAAAGAAACTGCTGTTCGGTACATTACTGAAGAGTAGATATTCTATAGGCGCTTTATTCATGATGGCTTCGACATTAAAACGATGTAAAAATAACGGTAGATATACTTATACTTCCCTAAAACGTTCTATACACTACACCACAAAATAGTTAGTCAATCCTGAACCGTGGGAGAGCCAAACTTCGGCATGAATGGGCCGGCTCAACCGGAGAGATACTACGGTCTCACAGAAAACCGGCGTGAAGCAGCACTATGAGGGAAATGGTACAATCCGGGGGAAAAGTGGGTTTAAAGGTTGGCAGCGCACTTGTAACTCCACTGGTGTCGAGGGTGTCCATGGGCCGTGGCAATCGCTTACCTTAAAGTCCGCACAAAGAGGTTTGAGTCCTGTTTCCTTATTCGTACAGTGGAATCAGCTGCCTAAGGAGATGTTCCCTAGAGACTACAATAAGCGCGAGTGAATAGGTATCTTCTAGGTAATCGTGCTACATCTTAGACCATATTATCACTTACCATCAGGTGAAATATGGTCAAACGCTTACCTATCTACAGTAAAAAAACATCAAGTGATCCGTCTGCTCGTCTGCCACTTATCTTATAAAAAAAACTGTAATCCTACTAAAATGTGATTGTTAATACTACCTAACTGAGAGATGGGAAAATCTATTTCCAGAGAAGTTGCTCCTATGCTATTATTGTATGTTGAAACAAAACATGTGACATCTCCTCATCTTAGCGTGTGATTCCCGGTTGCATGCAAACCTGTCGCTCTGGAGCCCGGAGTACGCTTGCACCATGATTCAGGATTTCGGTAGTATGGTAATCCTCCTGGAATAGCGACTGCCTCCTTGGCGCAGTGGGTAGTGCGTCGCACTGTAAAGCGACGGATTGCGGTCCCGGATTCGATCCCCGGGTCAGGCCAAAACTTGTACCTGAGTTTTCTTGTTTATTTATTTATTTATTTAAATTTGGTACGCAAACAGTGTTAGAGGGAGAGCTAGCTAAGCAGAAAAACTACCAGACATTGGGATTAAAATAATATTCAGCAGAAAAAACTTAAGACTATCGCGACATGGCTCCGATCACTCACATAAGCTGTCTAAAAGACATTTTAGGTACCTTTCTTTTGTTGACATCAAAAGAGGTTTGATGCGTTTATATATTTCCAACACTGGCCCTTAAACGCAAGCTTAACCTTAAGTTAAAACAACAAAAATAATAATAACATTACAAGTTGTTGAAACACTCATATCTCATCAGTGAACAACGCTGCACAAGCTGGGTGGATTAGACTAATAACAGTTTTATAAATAAAAACTTTTCTAAAAAAAAAACTAGTCAACAATCAATTAAATTACAGATAACATCTGCCTCGCAAACATATAATGTTTCTCCTTGCAGAGCGCTTTCGTCAATGCATCGGCTAACATTACTGCAGTTGACAAGTATTTAATTTCAGCTATACCTTTATTTACAATTTCTTTAATAAAGTGGTGACGTATGTCTATGTGCTTTGTTCTAGAATGAAACATAAAGTTTTTACACAATTTTATGGCAGATTGATTGTCATTATAAATTGTTATTTTAGGCATGGTACCGAATATTTCAAACATAAACTGTCTAACAAATAGTGCTTCCTTACATGTGTCAGACAACGCCATGTACTCGGCCTCAGTACTGGACAAGGCGACAGTACGTTGCTTGCGACTCTCCCAAGCGACGACAGACTTACCCACAGTGAAGACGAAACCAGTATATGACTTACGGTCTATGTTATCCGATGCCCAATCAGCGTCGGCATAAGCTGAAATATTCATGCCTGTTTTAGAAAAAACAAGATTAAAATCAATCGTACCTTTTAGATAGCGTAAAATTCTCTTTGCTGCTTTCCAATGAGTTTCGCCAAAACAATTGTTGAATTGGCTTAAATAGCTGACTGCATGACTGATATCAGGTCTTGTGCAAACTGCCACATACATCAGCGAACCAATGAGACCTCTGTAGTCGAAGGAATCATCTTGTTTTAGTTCTTTGGCTAGTTTTAGACCTGTCTCCATCGGCGTTGCAACAGCTTTACAGTCCTCCATGCGAAACTTCTTTAGAATCTTGCTTATGTAGTTTGACTGATTAAGGTAAATTTTATTTTCTTTCCTTATCAATTTCATTCCAAGTACATGATGTGCTGGCCCTAGATCTGTGATATCGAATTCATCCTGCAATTCTTTCTTTATATTTTCCTTCCCCTGAAAGTTTGGGGATGTATATATGAACAGATCGTCTACATACAGGGCTATAATTATCATTGACTCAGCTTCTCTCTTAAAGAAAACGCAGGGTTCAGAAGTTAGACGATTAAACTTCATCTTATCGCATAGAACTTTGGTAATCTTGTCATACCAAGATTTGGAGGCCTGTTTAAGTCCATAAACAGCCTTATTAAGCTTATATACCTTTGCTTCACACCCCTTGACTTTGTAACATTCTGGTTGTTCCATGTAGACCGTTTCCTCGAGGTCTCCATTGAGGAATGCAGTCTTCACATCCAAATGTTCAATGTCAAAGTTTTTTTCTGCCGCTAGTGCAAGCAGCATCCTCATAGTCGAGTACCTGACTACTGGTGAAAAGGTTTCTTCGTAATTTATACCATATTGTTGGGTATATCCTTTGGCGACTAAACGAGCTTTAAATTTCAGTAGCTCACCATCAGCACCATACTTTCTTTTAAATATCCATTTACATTGGACAGGCTTATGTCCTGGATCACGTTCTGTTAGAGTCCAACACTTGTTTTTAATGAATGAATTATACTCATCGTTCATTGCCTTTTGCCAATTGTCTGAATCGGGTCCATTCAGCGCTTCAGTTGGCGTCTTAGGTTCATCAGGATTGCCGTTTACCATTTCCACAAAATTGGCCGCCAGTGGAGACTCAGGAGCTTCATCATAGGAGCTGTCTGACCGCTCCGCCTCAGCTATTGAATCTTCCCCTGGAACGTAAGTTACATCGGAACAATTCTCTGTGCCATCACTTGAATTTTCGCTGTCAGAGTCATCTACTGTGATCGTGCTAATTCTGGGTTCATTCTGTGATAATCTCGTGTCATCAGAACTTACAGTGGATGCCCCTGATTGCTGAACTTCATTTGAAGTCAGGTTGCTGATATCAACAATCAACTGTTGATCAAAAGTATCATCATTTGACACGTTTTTACCCCAACATTTGTTTTCCAAGAAGACAACATTGCGAGAAATGACGCAATTTTTAGGATTGTTTGGTTCAAGTAGTCGGTAACCCTTGGACTCTTCACTATAACCCGTAAATATATATGGTTTACTTTTAGAATCTAGTTTTCTCCTATTTTTTACCATAGAATATGCAACGCAACCAAAAATTCTTAAATGGTTAAGATTCACCTTTTTATTTGTCCATTTTTCTGGTGCTTGATTCCACATTCCTTGAGATGTTCCTGAAACTTAGAACTCATGTATTCTCCGCCTCTATCGCTTCTAAGTACTTTCAATTGTTTTCCAGTTTCATTTTCCACAAGTACTTTGAATTGTTTAAAATATTTGAAAGTCTCACTTTTCGACTTCAAAAAATAAACAAACTGTTTCCTCGTGTAATCGTCAATGAAACTAAGAATGTACCTAGAACCACTGATAGATGGCACTTGAATGGGACCGCATAGGTCAGTGTGAACTAACCCTAGCACTTTTGTAGCTCTGCTGTGTGACTTTTTAGGAAAAGGAAGGTCCTTAAGAGGTCCGTAGATCGGAACTACGCTCTGCTACCATGTTAGAGGGAGAGCTAACTAAGCAGAAAAACTACCAGACATTGGGATTAAAATAATATTCAGCAGAAAAAACTTAGACTATCGCGACATGGCTCCGATCACTCACATAAGCTGTCTAAAAGACATTTTAGGTACCTTTCTTTTGTTGACATCAAAAGAGGTTTGATGCGTTTATATATTTCCAACAAACAGATCACAGTCAATTAAAAAACAATATATAAAAATTAAAATTAAATAAGCTAGACAGTAATCCTAAAGTAGCGTACACAGCTTGGTCAAAATATAAATTCGCTACTTTTATAAATTAAAGTGGGATAAATTAAAATCTTATAAGTTTACTGATTAAGTTTTTGTACATTTAACAAGAATTTAAATAAATTAAGTTAAAAAGGAATGAAATTAAGATTAAGATTTCTTGTTAAGAATTGGCGGTCTTGTACCCCCGTGCTCCAGAAGGCACGTTAAGCCGTTAGTCCTGCGCCCGATCCCTCTCCTGTCACTCTGGTGTCCCATCGGATTATGAGTGCAAGGGAATGGAGAGTGAACTTGTGTTTCCGCGCACACTTGAGTACTTATAATATGTGCTACGTAATTTGCTCGTAGTTGAGATTGGCCGCCTTAGCCGAAAACGGTTGGAGGACATTATTAGTATGGTAATTACTTTGCAACTCTTTCACAGGGGAACCAGAGCAACTGAATCATGGTTACACGTTTCAGAAACTATCAGAAACGTGCAGGTTTCCTTAATATGTTTTCACTCACCGGCGAAGGCCCAATCCGGGGGAAAGGTTAGCAGCGCACTTGTGACTCCACTGGTGTCGCGGGTGTCCATGGGCTGCGGCAATCGCTTGCCATCTGGTGATCCGTCTGCTCGTCTGCCACCTATCACATAAAAAAACCGCTCAGCTAATGATAGAAAATGTAGAAACACGCACTTAGATTCGAAAAATCTAGAGACCACTCGTATGGAAGGCGCGTTTTGAACCACGCGTAGGTTTCCTCACGACAATTTCGATAAAAGAACGTTTCTGCAAAATAGTAATTGTAAGTACTCAAGATATCCAGGTGAGCCGCTTGCTCGTTTGTGGCCTCTAACAATAAAAAATCTGGATTTGTATAGAGCTCGCCTCAGTTTTATATCGTAGTACTCTAAAAATATCCTAGTCATCGATCAGACTCTTTCATCACTAAGATATTGAACGAAAGCTAAAACAAAGTGCGCGAATTTCATTTCATCGAGCTTTTTGGCTACACCGCCGCTAGTACAGCACATAGGAAATTGCATATATCAATAGGTCCTAATAAACATATATAAAATAAAAGTAAAAAAACTAAAACCCAACTACGACAAAAAACGTCGCTGAAAAAGTATAAAACAAGCCTTCGTTGTCAATTTATGCAATATTCACTATGTAGAGATAAAATTTCATGTTTGGAAATCCGCAGTCACACGTTGTTAAAGGGTAGTATATTTAACGTGTGACTACGCCTTTCCAAACATGAAATTTTATCTCTTCATAGTGAATATTGCATAAATTGACAACGAAGGCTTGTTTTATACTTTTTCAGCGACGTTTTTTTGTCGTAGTTGGGTTTTAGTTTTTTTACTTTTATTTTATTTGTACTATTTTGGTGTCCAAGTGCTAGTAATATATATATATATATATATATTCAAAATGTACAAGTCAAGCGCTTTCAAATGATACCAAACACGGCATATTTATCATAACTTTATTTTTTTACTCTGTATGTTTTGTCCGCTAGAGAGCGCCACATTAGATTTTGTGAAACTTCATATAGCCTATAACCAGCGGACGATCAAGACGCTTATAATGATATGTCATTTGTCGAATTCTGATAAGTAGTTAAGAAGTTACGTGGAAACAGATGAACATACATACATACATACATACATAGCCTGTCAAAATCATAACCCTCCTTTTGCTTTGCCGTAGTCGGGTAAAAACTAGACGTACTCATAAAAGATGGAGTCGACATGTACTGCTGGAGTGGAGGTGTCGCCACGTGGAGAAACGCAGTGTTGGACGCCCTGCGACGCGATGGTCTGACGATTTGTGAAAGATGGCTGGTGTAAGCTGGATGCAGACTGCTCAGGACCGGATTGTTTGGCGCTCTTTGGGGGAGGCCTACGTTCAGCAGTGTACGGCGATAAACTGATTGAAACATATAAAAAACAGAAAAATGGGATCTACTAAACTAACTAAATCTATATACATAAAAGGAGAACCTGAGTGACTAAGTGACTAGGAATGGACCCACAGCCCAAACTACTGACACCAGAAACTTGAAATTTAGGCAGGGGGTTCCTTTAATAGTGAAAGTGAACACTGAGAAGGGATTTTTAAAAATTCAACCCTTAAGGGGGGTAGAAAGGGGGTTAGAAGTTTGTATGAATGTCCGCCATCTTTGATGTTAGGAATGTGAAAATTTGTATTTAGACTAATATTTGGAACTTAAAAATAACTCATCAATCAAAAGTTTTTTGGGAAATCACACTTTGAAGAAGGTTTTGAATAAATAAATGACTTTGAACCCCTAAGGGGTTGCGCGGGTTTGAAGTTTGAATGAAGACTTTTGTAATAAAGACTAAAACTGCGTGAGTAACGCCGCGGGCGCAGTCTAGTAAGAAACTAAACTACTTAATAAGTGTAGATACAAAGACACCGACGGGAAGAATTTATTCTACATCAGTTACAGAGTATCAGCATCACATATCATGTAAATATATTTGAAAAGTTTTGGGCTAAAAGCACTGTCCCTTGTGACTATTTTTGCTTCTTACGAGAAAGTTTGACATACTTAAGTCCTACTTGTTAGGTATGTTCTCACAACGACCAAAGCTGAGAGATATACTACTTTATTAGTAAGTTTGCAACTCTTGCCATGCCATGATTCTTGATTCGGGGAGTCTGGTAATTACAATGAAACGACTACCGTTTGACCTTCGCAACACTTTAACAGGGGAACCAGACCAACTGAATCATGGTTTCATGTTTCAGAAACTATCCGAAACCTAATATATAAAAAAAAACAATTTGTTCCGCACCATCCCGAAATGGAACTCTTTGACGGCGCATGTATTTCCTCATTCCTACATATGGATTCCTTCAAACAAAGCGTGAAGAAGCATCTCGCGGGCCAGTATGGCGGTGCCACAGGAGGTGATGCCTTGACATCGCGTCCATTCTAATTGCAACGTGGACTCTTCTCTTGCTTACCATCAGGCTGAGGAGAGCCAATATACTCTGTCACTATAAAAAAAAAGTGCAGGTTTCCTCACGAGGTTGGTAGAAATACGCACTTAGATTAAAAAAATACAGAAATCTATATATGGAAGGCGCGTTCTGGACCACTGCACAGTGGTCCAGAACGCGCCTTCCATATATATCTGATGATCTACCATCGCTCCTCTGAACCACTGGGCTACCATCGCTCCTGGATGGTCTTATGTATTTTCGAACAAAAAACGTTCTTCAGTACCTACTTATGGTAGAAGGGATGTAACGACGGATACGCCCTGTATTTATTGAAATAAACACAACTGAAATTTCTCAGCTTTATTGTACTTAAATTTTCAAATATGACTCGTTCAATTTAAAGAATAAGTTCCAAAATGCCATCCTCTCGTAAAAAGGGCTTTGACGGACGCTAAGCTCCGAGTCTATGTTCAGATAATACATGTGTTCATTAGTTACAGTCGGCCATTGGACCGGTAGTACATCCGTCGATTCAGGAGTTGGATTACTGAAAATAAAAAAAAAACAGGTTTCGTCTCATGGGAAATAATTGAATTGTTTTGAAAAAGGATTTCAATCTGTGGGTGGATTGTACAAAACATTAATGTTTTGTTCAACCCACCCAATCCAATATAATTTATTATATCCTCCAACCGATTTCGGCTATGGCAGCCAATCTCAACGATCAGCCACTTACGCAGGATATATTATATGTAGTGCTCAAGTGTGTGCACAAACACAAGTGCACTCTCTATTCCCTTGCCCTCGTAATCCTATGGGAGACCAGTGTGACACGACCGTGCTTTCCGAGGCACGGGGGTACAAGACCGCACTTCCAGACTCCAGGCTGACACTAAGAATTTCTTACCGAAAACTTAGGTACAAATATTTTACCCGACCCGGGGATCGAACCAGGGACCCCAAGCGCAGACATCTCCTTAAAGTGCGACCCACCTACTCACCTACCCACTGCGCCAACAAGGCAGTCAAATTAGCATTATCAGTAGAATGAGTATCAAAACGTACATTAAGAAAAATTGTTACCTAAACTTTACGAAATTAGTCCACATAGTAGTCATTCTGTCTATCATAAGTTGATCTTCAGGTGTAGGAGTTTCATCAAATAAAGCCAAGTCAAACAGATAGGTTATTTCGTCAGCATGCAATGCACCACTGATATTTGTCAAGTTATTCCGTCTTGTAACAGAGTTTCTGTCGCCTTCGTACGAAAACACATAATGGTATATCGAGCTTGCCTCATTTTCAAAGTACTTCCTGATGCTTCTATATGTTGGGTGGCAAAAATTGAAATCTGAACTAAAATCAGCAATTTTCTGTTTAACTCCTATGTTAATGTCTTCGTCTCCAATGTAAAACTGGCGCACAATAGCTTCCATATCAGCCGAGTATTCGCTGTCAAAATTAAAAAGGTCTCTTATAGAAGAAAATGGTCTCAAATTTGTAAAACCTTCTGGGGGAATATATTCATAGGAACCACCAAGTTCGTTATTGTTGAATCCAATTAAAACGGAAACACTTCGAGCATTGGGTATATTTGCTTGAATAGGATGTGTTGTTATAAACCTTTCGACATTTTCAAATTCTTTTTCAACGCATGAGCTCGTCAGTATACCGGTGGCCTCTGTTGCAGCAATAATTAAGTCAGTGTCAACTGTCCTTAAAAATGTCATCGCATCGTCCAAATTATTTGTAATAAACCCAAGATGTGCAGCCAGTCTAAAAGGAGCGTTCGGTTCCGAATCTTTAACTGAAAATGGTCCTAATCCAGTCCCACTTTGTATAATAATATTGTTGAATAAATTTTCTGTTGTATACATTAAATGAAAATCGACAGCTACTCCACCGGCACTCTCACCAGATATAGTTATTCGATTACTGTCTCCTCCAAATGCTTCTATATTTTCTTTGATCCACCTCAGCGCACTCAATTGATCTTTTAAACCTTGATTCCCTGGTATTTCAGGAGTATCTAAACACAAGAAACCGTAAGCTCCGAGCCGATAATTTAAAACTACAATTATGACATCATGTCGTACTAAAAATTTCGGACCGTGCGAGAATCTTCCCGCAGATCCAAAGCGAAAGCCTCCCCCGTGGATGTAGACCAACACCGGGAGGTGGTTCCTGGAACTAGCAGTGCTGGGCACGTATATGTTGAGGTGCAGGCAGTCCAAGCTGCCTATTATTGTGTTGTTGAACTCTTCGCGTTGAGGGCACGCGGCGGAGTCATCGTACGCGTTGAAAGTATTTTCAAACACTGGATGCGGAATTGAAGCCTAAAATGAAAAAGTTTATAAAATCTTAATTTCCTCAAATCTCATAATTATTCAACTTCGTTAAAAGTCCCCCGATACGCTTTTAAGTGAACAAAATTAGGAACCCTCAAACGATTGAATTTGCTAACCTCTTTAAAAAAAATTAATACTTACTCTATTATATACAAGATCCTATGCTAACCTCTTTGTCGAAAGAAAATAAAATTATACGAATAATGCCTCTCAAACGCTCTTACGCACCTTTCCTCTAATTTAATGAATGAATGAAAACTTTATTTGGCACAATACAAAACAAGGAAACTTAATTAGAAACATAACCTAGACATAAATCATAAACGAAAAGTAGGACAACATTATCCATGTATGCGCCAAATAGGCGGCCGCTCAGCAATAGTCGGTGCTGATCCAAGAGACCAACCCCGACGCTGGTTTTCAGCGACTACCATAACATTAATAGCGAAACTGTATGACGAAATGTATAAAGAATCTTAAAAAGTAATATCTTTTTACTCACCCCAAATGGGTTTAGAGGATCAACAGTCGCGTAGGGAATTCCGAGAAACATAGAGTAAGCTCCATCAGTAGCTACATGTCCTTTGATACGTCCGACTTTGGTCTCCACTAAAGGGTCCACTCTGGCCCCACCTTCAATCCTATAGAATAAGCAGAATAGTAGTAGTAACACATAATCTAACCTCCCCATCTTGTGGCTGAGTCTACACTAAAAATGGCGTCTTTGCCAAAACTCCGTTGCAATTTATTGTTGCATAAGACGATTATCTCGAGAGCTGATAAACTCGGTGTGGTATAGGGTTAAAATGTTACTTATCAATCGACTTGCCGCATCGCTTAGGTTAGTATCTGATATCGGATCTTATCAATCTTGTTGAGATGAAATATTTTTCTAAGGACAGGTCCGACCTATACAGGGTGTATTTACGGACATTTACATCCCTTTAACCACGTGTTCTACCAACCATTCTGAACAACATTTGTTATACGACTTTTCGAAGTTAGTCGAAATTTTTTTTTGATTCCCCATACAAAACTACCAAGTCACGTGACCGACTTTTTATGAGAAGTTGAATTTTTTTAATGCGAATTTCCAAAAGTATAGGACAAATGCTGTTCAGATTGGTTGATAGAACACGTATTTATCTGTGGATAAATTAATCTACGATATAACATCAGATTTGTATAGATTGACAGTGGTATACCATAGATTTAGTATCGGAATAATATTGGGCGAACCGGCCCTAAGGCCACTAAATATCACTGTCGAAGTAAACTTCACGTCGCTTCCAACCAATACACGTCCGAAGGATTACCCTACCAACCACTTATTATAACTTGCGAATAAAGGCTTCAGTGGAATAAAATGTATTAAATATTAAAAATCTAATGTATGAGAATACCTTTGTAATAATAATAATAAGTGCGTAGGGAAGAGACGACCCCATCGCCCGCTGGTGAGAGTTGGTGCTCTTGCTTAAAAGCAACAACTCTCATCAGTGCAGTCAGTCTCCCCAGGGCAGCATTGTGGCGCACTGAATGGGAAGTGACCTCCCTTGGGTCCCGGCTGGCAGTGGGGTCCACCCTAGACCCCACTAGGGGCCGCAGGACTCTCACCTCTGGCTTGCCTTCACCAGCCGGCCAGAGTGGGATGTCAGAGCTATATGCTCGCAGGGTGGACGTGAAAGATGCATAAGTCGCGAGTTAGCACAATGTCTGTAACCGCAGAAACTTGGTAGAAAGCGGTGTACACCTCTCGACACCCTGAGCTGCTCACATCAATGTTTCACGCCTTGCTATATATCTGGTAGCTAGCTTTTGCTTGGCTTCCTAGTAGCTTATTAGTTATAAATAGTCTAACTAACACGACTTTCTTTTATAAATATAGATTGAACCAATTTCCTCTGACATGAAGTTAGTGTTACTAAGTTAACTCATGCTAAACACATGTTCCTTCTTTTACTGCAATAGGTACATGTTAGTAAGAAACATTTTTTTGAATTTATTATAGCTTTTTCGTCATGATGGCCACTTATTCGTCATATGACGATGTCAATGACAAGACAATTTTTAAAATCACGCTCTTCAGATTACTGGTTGAGTTCCATAACATTTATTTAGGTAGATAGGTACAGTCACGAGCTTTAATTTGTTAAGCTTTTTGTAAAGGTTGAATGTTGTGTAGCAAACTTTCGCTATTTTTTTAATATGGCTCTACACGAAGATAATTTGCCATTGTCAAGTAACTTATTGAGAATAAGTAAGAATAAGAATAAATAGGTAGTCAACAGTCGAAGTCAGTCAAAGTCAGTCACAGTCACTCAATAAAACGCCGGTGTTTTACGTTTTATACGACCTACGGATTCCGCAGATATCACTCTAAAAGCAATCGCGGGTTTTAAGACTCTCTAAGGTCTATTAGGTCCAAGCAAGTTGTCACGAGACATTCGACACACAATAGCAGTGTTAAAAAAGATACAATTCAACGATTCTTGTTATTAGGATCTCTTTGCGGTACACAAATAAACACTAACTTTGTACACTAAAAACCACTACACACTAATTTAAAACCTTTGAATTGCATCAGCCCACAGGGCTTGTTTTAGCCCTACCCGCCGAATCAACTTTCACTATTAAGAGCTAATATTTTAACGTGTCAAAATCATAATCAACAACTTTACTTTTCTAGGGGCAACCGTGCAAAAACGTCAACTTGAGCGAGGGCATACGATCATTACCGATGTTTTCCGAGTAATTGTTAAGTGGGTAATAGCTTTTTGGTCCTTTCTTCTATCTATTAAGCAATATTGTTTTTATTTGTGACTTACACTGACACGAGTGACACAACATAATGTTCGTAATCAAAAAACCGCAATGATAGCTTTTTGTAATGAGGTTATCATTTCAAGGGTCGATTAGATAAGACATTTTATGTCTTAACTTGACATTCAACATTATTGCACTAACGTTTCGACCCTATTGCATTATGAATGATCTAATGACATTTAACGGAAATGGGTCCCAAATTAAAGCTCGTGATTGTACCTACTTATCTAGTATTTGCTTCACAGATAACGTGATTCCTATCCGTACGTAGAAAAGTGATATTGCAATAATAGTTTTCAACTTTTTATCGTCTTCTGCGCAACGGTTGATAAAATGCATGATCTGCAACTTTTGTCAAACATATCTGATAGTTATCGCTTTGCTAAAAACACAAACCCGTAGATATTGGTATCTTGAATAGTTTAGTCTGTCATCAGAACGTAATATGATTTGTGACCTAACCTATATAGGCGAACTTAATGTCAAGAGAGATTGTCTATCAGTCAACCTTCGGGTAATACAGAAAGGATAATGATGTGGCGAAAGGAGATCACTATGGTCGCGAAATACAAATGAATGATGGTACCTTAGGTCTCTGTTTTTTTTAGGGGCATTGAGGAATCCCCACGGGCGCTGGGTCCAAAAAACTTACGAACATTTCTTCAATTACACTTAAATGGAATATGTTGTAGAAACCTGATGTGTGGCCTATCTGTATAACACTGAACCCACATCAAAAAGTTTTCAAAAAACTAGACACGACTTGACACGAATTCTCTCTATCCTTTTAAATAAATAATCCAATAAAAATAAAGTCCAAAACTTAAAACCCGAACACCAAAAAAACACGCTCTAAAAAGTACGAAACAAGAAAATTGATTCTGCTGAAATTATTATACCGTATCGCCGTGGTCGTATGCCACATTGATTTTATTTTATTATTATAATGAATCTGTTTTGCTACAGTAGGTGACATACGACCACGGTGATACGACCATAATCATTTCAGCAGAGACAATTTTCTTGTTTCGTACTTGTTTTTTTGGTAGTCGGGTTTTAGTTTATATAAAATTCTTTTTATTTAACATATTTTTAGTTATGTAAATATAATTACACGGACTGTATTAAAATTACGGAGCGATACAAACAAACGGCCTCACAGAAAACCGGCGTGAAGCAGCACTGGGCTGTGTTTCGCTGCGTGCTAAAGGTTGGCAGCGCACTTGTGACCCCACTGGTGTCCCGAGTGTCCATGGGCGGCGGCACGATTACCATCAGGTGATCCGTCTGCTCAGCTGCCACCTATCACATAAAAAACATATTTGAAATATGCTAAAAAAGCTTTTTTTTCGATACCCCACACGGTACCGTCAAACAATTTTTTTTTAGTTCCGTACTCTAAGTTCCCTAGAGGGAGCTGTTAGTGAATTCAACGTGACGTCATGTTGCATATAACCAGAAAACAATCAAGACGCTTCTAACGACACCGCATTTGTTCAAATAAGATAACTTTCTAGTTTAGAAGTTATGAGGGACCAGATGAACAACCATACATACATACAGGAAAAAATCATGACCCTACTTTTTGCTTCGCCGTAGTCGTGTAAAATGAATTGAATTTTCGTAAAAGATAAAATTCTAATTAAGAAGACCTAGCAGACGTCAAAAAGTTCGATGAAAGTTGTTTTTAAATGTAAACAACCATTTCATTTCATCTGAAAAAAAACCGTTTTTCCATTTCAATTTAGAAGTTAACAAGTCGTTTACCTTCCGGAATCCCGAAAGTAAGCCTTTTGTTGGTTTTTCATTTTCCAACCATTCTGCCTATCTCTGCGTTTGTTGAGGTGTAGAGTAGGTATATACGTACATACCTGCAATTTATGAAAATGAGTTTTCTCCTACTCTATTACAGGTAAGTTAAGGTGACGGGTACGGACACACTAGCGACGCCAATCGATTTTAATTTTTAGCTACTAAACCGGATCTATTTTAAACAATTGCGGGGTTACAACCTCTCGGCAAACACTTACACTATTTATTAAATAACCATGCACAAATGTTGGGTCCGTTTTTGTACTCGAAAAATTTATTACCGCCAAAATCGGCCATTTTCTGTGTGAATCAATTTTTCGCTCGAAATCGATTGGCGTCGCTAATGTGCCCTGCTGTCCCTAAGTAGACGTATAAGTAGTCGATGTGAATCTTCTTTTTTTTAATTATTTCTATTTTATTTAAGTGATATCATAATTGTCAACTATACTCCTTTCGCTTTAGCATGATATGGTTGACAGATGTCAAAATCTATTGATGACAGATGTCAATATCATTTTTTACGTTAGTCTCTTTCTAACGTGTGACTCACGTATAACTCTGTCCCGCTGTCACCGATATCATGATAAAGCGAAAGGATCGAGTACCTATAACCACCAATATATTTAAATTGATTGTGGATATTATGAGACATTTTTGAAAGTACATATTTATTAACAGGTTCTGAGACAAAAATATGTACATTTACAGTTTATCTCTTTTTATTATTATTCCTTATTGAATAATGCACCTACCCCTTCTCTACTATTAAATGTCCTTTACCCGAAGGTTGTCTGGTAGAAATCGCTTTCAGCGATAAGGCCGCCGAAATTGTACACAAAATTTCTGTAATTTTGTGCAAAAGTAAGTATATCTATCTATTTAATTTCTTACTTGTGGGGTGTTTGTGTTCGTCTGGACAAATTGATTATAGTGGATGAGGGTTGCCTGAAGGCAGACTATTTTAAAAATGTCTCATAATCGTCACAAACAATATACCTAAAATAAGTGTCGGCGCGGCGCTAGTTTCGTCGGTGTGGCTTAAATTACTCGTAAAGTTGAACGAAACGAAAAGGTGGACTTATATTGGGCTATTGGGCGTTTAGTATTTTTGTGTTTTTTTGTTAATTTAATAATGATAATAATTTATCTCAATTAAAAGATTACATTTGATCCATTATTGTTATTATGACTTATAATTACGTTAGTAACAAGGGATTAACAAAAACAAAAACAGTCAAAGGACGAAAGGGTTCGTCAGTTTTCAAATTGATTCGTTTGATATGCTATGAGCACTTATTGATCACTTATGGGCGGCGGTGATCACTTTCCATCAGGTGTGCCGTCTGCTCGTTTGCCCGTTATATTGTAAAAAAAAAATACCTTTCGTAAATTTGTCATAGTAATACCTGTTGCAAAAATTATGCTTAACTGATAGATCAGAAAGTTCAGATTTGCTTGTAGCAACATTGAATCCTTTTCATGCAAAGAAAATTGGCAGATCTTTTTAAAACGGTATGTTGGTACAACTGATTATTGCCCTGCAAGCGAAAATTTACCGTAAGGTGACGAATATTAGTTAGTTATTATCTGTACCGTACAAAGGCAAGATAAAAGATTTTTTTTTACTGTAGATAGGTAAGCGTTTGACCATATTTCACCTGATGGTAAGTGATAATATGGTCTAAGATGTAGCACGATTACCTAGAAGATACCTATTCACTCGCGCTTTGAAAACCCCCAAATTGTAGCCACTAGGGAACACCCCCTCAGGCAACTGATTCCACTGTTTCGCAGTACGAATAAGAAAACAGGATTCAAACCTCTTTGTGCGGACTTTTGGTATTTCTACCATGTACCGGTGTCGATTGAGGGTCTGCCTGGTGGAGTAGTGGAGTAGATAAAGATAAAATATTCTTTATTCAATTTAGGTTCATACAGAACACTTATGAATGTCAAAAAAGGTACGAGTACATAGTATTATCATCTACCGCTGGTTCGGAATGTAGATTTCTACTGAGAAGACACCAGCAAGAAACTCAGTAGTTACTCTTTTCTATATTGATGATGTTACAGAGTTTCAATTGAGAAGAGAGAAAAAATACAACTATGAAAGTTAACAGACTACCTACTATGAATAACAACTCAAATCATTTAAATAGTCTTGTACACTATAGTAACCTTAACTCTTTCTAAGCCTGTGTAGTTCCTTTCATTGTCTCCTATTTCCCTGGTTACGTATCTATCAATCCAATAAACTGTTAGTATGTATGTTTATTTGTTTTGTAATGTACTAGTATGTATTAGTATTTATAGCTAGTATATATTTATTTAATATAATGTACCATACTCGTATTTACACAATGTCTTTTTTTTTTCTCTTTTTCTGACTTGCACTGCCTTACCCCTTTTCTTAATTCGCTATACTTTTCCTCTACCCTGAGGTTGTCTGGAAGAGATCTCTATTAGCGATAAGATAGCCTACATTGTTTTAGTATAATAACTTATGCTAAGATCAGTAAATTTTGTGCAATAAAGTGTATCTATCTAACCTTTCTTTATTAGGCAGGTTTTAATATGAGACTTAAACTTATCCAGTGATAGGGTAAATTTCCTAGTTCGTATTAGGATTTTCCTAGTTCAGGCAGTAAACTTAAAATTGGTCCCACAGTATAAGTAGATTTATAAGTATCACGTTGCTCTAATGATTTTGCAATTAGGTTTTTTTTCATATTTTGTGCTAGCTCATTAAATAACTTAATACTTAAGCCAACAATGATTTACCGATTTTATGAAGTTTGAGGACCAGGACGGCAAGTCTATGTTTATTTCTGGTGTTAAGACTATGACTATCGGACTTTTTTGGAAAAGTGTTCTTCTCTTTCGCAAATAAAGACACTTTTTTTTTTATTTCTTAGAAAACCAACAGCGTTATTCCATTAATGCATTACAAAGGGTACAAATTAATAATATGGCCAATAACAGGTTTTCCTTATATAAACAAAAATGAATTGTGAGCGTGCATAACTACTCGTCACTGTCTCGACCAACGTGTACACACGGCGTCACGCCAATGTACCCTTGGACTTTGGACCGACCTTATATCTGAGACGCAAGTGCCATTTTTGCATTGCGGGGGGTAACTTGACCTGACGCCGACCGCACAAAGCAATCGATTGATTTATCTTATTAAGGTATTATTAATAAATGAATAGATAAATTATATAATTAATAGATTGGTAATTAATTAATTAGTAGATTGATAAATATTTAAATAAATATGTACGTAAATAATATATAAATAAATGAATTATTATATAGATATGTAAATACACATATGTATAAGTAAACATAATATGATATATTTAAAATGTATATATACCTAACTATCCTGATTTATAGGAAGATCCATGAATCCAACTCATTAATATGGTTTATTTAGTAAATTAGTGTTACGTATATTAGATTCATAGATTATCCTCTAAAATTACATTGATTTCTCTCCTAAACTTTTTTTTTGTGTTTGCAAAAATATCAGTTGCGCCGAACTGCGAATTGTATGTTGATACAATACGCGAAAGAACTGAATTCCTGTAGTAGTTGGTGCGGTGCTGAAGAGCGTACAATAGGGGCGTATGTCGAGTGCGGTACTTGGGCGTGCAGAACTTGACTTTGGACACTAATGCTGAGCAATTTACTTTGCTGTTAAGGATATTATAAAGGAAACACATATCCATTAACAAACGTCTCTGTTCTAGCGGCAATATTCGGTATTCCCTGCAGCTGTCATTGTAAGATGTATATATAACCTTTACGGCATCGATAGTTAAGGTGCCTAATAAAGATCTTCACAACACGACACGTCAAACAATTTACCTCAGCTAGCTATACGAGTGCTAGTTGGTTCCTTTACTCGTAGACGTCCCAATCGTAGTCCAATAACTACAATTTAGTTAGATAGAATGTCCCAGTTTCAGACTTAATGATTGATGTGCAGTATTTGCCTCGTTTATCATCGTCAGATAAAAGTTTGTGTTCGATGAACTTGTGTCGGTGCATTCAAATGAAATAGATTAATTACATTCCTAAAACTGGGCAAGTGAGTGTCGGATCTCGCGTAACGTGGGGTACCGTAGCGGCCATGATCAATGTCAGTTTCACAGTACCGGATTAGCCAAGTAGCCCCTCATCTTAGCATGTAATTCCATTCCCGAATTCCGGAAATTTTGTTTACTCGTCGTGACACAACTATTTGTGCGACGAGTAAATTGGAATTTCTCGTTATAAAATCTATGTTATCCTGGTACATACTCTTATTTTCATCCTTCAAAAAAAAAACATACCCTAATTATTTTTTATGTATTAGGTAGGCAGACGAACAGACGAATCACCTGATGGTAAGTAATGGCCGCCGCCCATGGACACCCGCGACACAAGTGGAGTCACAAGTGCGCTGCCAACCTTTAAACCCCCCATATCCCCCAGATTGGGCCTCCGGTACCCTCACTCACGCTGCGAAACACAGCACAGTGCTGATTCACGCTGGTTTTCTGTGAGGCCGTGGTGTCACTCCGGTCGAGCCGGCCCATTCATGCCGAAGCTTGGCTCTCCCACGGTCGAAGGTTCCCCTGTCCAAGGGTAGTATATAAATATTGTAGCACAATTTTTGAGTAACTATCCGAGACGTGCAGGTTTCCTCACCGCCGAGTTAATGCAGAGGTACATACTCGGATTTGATCCACGACACTCCCTGTATGCATAGAAGGCGCGTTTTTATCCACTGAGCCTATCCACCATGGCTCATGAGGCCGTCTGGGCCCTATGACAGTTCTCACCACAGTTCCCCCCTTCTCCCTAGCTACGGCCAGGCCATGATGGACCGTAGTCGTTAGCACCCCTATACCAGATATCTATCTCCGATAAACAAACCTGTCAGCTGTAATTGGCGCAGTGAATATAGACAGCGGTGGCGTCCATTAGGGCCATTTGCCTGTAATTACGCAGTGGCCTGCAATGGGGAGGGGGTTTAAATGCACTCCGGATCAGTGTTACCAGCTATTTATTTACTTTAGGACAACCAACAAGATAAACACTGTTACAAGCAAAAAAGAACATAAACATTTCTACAATAAAAAAATCTTTCTTTTCACATTGCGTTTGTTAATTGACGACCCGTTTGGAACAGTGGTAGTGAACGCTGCCTGTAATCCAAGGGTTGCGGGTTCGATCCCCACACAGTACAAACATTTGTGTGCATGAATATGTCTGTTTGTATTGGTCTGGGTGTTTCCTATGTATTATAAGTATGTATTTACAGAAAAGTCTTATATATATACATATATATTTGTAATCCCACTGTTGGTGCTGAAATCCGTAACACAGGTGCTTGAGCTACCTATCTCGGAGTCAGATCAATGTATGTGATGTTGTGAAATATTTATTTATTTTTTAATAGAAAGGCCAATCAGAATGATCTCACTCCGCCTGATGGTAAGCGGCCATGAAATCCAAATATAAAGCTGACAGGCACAAAAGAATTAACAAAGTACCCATTCAATCTGCCATCACCCCGCCTAAAAGACCTCGGATTTTATGAAGGAGGAAACACATGAGCTGGGAGGGCATTCCATGTTTTAATGGCTCGGGGCAGGAACGAGGAGCCAAACCTCTTGGTGCGCGCCGCCATTGTCTGAATGGTATGCGGATGGCAACGCTGTCCAGCACGTGTTGTTCGGAAGTGGAAAGGGGAGGATGGGATAAGTTGAAATAGTTCATCAGAGCGTTCCCCATTATAGAGGCGGTAGAGAACTAAGACTGGCAATGTCTCAACGTAGCTGAAGAGGTTCTAGGGACTTAGTCACCTCATTATCTCCAACAATACGGACAGAACGTCGCTATTTTGGTTTTCTTGAAGATATTGATCAACGATAAGTACCTAACTGGGGTATTGATTACCAAAATTATAAGATATGATACATTTAAAAGTCAAGTAAATAACATGATTGTTTATTATGTGATAGGTGGCAAACGCCCAGACGGATCACCTGATGGTAAGCGGTTGCCGCCGTCCATGAACACCCCATTGCTTACCAGCAACACCAAATGGAGTCACAGTTTAACAGTGGGAGAGCCACGCTTCGGCATGAATGGGCCGGCTCGACCGGAGTAATACCACGTCCTCACAGAAAACCGGCGTGAAGCAGTGCATGCGCTGTGTTTCGCTGCGTGAGTGAGGGTACCGGAGGCCCAATCCAGGGGAAGAGGGTTAAAAGGTAAGCAGCGCACTTGTGACACCACTGGTGTTGCAGGCGTCCATGGGCGGCGGTAATCGCTTACCATCAGGTGATCCGTCTGCTCGTCTGCCACCTACAACATAAAAAAAAGTTGCGCTGTCATCTTTAAACCCCCCTTTACCCCGCATTGGGCCTCCGGTACCCTCACTCACGCAGCGAAACACAGCAGAGACGCTGCTCTACGCCGGTTCTCTCTGAGTGCTGATAATTTACACTGAACCGTTAAAGTTTTTTTATGATATAAGTGGCAGACGAGCCGATAGATCACCTGATGGTAAGCGATTACCGCCGCTCATGGACACCTGCAACACCAGTGGTGTCACAAGTGCGCTGCTTACCTTTAACCCCCCCTTCCCCTGGATTGGTATCTTTTATAAATGTTTCACTGCGGTAGTTCACAATGGGAGATATCGCGTGTGAAATATCCGGTAGCTGGCGTGCCTGTGAACCGAGGTCCAACTTCAACATCATTAATAATAATAATAATTTTCACAACATCTCATAAGTTGACCTGATTCCGTACTAAGTAGCTTAAGCACTTGTGTTACAGATATCAGACAACAGAAGAACACAAATATATACTTAAATACATATATTACACCCAGACACTGAACAAACACAAGTGTTCATCGCACGAATGTTTGTCCAGGGTGGGGAATTATTATCCATCATTAGCCAATGATGTTGAAGTTGGACCTCTCGGTTGGAATCAGCCGATTTATTCGTTAATTGATAGTTTGACATATCACGTCTAAAAACACCCAATCACCACGGAGTGATACCACGGCCTCACAGAAAACCGGCGTGAAGCAGCACTGTGCTGTATTTCGCTGCGTGAGTGAGGGTACCGGAGGCCCAATCCGGGGGAAAAGGGGATTTAAAGGTTGCCACCGCACTTGTGACTCCACTGGTGTCGCGGGTGTCCATGGGCGGCGGCAATCGCTTACCATCAGGTAATTTATCTGCTCGTCTGCCACATATCACATGAAAAAAAAACATAGCGAACATCTCGTGATGCGTGAACAGTGCGTGATGAGCTGATGGGTTCAAGGGCACCAGTCGAAACACGAATTTTAGTGTTCCATCGATCTTCGGGGGATGTGCTTGTCTTTAGGGAGGGAAAGTAAGAATATTGCACGTACATTTTTCCAATTATTAGGATTTTGTTTAAAGTTAGAGTATTGAGAGTTTTATTCCGATTTAATTGAAGTTTGTACAATATCGTAGAATGATTAGTTTTTATGTAAATTTATTATCATACTTACTGTGAACCGTTTTATACCAAGAGGGGGGGGTTGGGGACAGTTGAAACATTATTTTTGGGTATGTTTGAAACAGATATTTTACTTTATTTTCTTGTTTCTTAGATACCACAGGTCCACCTAAGGAAAACTACGAAAGATCGGACTGACTTATCAACGAAAAAAAAATGCCTATGAAGATGTGAAAGGCTGATTTTCGTTAAAAACAGAGCGGTTTAAATAAAAATGACTGAGTAAAACCACTGCTACATGTTCAGGTCAGAGACTTAAACGAGATGCTCCTGGTAACGATGAAAATGGGATATAAGGCCTACAGGGGGGTGTTCACCCAGTAACATCTCTTAAGAAAGTATGCTCTCTAAATATTTTAGATGTGCATATAATATATTTTGGCCTAACTTTGCATAAGTTTCGCCAAAGACTTAAATATTAATAAAAATATTTGTGATATTTAACTGTGCCATTACGATTCAAAAATGTTATTGGATTATTAATAAAATATGATAACTGATTTTGTATGTGTTTCAATTGACCACAGGCACTGTTTCAACCGACCCTGGCATAGGGACGGTTGAAAATACTGTTTTTTATTCATATGTTTTTACACAGAAATAATTGTACTGAGATCTCAAATAACATTGCCGTAGACGATATACGGTTTCGTTTTTGTTTAATATGTTTCCGTCAACGCTCGCTCAACGAAATTCCAATGCTATGCACAATAATCGCTAAAATGTTTCAGCCGTACCCAGTTCCCCCCTACGCCATCTTGCGGATTTTTCGCACGCGATAGACCCCATTGTATCTGGCAACACTGGTCCGGATAGACAGCAGGCATTACCCCAAATGAGGGCGGCGGTCGCGACTCCCCTGGGATTGCCGGCGAATAAATAAAGAGTGAAATAGAACCGTAATTAAAAACTAACTTTACAAACGTTGTTTGACTTTTTTAATGAGAGGCGAATAAACAAAAACCTTTATCTACAGCTCACTCTTAATACAACGTTATTTTACCCGACATCGGCGAAGCAATAAGGAGGGTTGTCACTTTGACCGTATGTATGTGGGTAGGGATGTTCTTCTGTTCCCTTATAACTTCTAGACCTGGTAAAACGTATCTATCAAAAGATTGGAACATTTGCATCTGGATCAGTACAAAGGTGTGAAACAGTAAGCGCTTCATTTGAATCATTTGAAATAACAACTCTCAGAAAGATTCGTGATATTTTTTTAAAGAATGAGTAATCGATCCCCTCCTGCTGTGCCATGGAATATACCTCACTTTTCACTCCGAACAGCCCACGGCTTACTCTTTCGCCCTGGATTCGGTTCATTCCACTTCTTTGAATCATTCGGCTCACTCAGAACATGCCGCTCATTCAGCTCATTCGGCTCAGTCGGAACATTCCGCTCATTTAGCTCATTCGGCTCACTCGGATCATTCAGCTCATTCGGATCATTGGGCTCACTCGGATCATTCGGCGAGCTGAGAAAAAAAAATGCTAAATATTTCAATTTATATAAAAAGCCCAAATATAAATTTTCATGACTCTAGCCTTAAAATAACCAAACTTCCATACGGCGTTTTGACCCCCGTTCACTCTTATTAGGGGGTGGAATATAAAATATACTGAAAGTACTGATATTAATTTTGTATTAACCGTGCAAATACTAATTTTCACGATTCTAGCAGTAAATATGATGAATATCCCATACGACCCTTCAACCTCCATTTTAACCCTTAGGGGTTGAAGAAAAAAATGCTAAATATTTTAATTTATATAAAAAACCCAAATATATTTTTTCATGACTCTAGCTTTAAAAATAAGCAAACTTCTGTGTTTTAACCCCCGTCCACCCATTTTAGGGGGTTGAATATAAAATATGCTGAAAGTACTGATATTAATTTTGTATTCATTTATATGTCGTATACTCACAGCTTGACGTTTCGACCGCGTTACAACGGTCGTGGTCACAAGCAGAATCAAGCTCAAGCTGGTCAGTATTTGCTAATACGGGTATGTAGGTACTTACATATACTAATAACGGCGTTTCGTCCCGTATACATTAATTATTTGTATACTGCAACGCGAAAGTTTAAAATCTTATATAACAAACCGATTTGGTAATC
The DNA here is from genome assembly GCA_019059595.1 of Marasmia exigua. NCBI lineage: Eukaryota > Metazoa > Arthropoda > Insecta > Lepidoptera > Crambidae > Marasmia > Marasmia exigua. The sequence goes on along the minus strand of CM032464.1, from coordinate 25,150,546 downwards.
AACACCACAGTTAGGTAAGTACTTATTGTTGATCAATATCTCCAAGAAAACCAAAATAAACGCAATGTGACATAAACATTTTTATAGAATCTCCACGACGGTGACATGGGAACACCTTTTTTTTCTTCTTCTTCTCGCTGGGGAATGCCGCCGGCCCGTAGTGCAATGGCCGACGTCGCCGCTTAGTGGCGGTGCCTTATGCATACCCTCCTGCTGGGGAGCAGGAGGGTTATGTCGGGCTCTCCTCGGCCAGAGGCATACCGACTAAACCCCAGCGGTTTTCCCTCATCGCCCTTAAATGGGAAGTCGTCGTGGGCCTGCGTGGAACACCTGCGACACCAATGCAACACACGAGAAATTTCCCGTAATTCAAGGAAGCACACCATAACTCGAAACGCATGTTGCTAATGTGAGGAATCGATTACGACTCGTGTAAACATCGCCTGGCGAATAGGGCTGTCTCACAAATCTGTGGGCTGTCTAAATTCTAAAAGGTACTGATTTATCTGATAGCGATGACATGGCCTGCTGTAACAACGCAGAAGACGAAAGATTTAGGAATAAGAATAAGAAATTATGTATAACGGAGGCTGGTCGAGCTCTTCGTTAGCAGATAGGTTGTGCAAGATGGCAATATTAAAATTAGAGTCCACAAATCACAAAGCGAAGTCACTTCCAAAGTCTCAAGCGTCTATTGAACAAACTATCAATATTTAAAGCGAAAGAACACAACGATCAAAGCGGAAAACGCGGCAGGTTCGGTATAGCGATTATTTGTTTATTTATTTATTTGGGAAACATACAATTACATTTGACGTAAAGTTAAAACAAATACATATAAAACAGAAATCAGTAAAGTTTCCACAGTTCAGTATTAAAACATAAAATGAGCATAAGTACTTACATGTACATATGTATTATTCTACATTCGTCTGCATTTGTTCACTGCGCGATCCCACAGTCCGTTCTGGTATCACCACCATCAAATTCCATGACAAAAACAAAGCAAACACCAAGTGTTACTAAGAAAACACACCGAATAGCTCTAGGGATTCCCGCGTGTCTCCAGTCCAAAGTTGCTCTTTTTTCAATTGGAAGTTTCGGCACCTTCAGTACGGGGCCGGGAGGTCGTAGTTTGAATCCGTGCATGCACCTTTAAATTTTTATAATCTATGTGCGTATTTTTATAATAATAATAATAATTCTCACAACATCTCATACGTTGACCTGATTCCGTACTAAGTAGCTTAAGCACTTGTGTTACAGATATCAGACAACAGAGGAACACAAATATACACTTAAATACATATCTATATTACACCCAGACACCGAACAAACACAAGTGTTCATCGCTCGAATGTTTGTGCAGGGTGGGGATCGAACCCACGACCTTTGGCGTAACCAACCTCACTACCAATTGCGCCATCCGGTCAGTCAACCGATTATCACTCACTCGCCGGCGAAAAACATAGTGAAGAAAACTACACTTTTCGGATAGTTACTGAAACGTGTAACCATGATTTAGTTGGTCTGGTTCCTCTGTTAAAGGGTTGCGAAGGTCAGACGCCAGTCGCTTCATGGTAATCACCAGACTCCCTAAATCGAGAATCATGGTACAAGCCTACCCCGGGCTCCAAAGCGAAAGCTTTGGACGCAACTGGCAATAACACGTTAAGATGAGTAGGAGGAGGTGGCAATTGAATAAGTGGGACACCAGATGGAAAATGATTACCACACTCCCCAAATTCTGGATCACGGTCTAATCCTTTAATTCCCGATTGCGTACACCCAAGGTACGCAACTTGGGTGTGCGCAATCGGGAATCAAATGCAAAGATGAGTACTTTAGCACTGGCAGGATGTTGGGAGCCGCAACCCTAGTGGTGACTTCTGAGCAGCTATCGTAAAGACGGTCCATTGCTCCCGGCCAGGACGGAATGGATTGTTTCCATCCATTTTTATTGGAGTTCCTTAACGTTGCCGTTTGTTCTTGCTAACAACTTGTTCTCGCGTGAAATATAGATTACTGTCTGAAGTTCGCTTCAGCTTACATTACTACCACAAATGGGATCTCCAAATTTGGGAAATCCAGCTAATGTTCGCTTTTTTAATAATAATAATTCTTACAACATCTCATACGTTGACCTGATTCCGTACTAAGTAGCTTAAGCACTTGTGTTACAGATATCAGACAACAGAGGAACACAAATATATACTTGAATAAATATATTACACCCAGACACTGAACAAACACAACTGTTCATCGCACGAATGTTTGTTCAGGATGGGGATCGAACCCACGACCTTTGGCGTCAGAGGCAGGGTCACTACCAATTGCGCCATCCGGTCAGTTTTTTCTTCTGAAGGTGGCATTTAAGCAAATGGGTCACCAGATGGGAAAAGATTGACCATCCCCACAACATCTGTGAGCTTACAAGAGTAGATGCTGGCAATTTCGAAAGAAGTATCTCTTAAATTTACTGGTGGCGAAGGCACTGACTCTGAGATTTTCTTAACAGAAAAATTCAGGTACAAATTTTGGTCCTACTCGGAGATCGAACCTGTGACCCCAAACACTGCAATCGCTTTATGGTGCACTTTGCACTGCACTACCCACTGTGCCAACTAAGCAGTCAATTTAAGTATTACAAGTTTTGGTAAATACTTACACAAGAAAATTAAATCATCCACGAATTAGGCATTAGTTAATGGATTTTGGAGTTCCGCGGATGTTAATGGGCGGCACTGATTACCTGGCCACCGGCTTGCTCGTTTGCCGCCTCTAGCATAAAAAACACTCGATTCCAACTCGTCCTAGCGCCGTGTGTACAAGATCGGTAACTTCCAAATTTGGGGCTGACTCAGAATTTCTTGTTTTCTTTAAAATAGAAATAGACCCAGTAATGGCACCGCTGATCATCACGACTCCTTTCTTACAGAAAGTAGAGTCAGGATATTCATAAACTGCCACAATTTGTGCGCCATTAACCTTGTTACTGCCACGTAACCGCGGGTGACAGTAAAGAGATATGTCCTGGGGCCTTTTTAGGGTTCCGTAGCCAAATGGCAAAAAACGGAACCCTTATAGATTCGTCATGTCTGTCCATCTGTCCGTCCGTCCGTATGTCACAGCCACTTTTCTCCGAAACTATAAGAACTATACTATTGAAACTTGGTATATAGATGTATTTTGTTAACCGCATTACGATTTTTACACAAAAATTGGTAAAAATAAATAAATTGGGGGGGGTCTCCATACTTGAAACTGAAACTATTTTTTTTTCATCAAACCTATACATGTGGGGATATGTGGGGTATGGATAGGTCTTTAAAAATGATATTGAATTTTTTTTTCTAAACACGATACTTTGCGCAAGAGACGCTCCCAATGTGGCAGATTGTGTGTTCCCCTCTCCTTCTAGCCAGCTTGGTCATCTAGCTGTGCGGCGGGATAAAGCTTCCCCCAGCATTTCACGAGGAGTGTTCTGAGAACTTACTTCCTGCAGAGAATTCTTAGACCGTACGATACGCAAGCGACTTTCATTTTCATTAGGTAAATGGATGAAGGTACACTACTGTGCGCGTTTTCACGGAACATTTTACGTCAGCTCTGAGAAAGATTGACTGCGGTATTTCCTGACGGTTAATCTTAGGGACCTTTAAGAGATGATCATCATCATTAGCCTGTATCACGATCCCACTGCAGAGTATAATCCTCCTTCTGTGTTCGCCACTCCCAACGGTCTTGTTCCAGCCTCATCCAGGTCACCCACCGTGCTATTCAAGTCGTCAGCCCATCTGATTAATAGGCGGAAAATCCGGTTAGAGGACAATTACTTAAATATTAACTTAACTAACTAACTAGGCTGGCGCAGCGACCCATAGTGAGTCTTGACCTTCGATAATAAGAACTTTCATCTCGGTCGGTCTTGCGCCACTTCCTGTCAGTAATCCACCAAGAGTCCGCGCAAATGCTTAAATCAAATGATATCAAATAGACAAAAATAGATTTATAGTATGGAAAATAAACTATCGTATCCCCAAAATGCTGATTTGCTGTACGCGATGGAAATCGCGGGTGATACTGCCAGCTTTTGCTCTCCTGACTTACTAAGCTATATGAACAGAACGTGTGACCCACTCCCTTTAACACCAGCTAAAGTGGTAGCCCAATAGAGTATATTGAGCAGTTCTCGAAGCGTCACCCTGTTGTAAGATAACTGAGGGTCTGTACACTCATCCTCCATAATGATATCTTGAATAAATAAAATCAATAAATCGGTATGTTACATGTTACTGTAACATAAACTATCGTATCTCTACCACTCGGTTTTGTTTTACGGCGTTTGTAATCGTCAGCGGTGGTTTACGAGCAATATCAGGACGCCCTGACTTCTAACTGTGGTTTAGGTACTGGCCAGTAATGTCCGCACTGTCTGTAAATATTGTTATAGCTGTTGTTTTAACCGCGATAGTACTGTTTGGGCAGTTGTATTAATAAAAATTGTTTATTGTAAAGATAACTGAGGTATCATTCCGATACCATAGGTGTTAAGGGGCGTTTATGGTGACGGGTAGGGCACACTAGCGACGCCATCGAATTTAAATTTTTAGCAACTTAACAGGATTTATTTTAAAAAAATCGGGGTTACAACCTCTCAGCAAACACTTATTACTATTTATTAAATAACCATGCACAAATGTCGGGTCAAACGCGTAAGCGAAAAATTGATTCACTCAAAAACCGGTCACTATTGGGGTGAATTAATTTTTCGCGTACAAAAACGGACTCAACATTTAACATTACAATAGTATAAGTTTTTGCCGAGAGATTGTAACCCCGAAATTGTTTGAAATAGATTCGGTTTAGTAGCTAAAAATTAAAATCGATTGGCGTCGCTAGTGTGCCCTACCCGTCACCTTAAAGGTTAGCAGTGCGCTAGTAACTCCGATGGTCTTTTGAGTGGGCGGCGGCAATCGCTTACCATTAGGTGATTCGTCCACTCATCTGCCCCTTAGCAAATAAAAAAGGATACTTGAAATATTCCGAGATAAAAATGTTTATCTTTAATGGTTACCATAAGTCCCGTAGGTACTTGATCATTCAGTGTCGTATTTAGTTAGTATAAAGTCATTTTCTCGTCTCGGCATCTAAACTATACAGTACTATACAGGACAGATGCCTATCTGTCCTCTATCATAAGAATTTTGTATTTCGTTTATTACAAAATAAATAAAAAAGATATTTTTCTTCATCGATAAATGCACTAACCATAACAAAAGTATTCTGATGTTTAATACTTATACCTATTGTTTTATAAGCACATTTGTGGAGGTTGGGCATCTATCGCACGTTTCCCCTAATCAACGCCGCCCATAAGCATCCGCGAAATCAGAGAAACCATCCAGACCGTTCCCGGAACTGAAGCACGTGGTGGAAAGTTCCGCGAGAAACGCACAATATTAGACCGCCATCCATAGAGATGATGGGAATAGAATGACAATCGCTTGCATGTCATTCTAGTAATAAATAACAGATTTGCACTACCTTACCCCGTTTCAACTTGCTGTACTTTTCCTTTACCCTACGGTTGTCTGAAAGAGATCTACTAGCGATAAGACTGCCGAGATTGTATTTACCAATGACCATAGCATTAAATTCTGTAAAATTTTGTCCAATAAAGAGTATGCGCCATAACGTTAATAGTTTACGTAAAGCGTAAAAGTGTTGGTCTCAGAAGTTATGGCATCCCTAGATGCTAGAGATGTAAATCATCTCCAACAGAAGCGAAGCTTTAACCGACGCGACCGATCAAGCGGTTAATGAATCACTCATCTGCCGCAAGGAGGGATTGAAACCATTTCTTCTTTAAATAGTACACTGTCTGACTGCCTCATTGGAGCAGTTAGCTCGTGCGTGACGCGGCTACACTTGGCTTAACACCCAGGTTGGACCAACATTTATAAGTTACTGACGTTGGGCTTTTATCTAGACCCGTTAAAAACGTATCTTTCATTAAATTGGAACATTTGCATCTGGATCAGTGCAGAGATGCGGAACAGTGAAACGCTTCATTTCAAACATTGATTCTCAGATAGATCTGTGATTCATTCCGCTCATTCGGATTATCAGGCTCACTCGGATCATTCAGCTCATTCGGCTTATCGGATCATTCCGCTCATTCGGATCATTCGGTTTACTCGAACTCGAGATCCATTTGAGTCGAATGATACATTTGGAACGAACATTAGAGATTCGGGATAGTGTATCATTTGGCTGAATCGGATCACAGAGTCATCTCAGTAATGAGTTGCACACGTTTATCATCTTTCAGACTTTGTTGGGTTCGGCCACGAGGTGTTGTGTTTCAATATTTTTTTCGGATCTTCCAACAGCTGTGTTGTTTTGGCCACCCCCGCGTAAATCTGTGATCGGTGAGCTCAGCCTGGATTCGAGTGTTTTTGTTGACGTCGTGTGGATACTCCGTGTTTTCGGGGCTTATTTTTCCCCCCCTACTCCATCATCATCATTAGCCTATATGGATGAAGTTGGGGTTATTGGGGATAAGGGGAGTGTTAACTATGTATGTTATGGGCCTTTTTTATGCTAGAGGCGGCATGCATCAGGGCAATACATAGCATGAAACATGATCAAACGTGCAGACCAGTTTTCAGTGAACATAAATACCTGACCCTCACATCCATACACATTTAAAACATTGCACTTTTCATTAAGCAAAATAGTTGCTACTACCCTGAGAAAAGTACTTTAAAATATAATACAAACATGCGCAACAAAGATAAGTTGATTTTACCCGGAGCCAGGCATTAAGATATATAATCACTTGCCCAATGCCCTAAGAAACTTACCACTAATTAAATTTAAGGTACAATTAAGAATATGGTTGGTTGATGGTTGTTTTTATGACCTGAAAGAATACTTCGATAGCAAATACAGATGATTAGTTTATTTTATGTCATTGACATAAATTGCAATACTATTAATTAATTATTTATACTTCCATTTTTATTAATTTCAATTTTGGCATCTCAAAATTTTTGATCTATTTTGATATTCTGACAATTATTTCGTTAATTATTAATTATTTCGTTGACATTCCTCTTTTGACCTTAATAGTAATTTTAGACATACCTACATTATGTAATTAATTATAAAGTGTTGAAATGCATGTCAAACAAAATTTAATTAGCATGAAATTATTTAGTAAATAGACTATTGTATGCACTAAACAGGTAATTGTGAGAACTATTATATAATTTAACACCTGCATATTTTTGTAAACCACAGTTTCTACAATAAAGATTTATTTTATTTATTTATTTAACACGCCACACATGAACATCTGCGAAATCCTCTCGCTTAGATGTCGCTAATGTGTTGCCGTTCTTTTAAAAATAAGAGTACGCTCTTCTCTTGAAGTCCCTAAGTCGCAACCGTCAGCCTAGCTTATATAATGGTTTGTTATTAAGGTAAAGCACCCACTCCCACTCTCTAAAAGACTGACAGGCCTCAGCAATAACCTGCGGTTTTCCCAGATCTTCCGCGCACCCTATCATTTCATTCCCCCACTAAAATCAATATCTGTTTAAAGTCAAAACCATAAGAATAAAATATGTTTTCCTCTTCTATCCTTGCCCAAAATAGTCTTATTGCCCCACTGTATAGTATATAGTTTTCTCTACCTACCATAAGTTACCTTGCTTACATCTCTCCGGGCATATCTCATAGATGCTCATACGACCTTAGGCTGTCATTCTTTGAAATGAACACGCTTCGTCACCGTCGTATTTACCGGGATCTGGTGTTTTTGCATGGGCTTTTCAATGCGAAAATTCAGAGTAGTGAAGTCTTATCCCAGATTCGATTACTGGTACCAGGTCGCTTGCCTCGCCACCCAGTCAGAAAAAACATTTCTCTGTCTACAGGCTCCTTTGGCAAGATGTGGAAAATACAACGAAATGTTCTCAAAGGGTTCACTGGACATTTTCTTCTACTCATTACCGGCCTTTAAAAGGAAGTTGATTGACTTCCTAAATTAGTTTTCGTCATATTAGTTCATTTTTGTTTTCTTATCTGTCACAGACAGTCACTTTCAATAGCGTTGTTCTCCTTACTTTTTTATTGAATCTATGCCGTTTTTGTTTCTTTCGGTTGGCAAATTTAACGTAGAAAGGAGATAAAGCCATAGTAATGTTCCCGAGTGCGAAAGTGATACGTAAACTTTGTTCTATTGTGGCCTCCCGCGTACGGCCGTCCATGTCACCTTTCAGTTGACACGGGCAATTCGGGGGTCTGTGCGCCATGTCAAGTCCCAGTTGACACGGATATTAATTTAATATATTTTGTTTCTCTCTCGTTTGTTATACATTAATACTGTTTACGTGTTATTATCAATGTTGTGTCCACCTATAATTGGTATATATATAAGAAAAATGTGTTGTATCTGGTTTCAAATAAATAAACAAGTAGAAGTAGGTAGGTAGGTACTGTACTACGTACTGTGCAAAAGCAGATATTTTGTCTACCCCAAATCCAAATGGATGTGTATCCAGATGAACGAATTACAAAGCCGTGTCGGCTAGATTAATTAATCAGTTGATCCGATTACCGCAATTGAGGTATAAGGATAAACACGCCACCCCCATAATTGAAGATTAAGTAAATTTTCACGCCACAAAATTTATTTGAAACTGGTTACTCGTATATAGAAAAGTACGAACAGTGGTGGCCACATAGTTAAAGACACCATTCTATTTTCATAGAATCAGACGGACTATGAAGGCTTCGTTCTCTGTTGATCAAGTTGTGATCTGATGATGGCTATCCAAGGAGCAATTGGAATAGATCCAGATTGCTACTTGTACACACTTAACTGATCTCAACAGCATTCTAGAAGTAAGGTCCCATTTGCAAGATTACATAAGATTTTAATGCTATCGTGGCTGGCTTTTTAATCATATCGAAATAGCTCTCATAAGGCTATTTGATACAGCGATTTGGATCTTTTCCATTTGCTTATTGGATAAGGTCACAATTAGATCAATCCCTGACGGAGAAAGAAGCTTTCAAAGTTCGTCTGTTTCTTTGGAAATAGAGTGGTTAAAGACACCACTCTATTTTGATTATGAATGATTGAATAACCTATTAGAGCTGGCAAAAACGTATCTTTCACAAGATTGAAACATTTGAATCTGGATCAGTGCAGAGATGCGGAACAGTGAAACGCTTCATTTGGAACATTGACTCTCAGATAGATCCATGATTCATTCCGCTCATTCGGATCATTTGGCTCACTCGGATCATTCGGCTCGTTCGGATCATTCGGCTCATCGGATCATTTAGCTCAATCGGATCATTCGGTTCACTCAGACTCGAGATCCATTTGAGTCGAATGAATGAATTTATTCTTTCAGGCAACCTATAGTTAAAGGACACTTGATGAATGATACATTCAGAGCGAACATTAGAGATTCGGAACAGTGTATCATTTGGCTGAGTCGGATCACTGAGTCGTTTCAGTAAAGAGTTATACACATCTATAACTTATGAACATTCGTGTATATTGCGCCAAGCTCCGCGGATTAAATGGCACGCGACAACTCCACGATTCATTAATCGATTGAGCCGATTAACGCCGCAAATAGAGATATGAGGATAAGGATAAACACGCCACGTGCGATTCATCCTTGAAGATCGATTGAGTTTCACGATAAAAGCGCAGCTGTCTTATTTTATTGGAGTTTCTTCCTACCTACCTACTCTTAGGTAAAGATAAGGCATCGACAAAACTATCGCCGCCGATTCCCATTATTTGTGGTATTAAAAGACATTTTTTAAAAAAAAGTACAACGGTGAATCCAAAACAGAAAGTATTACCATTTTTTTGCGATGATGCGTCACCTTAAAATATATGTGTCGTAACGTAACATATGTAGGTATATATACATAATAGATATTATACACCGTCATTTTTTATTATCTACAGCCCGAATACCACATAATAGGTTACGTGAATAAAGTGTATTTAGCATGTTAGATCAACAAAATAAGCGAAAAAAATCTGGTTCTCCATACAAAAAAGAATATCCACGCGGCAATAATGTATGGAACAGCATATTTTTTTTCGCTTACTTTGTTGATGTAACATGCTAAATGAATGAATGAATGAATGAATTGACATAATAAAGCATACAATTTCTTAGTGACTATAGATACTTCACTAGGCTCACAGGCCTGTATCGAGGTATCTAGTAAGTGACTACAGTTTAACAAATCTTACGAACTAAAATCTTGTAGCTTCGGTTTATTTTACATATAAAGGTAACGACTTTGGTAACATCGAGAAGAAATAATAATAATAAGAAACTTTATAAAACAACAATAGGAAAATATAAATGCACTTTATTCGCGATAGGTATCTGTATATTATGATATTTTTGGGATGTAAACGATAAAAAAATACGGTGTATGTACAGTGGACGGATTTTCTGGGTGTGCCGGCACATGGCGATAATCGTTTGCACATGCATCGGGGTGGGCGAAGCTAATCCCTGCGCTCACGCATACTCGTAGCGTAGTGCAAGCGATTTTGCCAGCTAACTGGGACACACCGCTACATTCGCTGACCGTACATACAAATCCTTTCTTTTCATGTAATATAGATTCAATCAAAATATATCGTATTACGCCCTATTAGTCTAGTGTTTTAAGTGCCGAGCCGTGATCTAGAGGTCATTGAAGTTTCGATTCCTGGGTCGAGCAAAAAGTATATTTCGAATTTTTCGAACACAACTCGGGTTTGTGATCAGCAATCCGCATTAAGCGAATGTGGTGATCAAGCCTAATCCCATCATAGTAGCGATTACCTGATTTCTATGATGGAAGCCTTTGCAATGCAGCAAGACAGTATATAGGCAAAAACGTTACTTTACTTTTTTTTATCATCATCATCATCATCATCAGCCCATTTAAGTCCCCACTGCTGGGGCACGGGCCTCCCTCAATCACATGAGGGGTAATTGCCGTACTCACCACGCTTGGCTGACGGGTTGGCGAGGGTTTTGATATGAATGCAGAGTTTTCCTTCTCTGGGTGCTGATGATTATGCCAGCAGTACTTTGTAGTGTACTTTTTTTATATCCATGACGAAACCAGTCTATCAGAGCAGCCGGAGTGCTAAAGAGATTAGCGTCATAATGTACAGTGGAAGTGGAGTAGTTTAGCTTTTATGTGAGACGCGTTTGAACTTTGAAGTGATCTAAGGAGAGTGAGCTGAATACTCACTTCAACTTATAATTGATTAGTTATAGTATTTAGTTTGTAGCAAATAAAGTCATGTTACTAGTAGATTTATTTGTAGGGAAATTGTTAACTGTAATTGCAGCCTACTTCAGAAAAGTAATTTTATCATTATTAGAAATGAAAATATTTCTACCACTTAGGCACAGATATTCATCATCATCATCAGCAACCCACACTCGTCCACTGCTGGACATAGGTCTCCACTAATGCACGCCACTGCTCCCGATTTTCGGCCACTCTCATCCAGCCCACACCAGCCAGCCTTCGAATGTCATCATTCCATCTTGTCGCAGGGCGTCCTACACTACGCTTACCGAGTCGCGGTCTCCACTCAAGAACTTTACGGCTCCAACGGCTGTCAATTCTGCGGCTAATATGACCAGCCCACTGCCACTTCAGCTTGCTAATTCGGTAGGCTATGTCAGTGACTCTGGTTTTCTGTCGGATAACATCATTTCTGATGCGGTTCTTCAGAGATACTCCGAGCATAGTCTTTTCCATAGCTCTTTGAGCGGCTTTGAACCGGTGGACTAGTCCAGCCGTGAGTGTCCACGTCTCGGCATCGTAAGTCATGACCAGAAGGACGCACTGGTCGAAGACTTTCAGATATTATGCTCAGGTAATCCCAACGCCCTGTTGGTCTAGTGGTTTAAGTACCGGGCCGTGATCTCAGGGTCCTGGGTTCATTTCCCGGGTCGAGCAAAGAGTATGTTTCGAGTTTTTCGAACATAGCTCGGGTTTGTGATCACCAATCCGCAATTAGCGTGGTGATTAAGCCTAATCCCATCATAGTAGCGATGACTTGAATTCTATGATGGAGGCTTTTGCCCTGCAGTGGGACAGTTTATAGGCTGATACATCATCATCAATCCCAACATAATAGCGATAACATATATGATGGAGGCCAGTGCTCTGCAGTGCCGCAGTGCAGTGGGACAATAAATAGGCTAGGTAATATACCGACTTAAAGTAATTATTATAATTAAAAGAAATCGAATTTCCCTATTAGATAAATTAACAAAAGTGCTAAAGACGTCAGGTTCACAATTTCATCTACTTCAGTGATCAGCAGTGGTCAGGCCCGAATTGTTTTAATAATAATATAATAATATTAATTCTCAGAACATCTCATACGTCGACCTGATTCCATACTAAGTAGCTTAAGCACTTGTGTTACAGATATCAGACAACAGAGGAACACAAATATATACTTGAATACATATATATTACACCCAGACACTGAACAATCACAAGTGTTCATCGCACGAATGTTTGTCCAGGGTGGGGATCGAACCCACGACCTTTGGTGTAAGAGGCAGGGTCACTACCAATTGCGCCATCCGGTCAGTCAGTTTTATAAACAAGTTCTCCTAAAATTGTTTTATTTTGTAAATAGTTTCTATTTGAGAAGGTTTCTCTCTCTACTCTCATTAAAAGATCGTCTTAATTTATTTACAGTTACTTGAGCGGTTTCATTCGAGGGAAAATGAAGTTAAAGGACAGGTGATGACCTTGCCAAACCAGCGTTATCTTACACATGTTTATCAGATCTGGTTTGCTAAATAACATAGTGGGTGTTTTTTATTAGAATATGGGGAAAAGCAAGCTTTATAATAGCCATACCCATACATACTGAATTCTTAGCTCCGGTCATAGAGGACGCTGTATTCCAATCGCACTATTTGTTTGCCACCGTCTCGGTTGTATTAAAGATGTTTACCACAGTGTCACAAAGCCAGTTGCTCGATATAATTATTTTCAAGGGACACGCTGATAAAAATAGAGCACCATAAATGATGACTGACTGGAAGCCGCAGCAGTCAGGGCTGAGAAGAGATGGTGCGATTGCATCGAAACCGATCTCAAGTTGATGAAAAAGTATACAAACTGAATACCAGCCAGGGATCGTCGCGCTTGGAAGTCCATAGTAGAACCATAAAGGGTTGTAGACCGGAGTGACATCACGGCCTCACAGAAAACCGGCGTGTAACAGAGCTGAACTGTGTTACGTGTTACGCACTTGTGAGCCCTCTGGAGTTGGGGTGTCTTTGGGCGGCGGCAATCGCTTAGCATTAGGTGATCCATCTGCCTGCTCCCTATAAGTAAGTCTTTCTTTTTTTTATTGAAGATGGGTTTGCTCTTGGCTTCACACTGAACTCTACATTTGAGAGGAAACCTACAATGCAGCGAGCTTACCCAAAAGTAGCTATTCACTTACATCTTAGATCTATTTGATCATCATGTCATTATATAATTTTTCTTTTTCTGATATCAATCTCATAATATTATGTGTATGATTGCAGTCTATAATTTTATTTTATTTGATAACTTATTTATCTTCTCTTGACATTGGCAGATTGACTGCGTCTCTGACGCACAACACTACTAGCCATTAAAAAAACTTAATTATCAGTTTATAATATTGTATTTTACATATTTATGCATTAGGGTTAGATATACATTTTAATAAACATTTACAGTTTATCTCTTTTTATTTATTTTTTATTGCACCACCTACCCCTTCTCTCCTATGAAAATGTCCTTTACCCGAAGGTTGTCTGGTAGAAATCGCTTTCAGGGATAAGACTGTAGAAATTGTACACAAAATTTCTGTAATGCCTTAAGATGTGTATTTTGTGCAATAAAGTATATCTATCTATCACTCTAGCTTAGCTAAAATATTGGGGTTATTCACTGGGAAAAACAGACGCTGGCAGGGCGTTCCACTCCTTGGCTGTGCGCATTACGAATGAAGAGGAAACGCGCAGCTTTCGAAGGTAGCAGAGTGATTCTTTTAGATGTGATGTTCGTGATAATCCGAAATTGACATCAGGAGCCCGATTCTCGTGCTCGTAACATTTTGAAAACATGGCCGACATCACTTGAAAACCATACAAAAAATATATGTTTTAGTGATATATGTCGTATGAAAATAAATATCACGAGCACAAGAATTGGGGTCCTGAATCTTCAAATACACGTAGGTAATTTATATTTTTTATAAAATAGGCCTTTTATTTATTCAGAATATTTCAAGATTCGATCTCGTTTACGGTGTAATATTAGATTTAAGGACGTCCACGAAAGTATATGCCAATAGACCACGAAAATCAATGCCTAAATTTAAAACACAAATTAAAAATTATTTTATGGCAAAAGCCTATTACACATGTGATGATTATTTAAATGACAAGAATTTGTGGAAATAATAAACTGTTCGCCTACACCTTAGTCATTGTAATGTATATATTTATTGTTGAACTTGAAATCGACTTATTTATGCGAGTAATATAGTAATAATAACATTGTATTGACATTTTTGGCGATTAAAAAGAGTAACTGGCGAGTTTCTCGTCAGAATCAACTTTCCGGTTCCGGTGGTAGAATCACATCAAATATGTTTATTCATTTCTTAGTATATTTTATGTATCGACATATATGTGTAGTTACTTGTATATTATACTTACAAATAGTAATAATTTTTAATGTATGACGATTTGCAAGTGCTGTATATATACAAGCCTATGCAAATAAGACATCTCGAAGATTCACTAAGCAACGTTCCTTGAAATGTAGGTACTGTACTGCTACTGTCTATGTTTGTAGTATATGTTTACGCCAATATTGAGATCCAAGTTCCACTCTTTGTCTCCGGTCTCTTTTGTCAGAATCGCCCCAGTTTTAGCAAACTATCCGAGATTCCATCGAAGAATGGGTACGACTTTAATTTGATCAGACTTTGAGAGTTGCGACTTGATAACTTAAAATTTATCTTGAAGTTGTTTGTCGTCTCTTAAAATATCGGAAATGATGACAAATAGAATCGTTGCGTGTATTAGTATAGCTATAAATAAGTGATATATGTACCTATAATGCATGCTGTAACTAAGTTTATTTATATCTTGTGTGTTTGTAAACTAGAAAATATTTCCGGGGGGAATGCGGGTTTATAGATTGGCAGCGCACTTGTGACTCCACTCCACTCGCGGGTGTATATGGGCGGCGACAATCGATTACCATCAGGTGATCCGTCTGCTCGTCTGCCACCAATCACATTAAAAAAAACTATGTGACGTCACACTAGGGAAGGGACCCTCACAAATATATAGAAATCTGTGATAACGAGGGAGGTGTGAAATCCATTTCTAATAGGCATTATAAATGTGAAAATTTGTTTGTCTGTCTGTTTGTCCGTTTTTCACGGCAAAACGAAGCGACGGATTGGAGACAGTAGATAAGATATAGACTACTTTATTTCTCTTTCTAGCGCGAGCAAAGCTGTAAGCAAAAGCGAGTAATATAAATATTTTTGAGGCTGATGATTCGCATTGTTCAATTTTGAACTCATATAAATTTTATTTCAGAAAATTATTAGCTAGCTTCCAACACCTGAAACTTTCACGTATAATTTTGTTCATTCCCTGCAATTTAAGCCACAATATCCCCGCAGAAGTTAACGCAATCGTACCTGAAACTCGTCTAATTGTTAACTTTTCCTATCAGACCGGAAGCAAACCGAGTTGTTTGCGCCATAACGAGGTGTTGTTTGTCGGAGACACATAACAAACGACTATAATAAAACCCCACCACTCTTTGACAAATACGAGCTTCCACGCTGAAAGAAATAAAACATATTTACCATCCGGCGCTTACCATCAGGCGGATTGAGGTCATCCTGATTGGCCTTTCTATAAAAAAATATATATATTTATTGACCAACACAATATTCAGAACATAGTAAAAAAGAATTGATTAGATAGAAAGGTTCTGTCTTTCTGACACCTGAGGTAGGCACTGTTTATATTATATGACGATCCGTTTGAAACATTGGTAGTGGAACGCTGCCTTTGGTCCAAGGTTTGCGGGTTCGCTCCCCGCACAGTACAAACATTTGTGTGCATGAACATGTCTGTTTGTATTGGTCTGAATGTTTTCTTTATATTAGGTATAAGTACGTATATTCAAAAAAAAGTATGAAAGTAAAAAAAAAATATTTAAATATATTTCACTACATCACATACATTGATCTGACTTCGAGATAGGTAGCTCAAGCACCTGTGTTACGGATATCAGAACCAACAGCGGAATTACAGATACATAATATATTACTTTTCTTTTGTAAATACATATTTATTATACATAGAAACACCCAGACCAATACAAACAGATATGTTCATGCACACAAATGTTTGTACTGTGCGGAGATCGAACCCGAAACCCTTACACTAGAGGCAGCATTCACTACCACTGATCCAAATGGGTCGACAATAGTATATTATGTATTCCGGTTATTTGTAATCCCGCTGTTGATTCTGATATCCGTAACACAGGTCAGATCAATGTAATATATGTGATGATGTGAAATATTTATTTATTTATTATATCTTCCTACCGATTACGTACCGATCAGCAACGTAAGCAGGATATATTTTAGTACTCAAGTATGCAAACCCAAGTGAACTCAATTCCCTACACATAATAACAACACAACACTATTTAATACAAAAACGGATGGTGTGATTAGGTGTGGTCAATCAGGCCCCAACCATCCCGACTATGGGCTAAAAAATATGTCATTAACCATGGCCCCGACCTCAACATTTGCTGCTACGGCATTATCTTCAGTGCGCAGCAGCGCTAGTATTCTGGTGGGATCTGGTGGCATAATTTAAAGCCATTCCGTAACGAACGAGAATATACCTATCCCATCCAAACAGAGGAGACTTACAGCGCGTATGAGAAAGAGGGAAACTCCGATTCGGCTGTTAGCAGACGAGCAGTGAAATCACTTGATGACGTTTAGATAAATAGCTGAAGCACCTTTATTTTCACCTGTGTTACGGATGTCAAAACCAACGTTGGAATTACAAACATATACATTTCATACTTTCCATTTGTTAATTCTTATCATCCCCCCCCCCCCCCCCTCTCCGTTCCTGTGGGTTGCCTTCGATTTCTCTGGGATCCCATCATCAGATCCTGACATGGTAACAATGGGACCAACTTAGGAGTGTGTTCTTTCAAACAAAAAAAGAGTTCTCCAAATCGGTCAATAATTGGCAGCGAAATCGGTGAATATACACAATAAAAAAATAAAAAACATACATACAGGCGAACATAGAACCCCCCCTTTTTTGAAGTCTTTTAAAAAGAAGAATACTATCTTGTTTCGGCCACATAATGCAAAGAGGGCATGATAGCCTTGAAAAACTGGTCTTTATTGGCAACATCGAAGGCAAAGATCATGAGGCCGATCACCAACACGATGGTCTTACCTAATAAAAGGCGCTACATCCTTACCAAAGTTCTACGACGTGGTGAAAACTACTTCCAATCGGAACCAATGGAGAAAGTTTGTTTGGTTAATGAGTTCTAGTGACCATGATCCTCAGTAATGAGGAACCGACTAGAGAGAAAGAAAAAAAGAAGGAAAAATTCATTTTGACACCACTTTGCAAAATGAAGTCCTGAGAGGATGTCGAGCGGGCCACTAGTCTAGACCCATTATGTTTCTCTACTCAATGCATATAAAGGTAGGACATCGACTTAGGATGTCGCTAGGTTTAGTAAATTTATCATGACAGATAAAGTGCGGTAGCAGGAGTCCACTTTAGGCATACCTAATAGTAGGGTAAATTGTGGACCCTATGTATGAATATTTAATATCATCGGAGTGTCACACAAACTGATGGCGCACCTGGGGGGCAAAACTACCGTGTATTGAAGGAAGCTTGCATTATTAGATGAAAACATGGACTATTATACACCGATATATTTATATTGTTTACATTAGACCTAACAAATACGTATCTTATAAAAGATTGAAACATTTGGATCAGTGCAAAGATGGGGAACAGTTAAACGCATCATTTGGTACATCGACTCTTCCGCTCATTCGGCTCACTCAGATCATATCGCTCATTAGGCTCACTGAGATCATTCAGCTCATTCGGCTCACTCGGATTATCTAGCTCATTCGACTCACTCGAATCATTCTGATCATTCGGCTCATCCGTATCAGTGAGCGCAATTACTACCGCGTACCGATTGACCACGAAATCTATTTGAGTCTAATGATACATTCGGAAAGAACATTTGATATTCGGAACAGTGTATCATTTGGCTGAGTCGGATCACTGTCTAGTTTAAATCCGGAAAACCTTATAATAGGTATCGTGAATGAAGTCTATTTAGCATGTTGGATCAACAAAATAAGCGAAAAATAAACAGCTGTTTCACACAAAATAGAATATCCACCGGGCAATAATGTACGGAAAAGATGATTTTATTTCGCTTATTTTGTTTATCTAACATGCTATATAGACTTCATTAACGATGCCTACTATGTGGTTTTCGGGATGTAAGCGATAAAAAATAACGGTGTTTAATTAGTCCATGCTGAAAATCATAATAAGTATAGGGCCAAAGTTAGTATCGAAACCACGACCTTGGACGTATTACGCAGGGTCCCAAAAGCGCCATCCGGCCAGTCAAAAGAGCGTGGATGATAATGAATAACACGTGTTCGAGAGCAAACAATAGGCAATGTTATTCCGGTCAGGGTTGCCGTTAAGCTGGAGTGCTCTTATGGCGTCGAGCGCTGACGAGTCCACTCGCAGCTCACGGGTCACGGTCACGGGATCCAACCGAACATCGGAGTTTGATAATGATAGTTGTTTTACCTATTAAACTCGCCCAAACTTAAATAGTTTTACGTACCTAATCAAAACCATACGAGTAGGTACACCACTAACATAAATGTACTATCGTATGTAATGGCTTCACCCATCCCTCAAAGTCTTAAGTCGAAAGTCTTCGACCAGTGCGTGCTTCCGGTCATGACTTACGGTGCCGAGACGTGGACACTCACGGCTGGACTAGTCCACCGGTTCAAAGTCGCTCAAAGAGCTATGGAAAGGGCTATGCTCGGAGTATCTCTGAAGGACCGCATCAGAAATGATGTAATCCGACAGAGAACCAGAGTCACCGACATAGCCCACCGAATTAGCAAACTGAAGTGGCAGTGGTTTGGTCATATTAGCCGCAGAACTGACAGCCGTTGGAGCCGTAAAGTCCTTGAGTGGAGTACCGCGACTCGGTAAGCGTAGTGTAGGACGCCCTGCGACAAGATGGGATGATGACATTCGAAGGCTGGCTGGTGTGGGCTGGATGAGAGTGGCCGAAAATCGGGAGCAGTGGCGTGCATTAGGGGAGACCTATGTCCAGCAGTGGACGAGTGTAGGTTGCTGATGATGATGATGATGATGATGTAATGGCTGAGGAAATTATGAAATAATTATATAACCTAACGTTACCCGTGGCTACAGCTAGCCATGGGAATCGGGTAGGGTAGGAGTCTAAAATTTTAAGCAAACAATTTTGGGATTGGGATCCACTAGACAGAGCACCGGCCCAATGCATCTATCCTTGCTGAAATCGAGGTACCAATGAGGCTTTCAACTATATGCCTGAGAAGGTGTCTCGAGTTTTTCGAACACGTCGCCAAGAAACCCAACCAGCAATAAAGTCTTAGATTGCGCACTTTATAAGAATAATGGTCTTACAGGGCTCTTACGATTGTTTTGGAACATGTTATCGCTCTTATGTCACCATTAGTCAAGCTAATACGGACTCAAGAGCTCTTTGTTTTACTACCTTGTCTTATGTGTGTATATAAGCACATATAATAATACTATTACAAGTCTCAAACTCCTATTATACCTTTCACGAAGATGTACTGCACTTGAGAATGCCTGTTCTTAAATCCCCCTTAGTTCATTTGATTTTGTAATGATCTTGATAAATGCACTTGTAAGTACGTCAGACTAATATCAGCATAACACAAAACCACTAGGAGTGCGTACTTCTCAAAATGTATTTAGAACTATTATAAAATCAATAGCAGTACTTTAATTAGATATAAGAGGCATTAGAATAGAATAGAATAAGCATTTATTTTTTACAGAAAAGAAAAATAATACAAGATAAAACACTTTCCGTGATATGCCACCAAAATGGTTGCCACTCAGCAGTATGTCACGGCGCCGGAACGCCATGACGCTGGTATTCTGTGGAAACCATTGGGGTAGAGAGAGTCACTAGCCAACATTAATAAAAATACCTACTTTACATCAAAGGATATACCTAGATATAACACGATTAAAAAGAAGAAAAAATATATAATAAAAAGAATAAAACAAAATCAGCGCTAAATAAGAAACCTAATATGCTGCGCGTGCTGCTTTCTATACTGAGCATACTTATAATACAACAAACATGATCAATATAAGATGGTTTGAACTAGTTGCTAGTTGGGATCAACCTGGAAGAACTGCTTCTGACAGGTAAAGTTGGCGGGAAAAGACCGAGAGGAAGAAGCTAAACACGATAGTCAGACCAAATCAGTACCACGCACGCCAGTGTGTGGTGCCATTTACGCCTCTGAAGACAGGTCTAGCTGGCGAAAGAAAATCCTGGAAAGAGTGCCACGTCGGGGTCACGACCCTCAGCATTGAGGTCATCGACACAAGGAGGAGGAGGTCTAGTGCACGAGAATTACCACTCAGGTTTCCATACGATATTCTCCCTCACCGAAGATATAATGGTAGATGTAGATTTGAAAAATCCAGAGTTGCATGCATAGAGTAACTTGTATATACTGAGATAAAGGCGTCAAGCTAGGGAGGAGGCTAGCCAGTGCTAGCGCCATCTAGAGGGAAACGACCAATACTCAACGATTATGTAAAGCATCCACCTTTGTATAAGAATTTCATCCACCTTTGTAAAAAAAAAATATTTGCGTAATAATAAAATTCACAATATCTCTGGTTTGTTTCCCTTTCTTCTTTACTCATGTGGGCCGGCGGCTGGAGGTATTTTTTTCTGAAACACGCTTTACTAGCGTGTAAATATGCACAGTGACATCTACCGAAACAACGCCGAACCACTTTCTCGATTGCTTTTTAAAGCTCCATCTAACGAAACACGATGAACTATTTTTCCCATACTACGTGAAATGACCCTGGTTGCATGCTCGGATTGGCACTTAAGACCTCCCGTGTGGAAGGCGTGTTTTTATCCATTGAACTACTAACATCTTAGGAAGTTAGGACGTTCAGGATTTAATGAGGGGTTTTAAATGTGGGAAAGCCACGCTTAGGCATGAATGGGCCGGCTCGACCGGTGATACCACTGCCTCACAGAAGACCGGCGTGAAGCAGCGCCTGCGTTGTGTTTCGCCATGTGAGTGAGGTTACCGGAGACCCAATGGGGGGGAAGGGGAAAAGGTTGGCAGCGCAATTGTGACTCCACTGGTGCTGCAGGTGTCCATGGGCGGCGGAATTGCTTACCATCAGGAGCCCAATTCTCGGGCTCGTGACATTTATCATCATACGACATATATCAACAAAACATGGCGGATATCGTATGAAAACGTTTTTGCTTATTCTCGTGACGTCGAATGGTGACATATGTCACATATTTTCGTGCGACACGTATCGTATGGTCTTGACTATACGATATGAAGTATCACGGTGATTTTGGTGATATTTCTCCAATTCAACGTGACGTTTGAGTCGTTTCGCGTTTTGTTGTTTATTGACGTTTGGTTGTTCAAATCACATAACAAGTTTGAATTAACTGCACAAACTAAGAAGATGATTGATTCTCTGTGTGAACGATTGTTTAGCTGGGAATTTTAATTGTTCTTATATTTTCTTTAATTGGAACAAATTTTCACCAGTATTACCTACATACCTTTAAATATTCGTCATTAAGCGTTTTTATCTCAGTAACAAGATCAGTGTAAACAAAGAAAATTCTTTATTTAATTTTTTTCTTTTAACGCTTCTTTTTGCCACAATTGTCATCTCTTTTTGCCACAGACTGAAAATAAATCTTTTGACTTTCGGTCGGTGTAACGGAATTACAATTTCATAAAATCAATTTTCTTTTTCGTCTTTTTTGGTCGTATTTTAAAGCAGTTATGATAATTATGATGTTATACAAACATGAAAATGACTGTTGATATAAAAAGGCTAGAAAATGTTAAATTAATACTTAAACAATAAACATTAATATTTCTCGATTGTATATTTGTGTCAATCAACAAAATGGAACGTATTAGCGGAAATGATATGGGCCACATTCTCTATGGAAGTGACTTTTACTGTCGCATGGGCACGAGAATAGAGTTTTTTTACTTTTGTGACATTTTGGTGACATTTTCGTACGACATTGGAAAAGTGACATTACAGAAAATACGACATTTTATCGCACGTCCCGAGAATTGGGCTCCAGGTGTTCGTCTGCTCGTCTACCTCTCATATAAAAAAAAAGTAACAATTCGCGGTCAGCAACTTTAATCTTTTCAAATCTGCCAATCTTATCATTCGCCGTGATAGAGTGCATGGTATCTTAGAACAAACTATTGCAAAAACAATTTTATCAGCGACTCCTCAGTGTCGCTCAGTATTCATTGTGTAAGATGGGTAGAGCGGCGTGTGTGGTGCCGGTGCTCCTGAGCCTGGTCTACGTCAGCGGGGCGGTGGACCCGCTGGTGGAGACCAACCTCGGACTCATTAAGGGCCTTGCGGCGACTGATGGAGATTACTCTATGTTCTTGGGCATACCATATGCAACCGTTGACCCTGCGAATCCGTTTGGGGTAAGTACTTGTAAGTACAACTTGTGCGGATAAAGAATGGGATCAGAAATAGCGGCGCATCTATTCACTTCTCGCTCGCACACTATTTGCGTCTATACTCGCACCCCACGAGTGCAGGTATAGACGCAAATAGTGTGCGAGCGAGAAGTGAACAGATTCGCCGCCATTTCTGATCCCATTCTTTATCCGCACAGGTTGTAGGTACTGTATAGGGATACAGGGTGGAATAAACATTGGGCCCTGGAGGGAACTACCTTAAATCCTTTAGTTAGAATTTTTTACTTAAAGAAAACATTTCTTTATTTTTTAAAAGAAATAAAAATACCTTAAAAGTTTCTTAGAATCTAGACTGAATCGAACCGGAAAAAATTTAGGAGCTAAGGTTGGCTATTTTATTCCACTAATCGATAGAGTCCGGATAATTTTTCTCTACGAAACCGTAGGTCTTTAGGTACATTCGTATTTTGTGTAAGATATCCATAATACTAAATAGTTTGCAACAACTTCTTCATCTAAAAAAATGGCCATTTTATTTCATCAGTCGATAGATAAATATTGATAAATATTTCAATAGATACATGTAAATAAAAGAAATTATATAATAGATAAATAAAATTAAGTCAATTAAATAATTCGCATACCCATTACATAACTGATTTAGCTACAAAATAAATGAAAACATTAATATGACGTTCTGCGCCTATTTTCTAAATTATGTAGATAGATACTACCTTGTACCTACACTTTATTAAGTACATATAAAAAAGTAATAATAAGTAATTGTTACTTTCTAATACATAATTAATTATTTAGATTGTAAGAACATTGCAATGCCTTGTTAGGTGTTAAGTATTTAAGCTACATTGTATTATTTTAATACCTTTTGTACCACTTAACATGCAATAAACGATTATGATAATGATAATGATTATTAGTTTAAGATGGTCTTAAACTAATATTTCTCTATATTAATATTTAATATCTTAGATTAAATCAAAATAGCGGAAGATACGGCACGTCTCTTCAATTAGACAATTGAAAACGGACCTATTTGTTTTGACATAAATGCTTGAAGGAGTCATCGAACGTGCTAAGCGCATGCGACGTCAGTCTACGTGAAATTAGGCGACTGGGACCTACCTGATGTATGCCGTCCACGCGGTAGAGAAGAGTCACCTATCTTCGTCACCTATCTTCTATTTTGATTTAATCTAAGTTTAATATACATATATTTTTAGGAGCACATACCACTTACTATAACATACGTGGAGCGGAGAAGTAAAAAATATTTCTCCAAGAAACACTAGATTTCAAATAAATATCAACAATAACTAAATTACAACCTGTGCGGATAAAGAATGGGATCAGAAATGGCGGCGCATCTATTCACTTCTCGCTCGCACACTATTTGCGTCTATACTCGCACTCGTAGGGTTATCCGCACAGGTTGTAGGTGTATACTAATATAATTATTCGGTATAATGGATATCTTATACACAAAATACGAGTGTCAGACCTAGGGTTTCTTAAAGAAAAATTACATTATTAATGACTCTAGTAAAAGAGCCAATCTTAATTTTTTTTCCCGTTCGATTCTCGATTTTCAAATTTCCAAAGTACAACGGTGTATCCATAAAGGTAAGTACTAAGAATTTTTGAGGTATAATAATTATGTCATACTTTCTTCCTATAACTAACCATATTTTTTGTAATTGCCTTTGCTTTTAAGCAATAATAACAATTATGGTTACTTGTATGAAGACACAAGTACGGTCGCGGTCAAAAAGCGTTTACCAACATAAGGATAATGATCGCACGCACACATGTAGGTGACATGTTCTATATGTCTATTACATAATATTGATCATAGATATGTTATCTTTTTAATGATATGACAGCTGACAGTTAGCTAGCAATTTCTTGACAATTTCAAAGAAATTAGGTTTTTTATGGCTGATTATGCTGTTGTATCCTCTGTAAAAAAATACACATAAGTATTTTTTCATATTTACTTCAAAAAGGTAAAATGTAACTTGATATGGCATTTTTGATTTTAGTGCAAAAAGTGAGATATAATCAAATTTCAAAACTGGTAAACACTATTTACCGCCACTGTACATCTCAAAAAAAAAAATTTGATAAACCGATGTCTTTTTAAAAAAAAATCACATCATTGCCACAAATAATACACACCTTAATAATCCAGCCCAATGTTTTTTCCACCCTGTCAGAATACTCTTTTTATGTATATTTTGTGATACTGCTATTCGGAATGACACACCCTTAATTCCTGTGGCCGAAGTTTGAGTTCGCTGATTATTATAGGTAATCTGAATATAGTGTATGTGGAGAGAAATGTAACTATAGACTTCTTCTAGGCAAATGCGTAACACCCAAGACCTCATAGATTAACATCAATAAAAAATACGAGTAGATTAGATACTAGTGTTGCGGAACTATCGATAGATGCCCTCGAAAATCATTCAGACTATCGATAGTACTATCGATAGTATTGTTATTGGTCAAAACTATCGATACTACCGATAGTATCAATAGTAAAATTTGATAAATACTATTGATAACGCCAATACTATCGATACTATCGTTTTTTTAATGCCTGATACTATCGTTAGTATTGTGTTTCCTAACAGAACTAATCCAAAACTATCGATAGTATCGATAGTTTTGTACTATCGATAGTATTGCTGCCTGATCAAATGTGTCCGATCCTATCGGACATTAAACAATCGATAGTATCGATAGTATTAGCATCGATAGTTTTGTACTATCGATAGTATTACATATAGTAGTATTAAATGTGTCCGATACTATCGATAGTATCGGACATTAAACAATCGATAGTATCGATAGTATTAGCGTTATCAATAGTATTGATCTAATTTTACTAATCGATACTATCGATTGTCAATAGTATCTATACTACTATTGACTACCAGAAATAATATCAATAGTCTATCGATAGACTATTGATAGTGGACTATTGATAAGCAACACTATTAGATACAGTAAATCTTGATTATAGTCGTAGTATTATTTTATTAGATAATTTTTAATGTTTTGCCTCTTATATTTTAGGCATCCACTCCGCATCCTGGCTTTGACACAACTTTTGAGGCAATCGATGACTCCGCTAAATGCCCTCACGTGGAAGAATTCAACAACACTCTAGTCGGTTCCATAGATTGCTTACACCTCAGCGTATTCGTGCCTAGCACCGCCAGCTCGCAGAACCGTCGCCCCGTGATGGTGTGGATCCACGGCGGTGGCTTCGTGATCGGATTCGCAGGAAGATATGCTTATGGCCCCAAATTTTTGATGAAACAAGACGTCATTTTTGTAATGTTGAACTATCGTCTTGGACCTTACGGTTTCATGTGCCTGGACACTCCTCAAGTGCCCGGAAACCAGGGTCTGAAAGACCAATTGAGCGCTCTTAGATGGGTCAAGGAGAATATTGAAGCTTTTGGAGGGGACAGCAACCAAATAACTGTTTTTGGGGAAAGTGCTGGTGGAGCATCCGTAGATTATCATCTAGTTTATACAGAAGAAGATTTATTCAACAATGTTATCATAATGAGCGGCACCACGTTGTCACCCTGGGCAGTTATAAATTCAAATCCAAAGGCTCCGTTAATATTAGCTGAACATCTTGGTTTTGTAACAGAGGACTTAGATGAAGCTTTGAAATTTTTAAGCACATCTGACACAGACTTGGTGATTGCAGCATCTTTGGCAACTAATCTTAAAACATCGCCTTGCATTGAGAAAGAATTCGAAAACGTAGAAAGTTTTGTGACAGCTCATCCCTCTGTCATGAATATCCCGAAAGCGAAAACTGTGCGAGTTTTAATAGGGTTCAATAATAACGAACAATTTGCTTCGTTTGCGAACCTTCCTCCCGAACATTTTGAACATTTGGAAATATTCACCGAAATTGGAAATTATTTCGATTTCGAAGGTGAGTATTTAGCTGATATGGTGGCTAACATGCGTCAGTTCTACATCGGCGACAATGATATCAATGAAAATCTAAAACAAGAGTTGGCTGACTTCTTTGGGGATTTGAGGTTTTACCACCCTACTTACAGAAGCATTCGGAAATATTTTGAAAACGGAGCAAGTACCATATACCACTATATGTTTTCCTATGCTGGTGACAGAAACTTCGTAAAAAGGAGAGCTAATATGACAGCAGATGGAGCCCTGCACGCTGATGAGATAAGCTACTTGTTTGACGTCGGTGTGTTCCCAGAAACCCCTACGCCTGAGGATCAACTTATAATCGATAGATTCACAACTATGTTCGCCAACTTTGCAAAGTACAGGTAAGTTGCAAAAACTCTTTTTGAACAATCCAATTAGGTTAGTGTAATTATTTATTGTTGCGGTACAGGGTACTTAGATTCAAGTAAACTAATAAGTCACAAAAAGACAATTAATTTTATTGATGAGAAGCAATTACACACTAATCTCACTTAATTAACACTACCTATGCATTTTCTAAATACTTCGCAGGTTATTCGCATGAGAATAAGTCGCTTCGCTTTTCAAATCGGAACTGACTCGATGGACAATGGGCTAACACGGCCCGCTTTTATACTCGCGCTGTCCATTAGGGCGAACTTTCTCGAAAAGCGTTTCTCGAAATCGAAATTTCTAGATTCTTGTTAGGTACTTACTAGAAATTTCGAGTCAAAGCTTCTCGAACTTTCGACCGCAAACTGCGACTAGGGTATCTGGAAATCAGTAGATTTTTCTAGAACGTTCGACATTATTCCATTTCTGTCTATTACGTTCTATAAATTTCGATTCAAAGCTTCTCGAACTTTAGACCGCATACTACGACTAGGGTATCTGGAGATCTGTAGATTTTTCTAGAACGTTCGACATTATTCCATTTCTTTATACTACGTTCCAATTGAATCAACAGGTAGATTGTTCGGTTGACTGGGCATATGAGACATGGAGCACACGCAACAAGCATGCAGGGGCACATAATCGTAACATTATTATTGCTTTTTTACATAATTCACTGATGGACATACCCGATGGCCTATTTGGTTGTGAGCCTGCTGCATTCGCCTCCCAATCTCAATCTGGGGATCGAACCCTGCACTAACAAACATTCGTAAGATGAACGTGTTTTGGTTCAGTCAGCGTCTTCGTATATACTTTATATTTAACAGGTTTCTCCGGTCGACTCTTGCTTGAATGTTAAACACATTCAGGTCGGAGTCGGCTGGGGAAATTTGGCGGATAGTAAGCGACCGAACGTGTGGCTGTCTGTACACAAGTGAACGTGTAGTAAATGTGTAATATCGAAATTTGGATTTTTTAAATTACTTACTTAAATTTTAAAGTAAGAAACTTGTTTAAAATCAGATTTTCCCTAACTAAATTCGTTTACATTTTTTCTTTGTTTATCATGTTAGATTTATTGTAACGATAGTTTTAAATCTATTATGAACTAAAATGTTTGTTCTAAAGTCTAAAATAGTCTATCTTAGTGCTGCTTTTAATGGCAATTAGTGAAACTGTAAGTCTATTATTAATCATATTTTTTGTGCAAAGTTTGTAAATGACTGTTTGTTTCCAAATAAATAAAAAAATAAATAAATAAAATATATTTAAATTACATGCTTATAATGGCTTTATTATCTGATATCCGTAACACAATTAGTGCTTAGTACTACATTACTGAATCGCGTCAATTTAAGTGCGAGGCAATCAAACATTGTAGGTACTACATAGCCGGCATGTTACCTTTTTATGTCAACGTAATATTAAAATTAATGTTTCTTTTTTTTTCAGAAATCCTACTCCGGAAAGAACTGACTTACTGCCTATTCAATTGCCAGCCATCACAAATAAAGACATGTATTGCCTGAACATAGATTCGGAAGTCTCTGTGATGAACAGACCTTTCAATGGAAGGATGGCCTTCTGGGACCTGTTCTTTAAACTGAACGAGTCATATATGAAAATTGACAAGAAAAATTAAATTGTAAATATGTAAATAAGTATAAGTATAATAAATCCATCGCATCCGTTGCATCAATCGAGGAATATTCACCAAGAAGGGATTATATCCCCCAGTTCGTCTGCTCTCTCGATGGCAAGGATAAGGCTTAGCTACTTGAAGAAACGCGATATTTAAAAAACTTACCTATAGAGTGTATCTGTGAAAATTTACATCCCTTTAACCACGTGTTCGATCAACCATTATGAACAACAATTTGTTCTATGAGTTTTGGAAATTCGCATAAAAAATTTCAACTTTTCATACTTTCGTCGTCACGTGACTTAGTCATTTTGTATCGGGAGTCGAAAAAATTTTCGACGAATTTCGAAAAGTCGTGGAACAAATGTTGCTCAGAATGGTTGGTAGAACACGTGGTTAAAGGGATGTAAATGTCCACAGATACACCCTGTAGGTATATCGGCCTTTGCATTAAAAGATCCAGAACCAGATACTGCATTGAAACTGGCTGAAAATCGACCTTGGGAGAGCCATGCTTCAGCATGTTCGGGCCGGCTCGACGGGAGAGTGATACCACGGCCTTACAGAAAACCGTCGTGAGGCAACACGGTGCTGTGTTTTGCTGCTTGAGTGAGGGTACCAAAGGTCCTATCCCGTGAAAAGGGGGGTTTAAAGGTTGGCAGCGCACTTGTAACTCCACTGGTGTCTCCACTCTGGCGTCGCGGTTATAGGCGGCGGCCATCGCTTACCATCAGGTGATGTGCTCGTCTGCCACCTATAACATAAAAAATATGTTTTGCTGATGATGAGATGATGCGTTGACATTTTTAAGGGCAATAGACCTAGTAGTTGCAGCAACAGAAGCAACCGATATACTGGTGCGACCATGCGCAGAAAAAATATGAAAATATTATAGGACAAAATAATGAACACAGAAGCCAGCTACCAACAACACATACTTTTTTTTTAATGTGATAGGTGGCAGACGAGCAAGCGGATCACCTAGTGGTAAGCGATTGCAGCCGCCCATGGACACCCGCGACACCAGTGGAGTCACAAGTGCGCTGCCAACCTTTAAACCCCCCTGTCCCCCCCATTGGGCCTCCGGTACACTCACTCACGCAGCGAAACACAGCCAATGCTGCTTCACGCCGTTTTTCTGTGAGGCCGTGGTATCACTCCGGTCGAGCCGGTCTATTCATGCCGAAGCATGACCCTCCCACGGTGTTAAACCCCCCTTTCCCTTGGACTGGGCCTCCGGTACCCTCACTCACGCAGCGAAACACAGCACAATGCTGCTTCACGCCGGTTTCTGTGAGGCCGTGGTATCACTCCGGTCGAGCCGGCCCATTCATGCCGAAGCATGGCTCTCCCACGGCACGGTGTCCCACATGCGAGCATACAGTGATCTCGACGTGGTTTGATATGAGACAGAGACAACGTGTGTGGGAAGAGTGAGATACAATATACTGCCTAGCTAGCACGTTAGTCAACGGACTTTTAGACATCAATGTCAGCTAGAGGCGCTTGGGCCTACCTTCTCTGTCCTAGTTTGTGCTCCGTGTTGTGTACGAGCCTATACTCTGATTTTTAATTATGCTAACTAAACTGACAGATAAGGACCGCATCAGAAATGATGTAATCCGACAGAGAACCAGAGTCACCGACATAGCCCACCGAATTAGCAAACTGAAGTGGCAGTGGGCTGGTCATATTTATTTATGGCCTTAGATCGCGCGACTCCCTTAGAGATTTGTTTAAAGAAATCGACATACTTACCGTGGCTTCTCAATACATCCTTGATTGCCTTATGTACGTTCATAAGAATCTCCATCTGTTCTCGAAGAAGTCCGACTGTCACAGCCTTAACACCAGAAATAAGCACAGACTGACCGTTCCAAATATCAGGCTCCATAAGGTTGGTAGTTCATTTATAGGATTGAGCATAAAAATGTTTAATAAGTTACCTCAGATTATTATTGACTTGCCCACACATAAGTTTAAATTGTATATAAAAAACTGTTTAATGAAGAAAGGCTATTATAAAATAGACGATTTTTTTAATGACAATAATTTAGGGACATATTAGTAACACAAAAAATTGTACTATATTTTAAGTTAATGGTGACATTTTGTAAAACATTTTTTTTTTGTTAAAAGAGTAACTGCTGAGTTTCTTGCTGGTGTCTTCTTGGCAGAAAACTACATTCCGAACCAGTGGTAAACATGTTGACATTCATAAGTGTTCTGTATGGACCTAAATTGAATAAACAATTTTCATTTCATTTCATTTCATTTCATATTAGCCGCAGAACTGACAGCCGTTGGAGCCGTAAAGTCCTTGAGTGGAGACCGCGACTCGGTAAGCGTAGTGTAGGACGCCCTGCGACAAGATGGGATGATGACATTCGAAGGCTGGCTGGTGTGGGCTGGATGAGGGTGGCCGAAAATCGGGAGCAGTGGCGTGCATTAGGGGAGACCTATGTCCAGTAGTGGACGAGTGTGGGTTGCTGATGATGATGAAACTGACAGATGCAAACGTCAAGTTCCCATACATTTTGACACATTGCATCTGTCAAAAGTTAGTCAGTTTATTAGTATTTTCAGTGATTTGAAAATGTATTAACCGGAAAACTAAACAAATTGTCGTTTAGCGGCCAGATACTGTGAGCGTTGTGTGTCGAGAACAGGTGCGAGAAAATAGTGAGTTAGTGAACAGTGGTAGCGCAGGTGCGCGTAGTAAAAGACTGCGGAGGAGGGTAGACCGATTTGTCTGCCAGTAACAGCTTAATCAAACTATCAATTATTAAGTGCCTTAATTAATCAATTCTTAATTAATTAAACGTCTTGATTAATTATAGTTATAATGCAACGCGAAAATTTAAAAAACTATTTATAGTAACAGCTTACCCGCAAAAACTTCAGTTACTCTGTGACCATGTCAGTTTAGCTCACATAATTAAAAATCAGAGTTTAATTATTTTTTTTTATATGAGAGGTGGAAGACGAGCAGACGGTTCACCTGATGGTAAGCAATTCCGCCGCCCATGGACACCTGCAACACCAGTGGAGTCACAAGTGCGCTGCCAACCTTTTCCCCTCCGGTAACCTCACTCACACGGCGAAACACAGCGCAGGCGCTGCTTCACGCCGGTCTTCTGTGAGGCAGTGGTATCACTCCGGTCGAGCCGGCCCATTCATGCCTAAGCGTGGCTCTCCCACATTGAAAATTAAATTACATACTCGAAGACCACTGGACTGTTCATAGTACCCGTTCTTAGTACTTATAGGCTCTTTCACTAAACAAAACGCGTAGTCCAAGTTAAAGGGTTTCGAAACTTATTTCGTTGTTAAGATGGATGGGCTAATGGGAGTGACCCAAAATACTTAGGATCGTTGTTCGTACATTGTAACAACGGGGGGTTGTTTAATTAATTTCACTAAGTAGGTATCTACCACTTTAAGGGCCCCCAGTGGATGTTGGAGAGCAGTGACGCTTAAGCTGTTGTCCAACAAACTTTCTTGGTCACTAACATTGGAAAAGGTATTTCCGAGATTTCTCCTGTTTTTTTTTTGGGATAGGGGGCAGACGAGCAGACGGATCACCTGATGGTAAGCGATTACCGCCGCCCATGAACACCTGCAACACCAGAGAAGTCACGACCTTTTAAAAAGGAATACGCTCTTTTCTTGAAGATTTGCAGGTCGTATCTGTCCGGAAATACTGCGACCGATAGTTCATTCCATAGTTTTGTCGTACGAGGCAGAAAGTTTCTTGAGAAACGCACAGTTGAAGACTGCCAACCATCCAGATGATGTCGATGTACCTTATTTTTGTGTTTCCAATATTTCGGCGCTGTTGCAAGCGCCATGGACACGGAGTAACTGAAGTTTACGCGGGTAAGTTGTTACTGGTAGACATATCGGTCTACCCTCCTTCGCAGTCTTTTACTGACTGCCCTGACCTCGGCGCTTGCAACAGCGCCGAAATACTCAAAAATAAGGTACATGATAGAAATCTAATTATTCAAATCAGGTACTTCTTACCTGACCTAGGAATTTAAGTGCGACTGCGCCACCGAAATAATATTTTATGCCAATGCTTAAATAGGCATAAATCAGTCCATGTCCTGTATCTTATCATTAAACCGTATAGGTTTTGACTGACCGGATGGCGCAATTAGTAGTGAAACTGCCTCTTGCGCGAAAGGTCGTGGGTTCGATCCCCACCCTGGACAAACATTCGTGCGATGAACACTTGTGTTTGTTCAGTGTCTGGGTGTAATATATGTATTTAAGTATATATTTGTGTTCCTCTGTTGTCTGATATCTGTAACACAAGTGCTTAAGCTACTTAGTATGGAATCAGGTCAACCTATGAGATGTTGTGAGAATCTTCTCTCTCTTTTTTAAGTAGCATTGTAATTTTAAGGTAGGTCATTGCCATTTTCTAGCATCTATTTAAAGTGTCTTTAATTGTAAATAATAACCAAAATAACTAAGTATTCTGAAATAAATATATTTTACCAATTTTCTATTATCTGACCATACCGAGGCAAACCCTAGACTGGAACCCCCAAGGAAAACGGAAACGTGGCCGCCCTAAACAATTCTGTCGGCGGACTATCACCGGCTTTACCTTTACCTACCTATGAAAACAGTAAAACATATTTTCCTAGACACGATGAATAACTGCCTGTGTAGCGTAGATGGGTATGCCTAATGAGCAGTGGCCTCTTGGGCCCATGGGTCACACAAACCCGCACACTACCCGTCCGTTTTCCCTGTATCACCAAAATAAAGTAATGCGATTAAAACCCGATTGGCTGCACTATTTATGAGGGCGGTATGTTACCTAGATATACCGTTCAAGAGACCGTACAGGGTCTAAAAGGATTCGTACGTCTGCTCGTCTGCCTCCTATCATATAAAAAAAAAAAACGTAAGATATATGGAAAGTAAATTGCGGTTTACGATTTATAACGTACTAAAAAAAACTACTCACTATATCTAGTTCAAACCAATTTTCTTTGTTAGTTTTCATGTTAATGTACATCATATATTTTTTTTTGTTTTATAATTCATTTATTATAGAAGTTAAAAAGGGGGGGGGGGGACACATTTTACCACTTTGGGAGCGTCTCTTGCGCAAAGTATTGTGTTTAGAGAAAAATGAAGAGAATTAAAAACCTCAACATCATTTTTAAAGACCTATCCATAGATACCCCACACGTATAGGTTTAATGAAAAAAAAAATTGAGTTTCAATTTCAAGTATGGAGACCCCCCCAATTTTTTTAATTTTCCAATTTTTGTGTAATAATCGTAATGCGGTTAACAAAATACATCTATTTATCAAGTTTCAATAGTATAGTTCTTATAGTTCGGAGAAAAGTGGCTGTGACATACGGACGGACGGACAGACGGACAGACATGACGAATCTATAAGGTTTTCATATTTTGCCATTTGGCTACGGAACCCTAAAAATGGATATTTCGCAGCTCACATCCCTCGGCGAACAGCCTTAACTTAGTCACACCATAGCCGCAAGGAAGCCGTTTGTATCAACAGATAATCTCATGAATATTTATAATGCAATCAAAAACCCACCTACATACTACCAAACGGTGCGATTTAATTCCAGAATACGGATTCTCTTTGAAGCTAGCAGATTTAATCCTGGAAAATTTAAACAGCTCGAGTAGAGATTCTGTTTTGTTGTAATTTACAAGTAGAATTGCCTGAGGCTAAAATACGGATATATGTATGTACGTACATAGCCAGGGATACCCACGAAATTGGGAATAAATATCCAAATCCACTCGCTTAGCATGGCGTGGCCCACCAGGACCACGACCACGTCTAGATAATTGTTGAATACTTCCTCGCCCTCGGAGGGGCATCGCAAACCAAAAGCTGAGTAGGGTCACATTCCCTCGCGAGGCCCTTGAGTGCAGGGCCGTGGGCGATGGCCAACGTCACCCACGCCTAGCTACGCCACTGTCCAACGCACGCAACATGCTGAATCCTGGTTGAATCCTAACACAATTGTTGCCCTCCTAAAAAGTACATAAGAAAAAGAAAGGAGATGTAAAAGACAGCTTTCACACCCCTGGGAGCAGTGCCGGTTTTAACACTACTAGCGCCCTCTACCCCAATTCTCTAGCCCATAGCATCTACCCCATAGAGTAAGATGATAATAGTCTGGTATCTACTTCAAAGCCTAGTCACTGAGCTGGGGGGAGAGGGGCAGCTCGGAGAGCAGCTCGCAGTACGGCACCCAGCCCTACAGAAAACTACCGCTGTGTTTCGCCGACTGACTGAAGAAACCTACCGGGAAAGCCAATGGACAACACGACAATTTTTTTTCCAATATGAAAAATACCACTCAATTAGCTTTATGGGATTTCAAGACAAATTATTATTATTGGCAGACGGGTTGGCGAGGGTTTTGATATAAATGCAGAGTTTTCCTTCTCTGGGTGCTGATGATCATGCCACCAAGCGTGGTGAGTATGGCAATTACCCCTCATGTGATTGAGGGAGGCCCGTGCCCCAGCAGTGGGGACTTAAATGGGCTGACGACGACGACTATTATTATTATTTTTTAAAGATATAAGGAGAGATAAAATAAAATGTAAAATTCCCCGTGTGACGTCACAGCTCGGCATGACAAACTAATGACGCCTTTGCTCACGTTGACTTAAGAAAAAAGAAATTAGAAAAGAAAATAGGCATCTTTAATTGTTCGCCACTGTGATCTATCCATGGCTTCTCGCATCCAGCTCATGCCAGCCATCCTGCGCAGATCGTCGCTCCACCTAGCCAGAGGGGGCCCTACATTACGTTACAAAATGGTATTAGATAAATAAATTGGTTTAATATATATATTACTTAGTCGTAAAAGTGTTAAAATGTGGTCGTCCTAAAAACCACACCATAAATTGGATTAAGTTTGTTCTTAGTTCAGTCATTAACATTTAGTTTCCGAATGACCAATCCTTTTAAAAGACTTTTACTAGGGAACATCAGACATGAACATCTGATGTGATTTAGTGTTACTCACTCTTATAATAAAAAGGTAAATACTGAAAGCAACAATTAGGGTTAAAAAACGGAATGGACGAACCACTGCGCGATGTAACCGACATCCAGCGCCATCTATTGGCCATCCTGTTTAAATTAAATTCCCAAAACAACGTGAGGGTAGGGATGTGACTTTATATTTAAATAATCGATTTTTTGAAATCAGCATAAAATCGATTTTAATATTATTGATTTATTTTCAAAAAAGAAATCTATTTTTCCAAAAAAAAACATTTTTTGGAAAGCTTTAATATAGTATTTCAACTACTCTACAAATACGGCGCCCTTCACTTTAGAATGGATGCACAGTGACTCTGTTTTATTTTTTCTTGTGGCGCGTTTTTATTGCTACAATCACGCAGCAGAAACGCCTAACGTGAACGCACTCGTATATGTATTGAAATAAGACAACTTAAAATTCATTGGTTGTGGCACTAATTGAAACCAACGACGCAGCCATACTAAAGCCATCATTTTTAACAGTCTTTATATAGGATTGGTGCCCTCCTCCAGTAGCATCAAAAACCATGGCATCCTGTTGAATTATGATTCAACTGTTCTTTAATATTGAATAAAAAATATTTTTATCTCGAAATACTTATAGATTACTTTATCTATAATAAAAATCGATTAGAAAAAAAGTACTTTAAAAAATCGATTAGTAAAAAATCTATTTATTTGTGGCACACGAGATCGATTAATAAAAATCGATTATTTTTTCACATCCCTACGTGAGGGCAGGCATAAGTGAGATAGATGCGGGCTGTGCTGTGAATCGCTGCGTGAATGAGGGTACTGGAGGCCCAATATAGGGAAAGGGAAGGTTTTAAGTCTCCACTGGTGTTGCGAGTGTCTATGGGCGGTTGCAGACGTTTACCATCAGGTGATCCGTCTGCTAGTTTGACATATATCACATAAAAAAAGACTTAGAATAGCCGCTAATTCGCCATCTACTTAAATTAAGGTCCTGTTTAAATTAAATTACCAAAACGAAGTGAGGACGGGCTTCTAATTGGTAAGATAGTTAAAAATATCTCATATAGTTAGTTCTATGAGATATCTGTATTTTGGCCTGAGACCATTTGTTATATAAGTATTATATCTTGGTCCGACCCGCAAATCAAAACAGTTAACGAGCTGAATTGGTACCAGGACCATATTTTTCTTAAAACGAGTACATAGAGTAGTATCTATAATTAATCTTCACGATCTTTCTTTACTAGATTTTTCGAACAAATATATTCTTACCCAGATAAAATATTCACCGACCTGCTCATGAAAAGGGCCCGTGAACCCTTTTATGCGCCAGGCCTAATTTCTGGCTAGTTATTGTTCGTGTCAGACACAGATGAAGTATGGACCCTGAGTTAGGGTTGTCATTGTAGACAACATTTTCAATAAGAATCTACTCAATTTTAAATCGACGTGTCTCTCTTATACACTTGACATTGGCGGAATCACACGCGCGGCCGTAACCGTGCGCGGGATAACACGATAAAAAAAATCTACTATGTATATCTTATATAGGCTTGTACAGAATTAAAAGACTGTACAATAATAATTATGCAAATTGGAAATGCATTTAGGGCTCTTTGGAAATGTCAATACTAGCAATTAGGATTAATTTTGGTTACGATATTTCGTGACTTAGTAAAATGCGTGTTTGCAAATCCGATTGTGTAATAAACTCAAAATGACAATTTTGTTGGTTACGCCCTTTCCTGATTCGACCGACGATATTTACAAAACAAACATATTTCTTCTGTATTTTGTAAATATATTTGCATATTTATTCTTTTACAGTGTTTTAATTCTGTACAATGCTATAGATAGATAGATAGATATTCTTTATTGCACAAAAATAAAATACAAGCATGATACAACAGCAACAGACAGTACAATAAGGCGGTCTTATCGCTTGTAGCGATTTCTTCCAGACAACCTTTGTGTAGAGGAAAGAAATATCGTATTCGTAATAAGGGAAGGCAGTGCAAAGAAATTTAACAAATGAAATTGAGAATGGCAGAAATATACATTATTTTATATATTAATATTATTACAGTACATTAATAATAATAAACAATACATACATACCCAATAATATATACATAGATAATTTATATATAGAGTAGGAAGGCAAGACAGACGTGTTAGTCCACTTAAAACTCAAGAACGGCTGAATCGATTTTTATAGTTTCAGATTTGGCGTCTTTGGATATCAGTTTAGTAAACAGTATTCTTACCTAGACATTGAAAAGCACTTTGATAGAGTGAGCCTAGAAACTGTTTTTTTTTTTATTAACACCTATACCTACCTACTTAGGTAAAGTAGTTTTATTTACTTTATTTTTGTAACAGTAAAAAGTTTAATGGTGTCACACGCGCCATTCAATTACTATCTAACTTTCTTGTACTACTTAGCCTTTTTTGTTTTGCCGCAGTATGGATACCTACACCGTTATTTTTTTATCGTTTACATTCCGTATAGAGCCGTTTGGTTCCCGGCAGAGTAGAATAGGCCACCCTCACTCTTACCGAGGTGTCGTAAAAGGCGACTAAGGCAAAGCTGCTGGCATGATCATCAGCACCCAGAGAAGGAAAACTCTGCATTTATATCAAAACCCTCGCCAACCCGTCTGCCAAGCGTGGTGAGTATGGCAATTACCTCTCATGTGATTGGGGGAGGCCCGTGCCCCAGCAGTGGGGACTTAAATGGGCTGACGATGATTTCTACGTTCCTTTATTTTACTCTGTTAGTAGATAATATGAAGTTAATAAATGTATACCTTTTCATTTTCTTCTATTGGCATCCCTAGGCCCCAAATTACCGAAAGCGGCCGGTGCTTATACTGATCCTCGAAGGTGTTAAGTACTGCGGTTTTATAGAAAGTTATAAATAGTTACACAATAGCCGGTTACATTATACTTAGGTTGCTACGTTTAGTTACAAATTTGATCACCATTCAGTGGATATGAAGGTGCAATTCCCTGGTCACTACGACATCGAGGTAGACAAAACTCAAAATCTGACGGACGACTGGAACCACGTGGTGGGGAGCTACACACTGTGGCTTGAGCCGAGCGTGAATACAACCGGACGAATGGTTTGCATTTCTAAAATTAAATTCAAATAATGTTAAATACCTTCTAAATCATGGAATTTCGCTATTTCTTATCTACTGTTGAAGATACTCTAAGCATCCATACAAACCGACAACCGGGTTTTGTGATGCTTACAAAAATTGTGACGACTCGTTTGGAACAGTGGTAGTGAACGCTGCCTTTGTTCCAAGGGTTGCGGGTTCGATCCCCGCACTAGTACAAACATTTGCGTGCATGAACATGTCTGTTTGTATTGGTCTGGGTGTTTTCTATGTATTACTTATAAGCAGGTATGTATTTACAAAAGAAAAGTATTATATGCATATATTTGTAATCCCACTGTTGATTCTGATATCCGTAACACAGGTGCTTGAGCTACCTATCTCGGAGTCAGATCAATGTATGTGATGTTGTGAAATATTTATTTATTTATTGTAGATATTAATTATTATTTTTGTTCTTAAATAAATGAAAAAAAAACTTGCTAAACACATTAATATCCGCCTACTAAAAACTGCCAAACAAAGCTGCCAAATATGTAGTTCCTATTTTTCCCTGGTCCAGTCAGCGCAACACGAGAGGAAATAACCAACGCCGGAGATGACTGACGGCTGCCATGCATCACACTCGTTTGCTCCCGTGTTCCATATTCGGCTTCCGATGCGCCAGTCCATACTGATCATAGCATTTATTTACCTCAATTGATCATAGTTTACTACTAAAAGCGCAATAAATTATAATTCGTAAATAATTAAATTAATTTAATGAACAAGGTTACACACAATTGAAGGTATTCTGATTTGCGTGGAAAGTACAATTTTTCTCAGTGTCGAGCAAAGGTATGTTTCGATTTTTTCGAACATAGCTCGAGGATTTAAAAAAAAATCTAAATACAGCAAGAGAGAGAGAGAGGGCTAAATACGGCAAGTCTTGAGGGAGAGAGCTAAATACGGCAAGTCTTGAGGGAGAGAGCTTAATACGGCAAGTCTACTGATGAATAGGTTAAAAACAAAAGTGCTGACAAATGGCACAAAACGTAGGATATCGGTGGATGGATAGATCAATGAGTATATCTACTTTGGGCAGATAGTCTCCTTCGAAAACAGGCAGGCAAAAGAAATCGAGCGCCGTATCGATAATGCCTGGAAGAGCTACTGATCTATGAAGGCTTATATGAAGGGCGACCTTCCTCTATCACTGAAGTGAAAACTTATTGACGTCTGTATTCTGCCCATCCTCACCTATGGTGCTCAGACATGGTCACTAACTGAAAGCCAGAAGTCCAAGCTTAGGATTGCTCAAAGAGCTATGGAGCGGAGCATCCTAGGTATTAAACTCGCGGATAGAGTGCGAAATACCATTATCCGCTCACAAACCGGCATTATGGACGAAGGTGAAAAATCCGCAAAGCTGAAATGTAACTGGGCTGGCCATACTGTGAGAATGCACCTGCAGATGGCCATCGCCCACGAGGTCGGTCGAAAAAGAGATGGCGTGACGACCTGGACCAATACTCCCGTAATTGGCAAACGCTGGCAATGAATAGGGAGCAGTGGAGGCTATTAGGGGAGGCCTTTGCCCAGCAGTGCGACCATTTGAGCTAGAAAAAAAAAAGCTCGGGATTGTGATGATCTACAATCCGCATTTGGCAAGCGTGGTGATTCTAGGAGTCTGGTAAGATAAGATAATATTTTTACTGTCATACACTGTGTTAGATATAAGTAGTAGGTACCTTTTTGCAATCATCATCATAGCGAATCGAGCACTTACTAAAAATCGATTTCTTACTTCCACGTATAAGTAAAATAGCCACTCGGAATGTGAAAGATGTTCATTGTGGGTTCGAATCCCGCAAGTACACACAATGTTTTTTAGAATAGAATAACGTTTATTTGCTACATTACAAAGTTGCGTTATTAAGTTAGGAATCCTCATACCTGCCTTAATCAAAACTCACAGACCTAATAAGTCGTTCTGTTAGCTGTATCCGCGAAAATATACCTATTTCCTTTGACATTAACTATCTATTAACCGACCGGCTGTGACCTGGGAACAAACGTCGCCGTGGTGCTAGCAAGTCGTAATTATTTTCGTCCGCAAAGAATAAAGTACAATTATGTATGCCCTTTCTTAAGGTGATATCGGATGCCGAAATAACTTGCCTTTATTGCCATCAGTCGCAGGAAACGATTTTCATACTGAGGTACAAACCTCGCACAAGGTCGCAAGGTACAAAACTCGCACTCGTGGTGCGAGTATAGACGCAAATAGTGTGCGAGCGAGAAGTGTATAGATGCGCCGCCATTTCTGATCCCATTCTTTATCCGCGCAGGTTGTACAGTCATAAAATGTACGTCATTGCGGTACAGTGGATAAGAATCGAAAACGTATTAGCAAAAAAATATTTATTTAGGAACAATAAGTGGTAATTAATAATTTTGTCAGACTATAGTTGTGGCCTGAATGCATGGTTGTCTGTACGGACGAACACACACTAAAGACTGAATTGACCTGGCTGTTGTAATTTACGAATTGCGATCACAATCACATATTTGGGGGGTCGGAGAGGGGGATTTTGATATGTTTGATATGGAGGGATGGCGGGACCTCACTGGGACTTGGCCCGAACGATCGGTTGTAGGATCGACAGCTTAACGTCACTTCCAAGTCACGCAACAAAACGTTATCATTTCCTACCTTTGTGTACATATTTGTATTTTTTTTTTAAACTTCCTGTTAATGTGGAAAGGTAAGAATAATATTTTACTAAAATAAGAAAAGGACAACCCTATAACCGTAGGTAAATTTCTATCGAAAATGGCGGAGTGTCGATACTGCTTTATCGTATTTATCTACTGCGACCTGGGTACCTCTCTCTCCGACCACTCCGACTTATATCTACGAGTATGTTATAGAGAAATCACACTGTCGGGTTTTCCTGATTGACAAGCATCGGGTGAGATAAAATAATGTTCCTGTCCACTTATGTACCTACGTACTTACAGTACTATGTGTATATCTGAGTGGAGCTTTCACGAACGTTATCGCACGATAACCCGCCACAGATAACAGGTGCACGACAGGGCTGGGCTGTACCTATAGGTACGGACAGCCCCACGTCAATGTATACAAATCTGTAAAGTTTATCTAATCGATTCTCACCGTAAAGTCAAACATGTTAGATTAAACATCACTTGAGGATAAATGATAGAGTGGCAGTCGACGTCAGCTTCGCTCGTGTGGGTTCGGTTTTAGGTATGCCTGGTCCCCAATTCTGGGGATTTCGATATGAAAAAAACACTGGCGGATATCACCTGAAAACCATACAAAAAAAACTATGTTTTGGTGATATATATCGTATGATGACAAAATATCACGTCCCGAGAATTGGCCTCCGGGTATGTATGACACTCTTAATTCCTTCCAAAATAAAAAAGTTCACCAGCGGTCGTGGGTACAATTCCTCTAGTGTCAACATGTCAATGTTCATTCATACATTCAACGTGACAAGTTGTCTTTTTTTTGACAAGTTGCATGTCATGGGTTGGCATTTCGTAAATTTAAAACTATAATGTTCTAAAGCAAAGAAATATTTTTACATTCTTGCAGTCCGATGACGTCATTTACGTTTTTTACGTT
Organism: Marasmia exigua; assembly: GCA_019059595.1. Lineage (NCBI taxonomy): Eukaryota > Metazoa > Arthropoda > Insecta > Lepidoptera > Crambidae > Marasmia > Marasmia exigua. The sequence continues at coordinate 25,107,731 of CM032464.1, read as the reverse complement.
TTAATTTTTTTTCGTAAATAATAGACATATAAAAATTTATAAATATATATTCGCGCAGCGGAAAAAAGTAAAAAGAAATGGTATTGTTTGTTCAGAGTCTTATCAATTTTGAAATGTTGTCCATTTCCCTTTTAGACATGCAGGGAAAATCCCTACTCTCTCTTCTCTCTGTTATTATATGCGTATGGGAAATACAAATATCTCAATATCATTTTAAATACTTATTCTTAAGTGAGTTATTTACTTAAGAATAAATTGTATCAGATAAGCTATAAAAAATATCTACTATTTTTAAATATTTCTTAAAGTGACGGGTAGGGCACACTAGCGACGCCAATCGATTTTAATTTTTAGCTACTAAACCGTATCTATTTTAAACAATTTTGGGGTTACAATCTCTCGGCAAACACTTATACTATTTATTAAATAACCATGCACCAATGCGGAGCCAACAATTGTACGCGAAAAATTGATTCACGCTAAAAGTGGCCGCTTTAGGCGATAATCAATTTTTCGCGTACAAAAACAGACCCAACATTTGTGCATGGTTATTTAATAAATAGAATAAGTGTTTGCCCAGAGGTTGTAACCCCGAAATTGTTTAAAATAGATCAGGTTTAGTAGCTAACAATTAAAAACGAATGGTGTCGCCTAACTAGCGACACCCGACTACCCGTCGTTTTAAACGAATATTTTCCAAAATTCCTTTACAGGTTTTAAAAGAAAACTGCTGAAATAACTCAAACTGCTATTTTATAGCAAATCCATTGTATAATCTTTATTTTGAAATATGAAATAAGTAGGTACACATTAAATAATGTAAGTAGGTAATTGATTAATGACGTGTAGTCTATTTGTATACTTACTTATGCTGTGTTCGCCTGTATTGGCATACATACTGACATCTAATTTATTCCAAAAAGCTGTTATAATTATTTTTTGTATGATGTGTTTTTGGTGAACCTAAATAAATACACACAAATTGTTATGAACGGTTGGTAGAAGAAGTAGTTAAAGGGATTTAAGTGGCAGTGGGCTGGTCATATTAGCCGCAGAACTGACAGCCGTTGGAGCCGTAAAGTCTTTGAGTGGAGACCGCGACTCGGTAAGCGTAGTGTAGGACGCCCTACGACAAGATGGGATGATGACATTCGAAGGCTGGCTGGTGTGGGCTGGATGAGAGTGGCCGAAAATCGGGAGCAGTGGCGTGCATTAGGGGAGACCTATGTCCAGCAGTGGACGAGTGTGAGTTGCTGAGGAAGTAAATGTTTACCAATACACTTAGTATACCTAAATAAAATGCGCTCAATAAATAGTCAAGTACCCATGCTTGAGTCCGGGCCTGGAGCGCAGTGCCGCATTATTCAGAGCTCCAAAAGTTGTCGATAACAACAAAATAAACAGCTGCTCCATCGTAAAAGCCTACGCTTTATCAAACGCACCTCCATTAACCAGGCCTACAATACCGTCCCGTACCCAACGATATTCTAACCTTTTTTTTTATTTGATAGGTTGCAGACTAGCCGACGGATCGCCTGATGGTAAGCGATTGCCGCCGCCCATGGACGCCCGCGACACCAGTGGAGTCACAAGTGCGCTGCCAACCTTTAAACCCCCCTTTTGTCCGGATTGGGCCTCCGGTACCCTCACTCGCGCAGCGAAACACAGCACAGTGCTGCTTCACGCCGGTTTTCTGTCAGCCGGCCCATTCATGCGGAAGCGTAGCTCTCCCACGCTCGTATTGTTTCAGAGTGTTAGTCCCAGCTGCGTAGGTAAGCACTCTTTAACACTCGTCCGCTCCGCTCGTGACCACGGCTGCTGTAACGTAGCCGAAACGTCGAGCCAAATATGTGAGTACACAATGTTGTTTCACAAAATAAATATCGTGTTAATTCCCGTCTTGATACATTACAACTATTTTAACAGAAATATGCACATGGATTTGAAAAATCCATAGGTGCTTTCTGGTATTCGAACCACAACCAAAGTAAAAAATTGTATACTAGAGACCCCCGTATGGCTGTTCTACCATCGGTCATTTATTCCAACATGTGTATTTTTTTTATTTTTTTTAAATGAAAAATTTTTCCGCTGACTCATGGTCTGCGCCTTTTTGGTGTTAGTTTTTTATTGTGTTATAAACTGTGCTCCGCGTAACAAAATTTGGATTTTGTGTCTAAAAGTTCCTTACATTTCTAAGACAGTCTTAATGCTATGTCTAATTTTTTTTTTTCATTATGAAGTTTTTTTTTTTTGTAGTGTTCTTTTTTTCTTTTTGTTTTGTATTTTTATTAAAATTTTTTTTTAATCTGTTATGTTACATGCTATTACATTACTTAATTACTAAGTTATTATAGTTATTGTTACTGTGTATTAACCATGTGTTTGGGACATAAAAGATTAGTAAGTACGAGTAGGTAAACAAAACATGCCCGCCGGCTAATCCCAAGCAAACCCGCAAAAATGCGACAACGAACAGACTTAGTTACTTACCTAGATTTACTCGTCAGTTAGAATCCAGTGCAAACTCCCAAGTCTGCCTATGTTCACACGACGACACGTAGAGTAACCGTTTTTGGACTTTGAGTCCTTAAGTCTGAAACAGAAGTGCTATTTTTGCACTTCGGGGGATAACTTTGCTGACTGTTTTTAAACAATCACATAGTAAACGCGAATAAAGTTTGTGTATCAACTTATACATGGAAAAACACCCGTTCGCGGCTGGTGTCTCCACCTAACTGCCATTTTCATTTAAAAACCTGTTGCGGGTGACAACCCTAACGAGGCGTTTGTTGATAACAACACACATGCGGCACCTTTCTCAGACAAAAGTAACAATAATATCTTCCAACCGATTACGCCACGTACGCAGGATATATTATGGTGCTCAATTGTGTGCGCAAGCACAAGTGCACTCTGTATTCCCTTACCCTCATATCCGATGGGGCGCCAGCGTGACACGTCCGGAGAGGGACGCAGGACCAACGGCTTAAAGTGCTTTTCGAGGCACGGGGGTACAAGAATCCGGGCTGACACTAATATTAACAAAAAACTCTGGTACAAATTTTGGCCCGACCCGGGGAGTGAACCTGGGACCCCAAGCGCAGCCGTCGCTTCTAAAGTGCGACGCACACTACCCACTGCGCCAACGAGGCAGTCAACATCACTTTACGGTGAGAATCGAATACAAAACTGACCCTAGTGACTCCTTTGGTGTTGCAGGTGTCCATTGGCGGCGGTCATCACTTACCAATAGGTGAACTTCTGCTCGTCTGCCAGCTATTTCATAAAAAAAATAGTTTCGCTACTTGTGGCCCTACTTTTTAAGCCCCGACCCAAAAACGACGAAGAATAAGTAAGTTTGATGTGTCTGTGTGTGTATGTGTCTGTGTGTCTGGCATCGTAGTTCCCGAAAAATGAACCTATTTTGTTTTTTTTTTGTTTGAAAGATGAATTAGGGGGGAGTGTTCTTAGCTATGTTGGATAAATCGATCCAAGATGGCCGCTGTCACAAAGATATGGATTGTATGTTTTAACACAACTCCCACAATATGGGTATCAAATAAAAGGGCTTGAGTAGCAGGATATATTTATTGTGATAAATTTCAAACCCAAAATGGCTGCCATCGAAGGTTTTTTAAATTTTCAATTTTAATAAATTATTATGTTACTGACTGAGGTGACGGCGTCAGTTCAAGTTAGTCCCCCGCAGTGAAAAATTAGCTTGTCTATCAGATAAGGACGGTCCAAAGTCCAACAAGGATAAATCCACGTGACGCCGGGATACCTAGTAAGGCAACCTTATTAAATTGTGGGAGCTGAGTCACCTTATTGTTAAACTGGCAGCCATCCAATATTTATGAAGCGCCAAGTTGTTTCGACTCGTGCCACTTCTTTAAGGGCCCGGGGAGCTTTCGGAAAAATAACTGGTGTATTTTTAGATGGATTAAATTAGAGGCATAATGAGAGCTAATTCCAGTTTTCCCACGTCAGCATTGTTAGTTCGGGAAAATTATACTTACCAATTTTCATATTTAAGCTGTCTCCCCCTTTTTACAAAACCCGGAACAAAAAAGGTGGTCTCCATTTTATAGAAGATTTTAGGTAAGTAAGTAAGTAGGTAATGTAGATGTTAGGTAGGTACTGTAAAATCTCGAACTGCGGTAGAAAACTTAAGATTTACCAATCATCATCATCATCATCGTCAGCCCATTTAAGTCCCCACTGCTGGGGCACGGGCCTCCCTCAATCACATAAGGGGTAATTGCCATACTCACCACGCTTGGCTGACGGGTTGGCGAGGGTTTTGATATAAATGCAGAGTTTTCCTTCTCTGGGTGCTGATGATCATGCCAGCAGCTTTACCTTAGTCGCCTTTTACGACACCTCGGTAAGAAAGAGGGTGGCCTATTCTACTCTGCCGGGGACCACACGGCCAAAGATTTACCAATGTTTAATGGTAAATATCTAAAGATATTTGTCACGGGCCGGTGTTTGGTGAGGCCGTGGTATCACTTCGTTGATTGCTATTGTTTTATTGATGATAGACGTTTCAAAAGGCTTTACATTATGTAGCCCTGCATATCACTTTCTACGTAGGTACAGTCAGCATCAAAGTTGCCAAAAAATCTAAGCATTTGACAATAAATACTTTTGCACAATATTTGAGGTGTAGGTACAAACAGCAACACATCAGGTTACTATAGTCTGTCAAAATTCATCAATCAATATTGAGCCGAAACGTATTCGACTGAGGTGAGAATCGATTGAAGAAATTGGACAGTGTTGTGTGTGGCTCTACATCGACTGTAATTCGTTCTCGAACAACAAATGAAAATGCACCTTGGCGTAGACTGGCATTATCATTTAATATGGAATTCTTCGTATCCACACCAGGTGTGACCAAGTACTTCACGACACAAACGCATTTCGGCAAAGCGCGAAGCGGAGTGACGACGAGTTACCTAATTAATTAGTTAAGTAAGTACTTATAGTTAGTCCATGTTAGTAGTCACACCAGTGTGACAAACTTGGTGTGGACACGAGTCCGGCGGGGTCAAACCTCGGTGTGGACACGAGTCATACACGACCTAATCCCCCTGAGGTAAAATCGCGAACTAAGGATAGTCCCAGAACAAAATTTGTGCTAGCCCCTTTGAATTTTCTTAGAACGAGATGACGTGAGCTTTAGTACGGTAATAACTTAAGATCGCCATTTGTAATAAGGGGGATTGTGTTTTGTGAAATGCATACCTATATTTTTGGTAGCTTTGAACGCTAAGATCATTTCGATGCTGACTGTTTTTTTTTTTTATTTGATAGTAATGGGGTGAGCCCTGCGTCTCATAGCCACTGCGACCAGTAGATGATCTATTGTGGCAGCCCCGTAACCTATTACAGCACCTCATGTAGCTCCAGTTCCAGGATAAACCCGAGAATGGAGCTGATGGGGGAGCTCTTGATCTCGTCAGCTGAGATCATGTGTGCTCCCAGGTGCCGGCTTCTGCAGCGGTGCAGCGCTATGCACTCGCCGAGGACGTGGATAATCGTTTCCTCGTCCTCGCGACAGAACATGCAGATTTTGATATCTGTAAGGCCCATGTTGTGCAGGTGCTTGTTTAATTTGCAGTGCCCTGTGAGGGTCCGAGTGAGTGCCCTAACATGTCCTCTACTCAGTTTTGTTATCTCTACAGCTCGTCTCTGATCGAACGCCTGTATCAACGCCTTAGACTGTTCTAGTCGAGGTAGTCTTTTCCAGAATTCAGTGCTTTGTTTTTTCTCCCTGCTGACTGTACTGCTGTATGCTGTATGCCTACCTATGGCCGCTAACCCGGCTTAACACTTCGTCATGCGCCATCGCATGTGACATAATCTTATTAAACAACACAAAATTCTGGTCGCAAAACGAATTTATGTCAACGTCCCATTCTATTTAGCGTCGCCTGCTTCAAAAGTTCCACCCAATTTGCATTATAAGAGGATAAACTTAATTGGTAGATAGCAAACATGACGCGGAAAAATTAGCCCCAAGGAAATGTCCATTAGTTTATTAAATATCGCGATGATACGAACCGGTCGTGGCGAGGGGCGTTTTGATAAATTAGCTGGGGAATTGTTTCGTTGGGAGAAGTTAAATGGTTTATTTACCCCACCAAATGTACCCAATGTACAGACAGTCACACATCAGGCTACTATAATAAGTAAGTCAAATTAGCTTGACATTGAAGGTAAAATACAGACGGTGTCAGCTCATACGTACCAACTTTGTAACATTTAAATTTCTTCGGAATTAATATTATAGTATTTCTACGGATACCTATTTAACAACAGTACCTGTGCCTACTCGTAAAACAACAGATTTACTTTTTTTTGAATAGGTAGGCAAATTCATCGCTAGCCCTATTAGCAATGAGTTTGGCAACGAAGAACCGCTTATCGAAATCAAAACGGCGTAAAGGCACAGTAAAGGCGGTCGCAATTAGTCCACATTAATCCGTGACTCTTTAACGAAAAGGTCGAGTTTACAAATGAACACACCTCGCGATCGCGGTAGGCAAGCGCGCAGGAACATGCTTTTGTTTTTACCCGACTACGGCAAAGCAAAAAGGATGGTTAGGATTTTTACCTGTATGTATGGTTGTTCATCTGTTTCCTCATAACTTCTAAACTAGTTATCATATTTGAACAAATGAGGTGTGGGCGAGTGCGTCTTGATTGTTTTCTGGATAAAGGCGACATGACGTCACGTTAAATTGACTACAGCGCTCTCTATGAGTAAGGAACTAAAAAAAAATGTTTGCTTGACGGTACCGTGTGGGGTATTAAATGATAGAGCTTTTTTAGCACATTTCGGATACCTAATGTAATTTTATTTACATAATTAAAAAGGCTAAAAATATGTTAAATAAAAATAAAGTTTAAAAACTAAAAGTACGGAACAAAAAAATTGTCTCTGCTGAAATGATTACCTATCTACTTAGTTTGTGGTATAATAATATCTGTGCCTATGCTGTATCGACGACCGCGGTCGCCACATTGATTTTATTTTATTACTAATAATAAGGTAATAATTTCAGCAGAGACAATTTTTTTTGTTTCGTAGGTACCTACTTTTTAGAGCGTGTTTTTGGCAGTATTGTGTTAGTTTTTAAACTTTGTTAGACCTTATTGCGGGGCGGCGAAGATATATACAGGATGTATCTGTGAACACTTACATCCATTTAACCACGTGTTCTACCAACCATTCTGATCATTTGTTCAACGACTCTTCGAAATTCATCGAAACTTTTTTTTTTGACCGTTTTTGTATGAAAAGTTGAAATTTTTTCCTGCGAATTTCCAAAAGTGATAGAACAAATTATGTTCATATTAGTTAGTAGAAACTTGGTTAAAAGGATGTAAATGTTCACAGAAACACCCTGTATTTTATTGCGGCAGTGTCGGATGTGATTCTTCTGCCCCCCTATATTTATTCTGTGATTAAGGTGAGAAGAATCGATTGGAGAAATTGGACAGTTTTTATACTTTGACGTGTTGCTGTACACGCTGTACCACGGCGTCACGTCGAGTTACCCTGGTTGACCTTTGGACCGTCCTTATGTCTGGGGCACAAGTGCTATTTTTCCAGTGTACGTACATACCTAAGCAGTTGACAGGTAGGTTTGTATAGATAAAAGGCTAACGCTTGATCATAAATCATAATATCTCGCCTGATGGAAATCGATGATGAAGTCGGTCGGACGCGTTTGCATAAAAGATGAACCATTGTACATACTACAGCCACATATCAAGTTAAAACAATAAGTCAAATCACCTCAATTGATATTGAAGTGTTTAGAAATTTAACAGATTTGTATACTGTGAGTGATGTTTGGCTGTACGTACATACCTTTGTGATACCTAGATAAAAAAAATCTAAGAAAAAAAACTGCCTTAAAAACCCGAAAATAAAAAGTGTAAAATATATAAATATATTTTAACACTTCATACACTTTAAATAACATTTTATAATAGTACACTCGAGAAAAGGTGTTACCAAAATCGGCGCCCAAAACTATCACATAATCCCTGTGATAGTATTGAGCGCCGCGCCGGAAAGATTATGAAGGGAACAATGTTCCTAATAAAAGAAGTAATTAAGTAATAAAAGAAGATTACCAATTATTAACCAATGTAAACTCGTTTTTCTATCTCTTAGAAAGACCCTACGCTCTCGCAAAAATCACCCAACAGCCCTTATAATTAACCGCTTCGTATGCCCTAAAATCGAGGAACCCACCATGCTTAGTTTTGTCGAAAAAAAATATTTTGTAAAGTTCGGACTTCGAAAAAAATTCACTGTAAATTGTATCAACGTCTATACCCGAAACTGGAATTCAAGACCAAAAAAGTTACTAAATGTTGCTACTGCAATAAAATGATCGTACAATAGTTTATACCTATTTTCTATAAACATGCGCTGACATTATTTATTTATTGGTAATTTTGATTCTATAATTTAAAGAACTAGTTTTATCGACTCATTTTTACATAAATACAAGACGCTTTAATAAAAACTTGATCATCAGTAATGTTTGGTAGAAAAGTTTGTAATACGCTTGTGTCCCTCCAATAATAACATTTGGTACAACATTTGAACTTACATGTTGTTGTTTCGTGCAGTGAGGTGCCGCAAAGATATTTATATTAAGAATCTATGAATTACATCGTTTTAAACACTGCTATTATGTAAGTAATTAATGAGTTGTCACGTGAACAACTTGCTATGACCTATGAGAGTCTTAAAACCTGCGATTTCGTTCAGTAGTCTCGGCAGAATCCATAGGTCGAGAAAACGCTAAACGCCCCTGTTTTATTGAGTAGGTAACTGAGACTTTCGACTGTTTACCCACTTTGTCAAAACATCAAAAATAAAAAAAGAATTAAGTAAAAACTTTTCCATACTGTCTTAATACTATGCCACACTTTCGTGGGTGCTCATGGGTGATTCAATTTGTTTAAGTTCTTTACAATAAAATTTTGTCAATGTTGGTTGAGTTGAAAATATAGTTTGTAATTAAGTTTCTATTTTTGAGAAAATCATTATTATGAATTGTGCCAGCCTATACTAAGAAAAGAAGCATACACCAAAAAGGTTGACCAAACCTGAAAACTTGTTTTGACAATGACTTAAGCGACATTGATAGATTTGATAGTGACGTATCTGTCGTATTTTTTTTGGTCTTGAATTCCCGTTGCGAGTATAGGTAGAAATCTTCCAAATTTTAAAATTAAAAATAAATACATAGTATGTAGCTAATTGTCAAAAAAAAAATCATAGGACCGATTTTATAGCCCTCCACGAGGACCCCATTCCTGAAAAAACCCACCCCGTAAGATCCGGAATTCACATAGATCAACCCCCAAAAATTCAACATAGATTTTTTCAATTCCGGAGCTTAGGTGACTTAGGTAAACTCTTTAGTAAAATTGGTTACTGAGAACTACAACTACGGAAACTTTAAAAAACTCTTGAAAAATACATTTTTGAATAAATTTTTGTTTTAACATCGGCTTTTGTTTTAACACTGCCGGTGATAATACATGGCCTACAATAGCGATGTGCCTACTTAATTAATCCTTTTCTGACCAAATATCGATGTCTATGTTCTATTCGCACTTCTGATAAATGGCTTCTGTTCTTGATCTACTAATTTGTTTGTTGTTACGTGCTCCATTATGGTCCTTATATCTACGAGCACAAATAAGTTAATTGAGTGCCCCCAGACGGCAATCTCAATTATCCTGTTAAAGCTCGAAGAAACTTTGTTTGCCAAATACCTTAGCCGTGGAACGTATAGGTACGACAATAAATTAGTTCCCGAACACGGGTTATACGCTTAGCCTTGTTTACCGATTTTCCCAGTCTATCCCTGTTGTGTGAAAATAACTCTAATGCTATTATAACTAGGAAGATATTCCTCTGTGAAAGGATGGGTAGTGGGTGCCGCTCCATATTGAAATACGGGATTATGACTTACTACATTAAACTTTGGATGGCGTTATGTGGAACAGTGTCAAACTGACGATTCTATAACCTATTATCTTCAGTGGTCGTTCAGCAGAATAGATTAATAAGTTAATTTCATAAAATCTAACTTATGATCAGGCACACTAGATGACTTAAAGTTATTTACTTATCAAGTAGGCACTTCAAGTCACGACATAACCATTAATCATAATCGCTTATTGCATGTTAAGTGGTACAAAAGATATTAAAATAATACAGTAGCTTAAATACTTAACACCTAACAAGGCATTGCAATGTTCTTACAATCTAAATAATTAATTATGTATTAGAAAGTAACAATTACTTATTATTCCCATTTTTATATGTACTTAATAAAGCGTAGGTAGTATCTACATACCTACATAATTTAGAAAATCAGCACAGAACGTCATAATATTAATGTTTTCATTTATTTTGTATATCATACAGCTATGTAATAGGTATACGAATTATTTACGAGTAATAGAAATTAATGCCGTAGTCACACCAGTGCACAGACACGAGTCCGGCGGGATAATGCATACTATAACCATGGACTAATTAGTATATGCTATAACTCAAACCCTTTTATTACAAAACGAGATCTCAAGTTATTACCATACTAAAGCTCGTGTCATCTTGTTCCAACACTCACCCCCTTATTAAAAATCGTGAACTAGGGATAGTCCCCAAACGTTCCAGCTCTTTTTAACATTGCGTGTTGGAACGGGAAGACATGAGCTTTAGTACGGTAGCATCTTTAGATCGCGATTTGTAATAAAGTGGGCAATGTTAAAAGGAAATCGAACGACTTTAGTTTCGGAACTCTTCTTAGATCGGCATTTATAGGTAATAAGGGGGAAATAGTTTGTGTATACGCACCCTTAGTAAAATACCGACCTAACTCAAATTTTTAATATGTAGATGCTAAGTGATAATAGTATCGGCTAAAATCCAGGGATTTAACAACAATTTTGAGTTAAGTAAATAGGTACACTATGAACACGAGATGAAATTTGAAGTGCGTTATTCACTTACCTACTCAAGAATAAATTGCAAAAAATTGCTATAAAAATATCAACAATTTTGAGTTAGGTCGGTATTTTACTAAGGGTGCGATATGTATCTGTTAACACTTAAGCATGTTATATTTTATTCTAGGTTCTTTTAGCTTCACATTATTAGAAGCCTAAGTTGGAACCAAATTGAAATACATTTACTTGGAAACTGTCAAAACACGGGAACTTATTTCTAACTATATTTATAAAAGTAAGTGTGTCCGTCGTGTTGGTTCCACTATTTATAACTCAAAAATGGCTGGACCGATTTGGATGGAAAATAGTAGAGAGATTACTTAGAACCTTAGAAAGGACGTAGGATACTTTTATTCCAAAAATAAGAGGTTCCTGTGGGATAAACAAAAACGAACACTGCAGGAAATGGCACGGGCAAAAGCTAGTAAGTTTTACAACTGAAAAATAAAACAATCGTTTAAATTATTTTCCATATATTTATAAACTTTTACAAATAGAAGCGTCTCACAACAGTACAAATTATGTAGCGTGTTCCGTGTTTCTACAACGACACAAAAAGCGTCAGTACCACAACGCTACTCCTCCCCTTTTCCCCCTATTTATGAACCCTTTCAACAAAGAATGCAGTAATAGGTTACGGTTACATACGGATAGTTCATCAGACGATCCTCTCTGTAGCATGACAGTATAATAATGTTGAATGGTTTATGAATAAGGGGCAGTATATTCCTACGCAACCCCAAACATAATTATAGGTTTACCACTACAAACTCGGCCTTCCCATAGTCCGCGTGAGGCGAGGGGAGCGGAGTGCGCTTTACGAATCGAAAATAAGAAAATATACTTTTTCTATTGGTCAAACACATGAAGGACGAATTTGTAGCTAAAGTAGCGGTAAAGCTATAATATTAATTTTAAGCATAGCTTGTGTAACACTTTAAAATGTTTAGGTAAATTAAGGACACGCTTGGGGTTGCCATTAATAAAATAAAAAATCAACCAACAATTGTAGACTATTTGAAGTATTATTTTGTTGATAAATAATGAAGAGTTGTCTCATACCCAAATCAGTATGTCAGTCATACCCACTTTGTGGTGCCTCAGTGGCTAACTACAACTCATATTAGTCGACTACACCAAAATACTCGTAATTTGATAGACGTGAAAAAAATCTCGCGGGAACTTATACAAAATTAGTAACAAGAGTTGGATGTGTTATTAGAACAATTAGTAAATTAGTAAAAAAAGTCTTTTGCTTTCGTCGCAATCAAGGTAATGCACAATATAAGATTAGGCTGAATTTCAAAAGCAGTATGTAATTAAAACATTAAAATAGAAACTTTGATGTAGCAAACGAATAAAAAGGTGTTACAATTACTCCCAAAATATTGTCTTTTACGTATCCTCAAAAGTTATATTTTTCTAAAATTTACTTTTTTATTATGTTCATTGCGACAGTGCATGTATAATTTAAAGTTTGATTTTAATTATTATATAAAATTGAAATAGTATATCTTTGTCTTGGACAGAGTACTAATTTTTGGTATAATATCATCATAACGATTTTTTTAGTTCCTTCAGTCATAGATAATCATCATCAAAAGAACTAAAAAGTGATATAAATACATAAATAACAACAAGACTTCATCAAATGTACAATAATGTATATCATAAAAGTGATAAATTTATACAAAACAGGAGAAACTTACATGACTAGTATTAAAATTCATTACAAAATATGAACAGCCAAATAAACGACAATATTCAACATAGCAAAAGCAGAGTTCACCGTTTTAAGAGAGAATACGGCTTACCTGCCATAAACAGGAGAACTTTACCCCGAGAGAACTAAATCTTACAAGTTTATATACGCTTACAGTAAAAGCTGTATTCATCTCTTATTTTTATTAATGACTAAATTAATAAAACACCACAGCACCGAAATTCATGTATTAATTAACAATTAATCACAATAATGAAACTCCGCGTGTAGACAAGCAATTTAATAGTAATAGGTACTTCACCGTCGCAAACTATTCGCTAAACTCGTGACTTTTTTATTTATATAATTAACAATTTGAATAATATATAATCATCATCCCTATTCATAACATTCCTTTTAAAAACAGCACATACATACACCTAATCTTTAAACAAGTTTGAGACAGGCTAGCGTATTAAATCCTATTAATCACCGATAAAAGCTTCAAGCTTCAACATCGATCAATGAATTCAAACCAGATAACCTGTCACGCATACCAATCATCTAACGATTCGACTAACCTTATTATTCCTATACTAAATCTATGGTATAGCGCTGTCATTCTATACAAATCTGATGTTAATACCATATATTTATCCACGGATAAAGATTGCTCAAACCGGGCCTTAATGGCAATCTCCAGTCATAAAACTCTCAAAATAGCTTGGCAAAAACAGACGCTTTTGAGTGCTCATTTCCACTATCATTTCTGAAAATATGACCTGGGACCTAGTTTCACTTCATTGATCAAAGGTAAAAAGCTTTAAAAGTGTATAAATAATGTACTTGACAGATATATTGGTAAACCCTGTAGAAGTAAAGATAGTCGGTACTAAAAGTACTCACCAGCGGGGTACGGTTGCAGGGGGGGAAGGAGGAAAACAGCAAACAGTTAACTTCTCAGCTTCACGGTTTAAAATAGCATTGAGCTTAAAAGAAATACAGCTAAACTTTTACACTTAATAACCTAACATTTAGTTATTTCACAATTTTCTACAGAGATAACCACTAAGTTTGTCAAGTACGTACTAAAATGGACTATAAGTTTTAAGCCAAACCCTAACGATCATGTGTACACATGTATTAAAATACAAAATTTAACGTTTCCTCTACTTTCCTACTGAACACGACGTCAGGCAAAGTCTAGCAAATCTTACACTTAAGTTTGTAAATAAAACCAAAAGATCTTTTCATTATTATCATTTTCTTTAGTACTTTATATATTAAGAAATGAAAAGTGTATATTTGTAAATATGAAGGCTTTGTATTAATTTTAATAATACCAGGCCAGAAATATATAGAAACTATGTAACAGCGCCTCTATAGCGACGGGGACGGTGAGATTTAGAACTAAAGATGTAAACCAGTCGCTTATTTAATAGAAAAAGCTATCCCATGATAGATAGTTTCCATAATCTTTTAATAACCATTTCATTTTTTTTATGAATAATTTAAAAATAAGTAGAATATAACATTTTTTATCATCAAGATTGTCTTGTTGCCCTATGCCTTTAGTCGAATTATTATTATTGTGGTATTTTCGCTTAAGCATATCGGTGACAGCAGGACAGAATTATACGCGATTCATGCGTTAGAAAATATAAAGATTTTGACATCTGTCACCCATATCAGGCTAAAGCGAAAGAGCCATAATTAGACGAATTATAGTGACAGATGCAAATGTCAAGTCTCAGTCAGTCATGCATTTTGACATGCATTTTGCATTTTGCAAATGTATAGGAATAACACATCGAAATCTGCCAGTTTACTTCATCTAATTAATAATAGGCATGTGCCACAGATCACTATATATGTAGGGCATGTGCACAGCATAGAAGATACGTATATAGGCTATTAATAAATGCTTTGGTCAGGTGAACGCATAGACTAGAGACATAAGTCTTTTTTTCTCTCATATCGCTTGAAGCTCCCGTATATTTCTGGCCCGGTATGTTATGAGATTCACTATAGTCTTTATGAAAATGTTTACCAATGTGGCATCCAAAACCAGTCGAAAATAATTAAGCCAAATATGACCATCAAGCTAATAGTATTAAGGAACACATTTGCGTAGCGAGGACCGTCTTAGTACATACTTATAAAATATTAAGAGTACTTACATTATTAGGGAAATAACAGCGGCACAGATTTCTCTCTCATAGGAAATGTATAGGTAAGCAAAGACCCAACTGACAAGTCTGTATAATGGGATTACAAAATATAGGTAAGACAATCTTAGAATTACCTAATTCATTTTTAACATGACTAAATTTCATTATACAAAACCTCAGATGGATGTACGAGTACGTACGTAGTAACTGAGAGAGTAAACTTCACTTCGTTGTTGAGAACGAGTAGGTACAGTCACGTGCTTTAATTTGGGACCCATTTCCGTTAAATGTGGTTAGAACATTCAGAATGCAATAAGCTCGATACTTTACTGCAATAATGTTGAATGTTAAGTTAAGACATAAAAGGCCTTATCTAATCGACCCTTAAAACGATAACCTCTGCAAAAAGCTATCATTACGATTTTCTAATTACGAACATATGTTGTGATACTCGTGTCAGTGTCAGTCAAGAAAAACCATATTTCTATATAGATAGAACACAGGGCCAAAAAGTTATTAACAATTACTCGGAAAACATCGGCAATGATCGTATGTCCTCGCTCAAGTTGACGTTTTTGCTCGTTTGCCCCTAGAAAATTAAAGTTGTCGATGGAAAATATTATTACTTTGACACGTTAAAATATTAGCTCTTAATAGCGAAAGTTTGCTACATGACATTCAACCTGGGGTGGGTCCCAAATTAAAGCTCGTGACTGTACGTACTCAACAACGAACGAGTCATAATGTCAGTGAATTCTAACTCTACTGTGATTTGATACTATGACATGATATGTAATTTTAAGTACAATTTAAGACGTCACTACACTACTAAAATAAACTTTTCGAGACAAAACAGAAACTCTTTAGCAGGGTCAATAAGAGCTATAAACGCGTATAAAAATCCGCTAGATTTCTTACTGTAGGACTAAGTTCCAGTTTTAACTCATTGGTCATTGACGTGACATAAAATACGTAATGAAAAATAAAATAGTTACTTAAAAGTTAACCTTTGAAATTCGACAAAGTACAACGCCATCTAGCGGAATTTCCATACGCAATAGCCTCTAATATGATTTTCTATTCTAACTTTTGCTATACCAACTATTTCGAGACATAAAAATCGAGTACTTGTTCGACAAACTTGTCCCAATGAAAACGAGGTAGGTAAATGTGCGCAATCAATCTGATAAAACTACTAGACGTTTTAAAAAATAATAGGTAACTACTTGTACAAATACCACTACTACAAAAGCGTTACAAAACAGAAGAAACGTTTATTCACTTCCACTTATAACTAAATAATGTGGACTGTCATATAAAAAAAATCAACCACTTGTGATGTATGTCGAGTCCAAAACATATGAATACATCTTTGCACCTAAGGTGACGGGTAGACCACAGCTTCTAAACCGGATCTATTTTAAACAATTTCGGGGTTACAACTTCTCGGCAAATACTTATACCATTTATTACATAACCATGCAAATGTTAGGTCCGTTTTTGTACGCGAAAAATTGATTCCCGCAAAAAGGGGCCACTTTTGGCGTGAATCAATTTTTTGCGTACGCGTTGGACCCAACATTTTTGCATGGTTATTTAATAAATAGTATAAGGTGTTTGCCGAGAGGTAATAACCCCTGCAAAAGCAGACCAAACAGTTAACTATAAGTATTAAATAATTAGTATAGGTGTTTGCCGAGAGGTTGTAACCCCGACATTGTTTAAAATAGATTCCAGTTTAGTAGCTAAGAATTAAGACAAAGACATAGGTTCATAATCATATAGATACCTACTTGGAAACGAATAAGTGAGAGCGTCACTAAAATACATTTTGAAAACATCTACGTACGTATTGATAAGGAGAACATTCGTGCTTCCAATAGTGCATAATAATATTTACGGTTCTATTTACCAGCATGCATATTTTGGCATTTTATTGGTGCATTGAATCTGAAGTCAAATAACGTCTGAATACGTTATTATATTTGAAAAGCTGCACCAAAATGTATTTTTCTCTCTCATTACGTTGACTTAAAAATAGGATGATTTCTAAATAGCTTTTAAAATTATTATATTCATGTAGGCATTCGGATATTGTTGCGAATTTAAAGAATTCTTGAGTGGCTAAAGAAAGGGTATCCGTACTGTAGCCACTCAAGAAATCTTTTCAGACATCTAATTACGTGGACTACAACCTGTGCGGGTAAAGAATGGGATCAGAAACGTCTATACTCGCACCCAACGAGTGCGAGTATAGACGCAAATAGTGTGCGAGCGAGAAGTGAATAGATGCGCCGCCATTTCTGATCCCATTCTTTATCCGCACAGGTTGTAAATACTTATTTAGGGATTTTTTATGTCGAACGACGTTTTTTTTGTTCGTACGTTATGATAATATGATAATTGTTCGACTAATGCGTGACCCATTCTTAAATGCGTATTCAATCATTTTGTCATAGACCATTTTAATGTAACATTAAATGTATGCACTATTCTTTATGTTAGAGACAGACAGATTTTTTATGTTAGAGGCGACAAACGAGCAAGCGAGTCACCTGATGGAGAGTAATCAACGCCGCCCATCAACATCCGCGAAATCAAAGAAATCGCTAACGTGTCGCCGTCCATTTTAAAAAAAAAAGTACGAACTCCTCTTGAAAGTCCCTAAGTCGTAGCCGTAGGGAAATACTCCTGCAGCCAAACCGTTCCACAGAACTGAGGTAAGTGGTAGAAAGTTCCGCGAGAAACGCACAGTATTAGACCGCCATCCATTGAGATGATGGGGATGGAATGACAATCGCTTGCGTGTGGTTCGATGTAAGATGTATCATGCAGTACATCGCAGCAGATTAATTTGATTGATTACTTCACGCTAACGTAACAAAACTTAGCATACATGAACACTTATACGGAAGCGCAAAACACTAAGCGTTTCGTAGCCCACAGCTACTAGCGCCTGGGTTTCTAACCTAGGGGCAATCATTTTTCCCACGGTGGTAAATCAGCTATTTTATGGGTATAACAAAGAACCTTAATTGGATCGTACAATGAAAACTGTTTAAATATTAAATTTAAGTTGGTCACTCAGTTGGACGTTGCTTTTGAGTTGTGTTTGAAATACGACCTCAAGTATGTTATTCACTATAAGTAGTCGCATTATTATTTAGACGAAGTGAATTAACAGATGCAAATGTCTAGTCCAAGAAAATGTTTTTTTTTCGCGGAGCAAAAATATTGCTATAAGCAATTATGTAAAACAAGCAAATAAAGGAACAGACCTAGAGTCTGTGGATTGAAATATATCAAATAAAAAAATGTCTAGTCCCTATATATTTTGACATTTTGTATTTTTGTATTTTGACAAATGTTCGGGAAAAACACAATAACATCTGTCCGTTTCCTTCGTCTAATTAATAATAGGACTATAAGGTGTGGAGCACATCGGATAACAACAATTCTCTATATAAAACCATTCCACATAACAATACTACATAATTTAGATCGTGGCCCAAAGCCTCGTCAACTTCATGCAATACCATAGCCAATGCGAAAAAAAAAATGATACAGTGACTTTAGATCCTACCCTACAACAGCACATCTGGAACCCAATTCTCGGGATTTTCCATATGAAGAAACAAGGCGGATATCGCATGTCAATGTCAATCCATACAAAAAAAACTATGTTTTAGTGATATATGTCGTATGATGATAAATGTTACGAGCCCGAGATTGGGCTCCTGACCTGTTTGAAGTTTTAGTAGCGCAACTACGCTACGCTTACCTTTTAAACAGAAGTGATACCGTCTGAATCAAATATAAATTGCTCACGTTAGCCTGATACTAAGCAAAAGGATAGCCCACGTTACAATTACAACGGACGCAATGCCATCATATCCATAGGCTCTGCCATGCTTCTTCACAGTTCAATACAGAGGCTTACGCGTCCAAAGGAGTATTCTACACATGGGCTGGTTCCGGTAAGTGGTCCCTCCTCTCGCTGTCTAAGACGTGCTTGGCGATGTCGCGAAGGTCCTGGGAGTCTCCGTGCGCGGCCAGGTCAAAGTCGGACCCTGATAGAGACGCTATGTGGTTCCAGTTGGGAACGGTCGATTCACCTGTTGGGATAGTCAAAAGGAATATTAATACTTCACCTTGGATGAAATTCAGCATGCTTGATGTAAAATTTCATAGAAAAACTGTCCCAATCAAAATATGTACTTTACGACATTATTGTAAGTTAACTTCCATATTATAGGATCCATAGCTAGAATACAATTAGGGTGGAGGAAAAGATTGGGAACTTAGAATGACCCTTAGAGTAAAGCATGGTATAGAGTATATACATTGCATTGGGTACAATAAAATTATAGTACCTCATCATCATCATCGTCAGCCCATTTGAGTCCCCACTGCTGGGGCACGGGCCTCCCTCAATCACATGAGGGGTAATAGATAAATAAAATAGAACTTTGTTTTTTATCACAACACTTTCATAATGAGTGTAAATCAAAATTGTAAAAATCGATTAAGATTAATTTATGTGAATAGAAGGGAATCAGTAATCAAGTTACGTTACGTATATTGTTACAAAAATATTTTTTATGAATGAAATTACTGTAGGTATAACTTATTATATCCAAAGAAGCGAATGTCAACATCAAATATCCCAAATGTTTCTACAAGCTGATTGCCTAAATACCTTTGCCCAAAAAAGCCACTGCTTTAAAAAAAATCCTGCTAAGCGTTGCCATTATTGCAAGCTCTTGCTGATATTATTAAAATGCTGATGAATTCAGTTTTTTTTTTCTGTTACACTGGGTGGATGGAGTGTGTGAATTTGATTAAGCCAATCGTCAAAACATTTGAATGGGGAAGCTTCATAAACCATTTAAAAAAAACGTCTTTCAGCTGATTGATACAATTTGTATGAAAGGCGAACTCATCCTGATTATGAATTCAAAGATACATTTGTGTGATATAATACCACATATAAATTATGAGGCTTTAATGAAACCTTCCCATGGTGTGATTTTTTAAATGGTGGTGAGTCAATGTTACGAAAAATTCTGACGTGATGTATCACTACTTGTACTTCATTATCCAAATTGATATGTGTTAGCGGCATGCAATCCTTGTTTGTTGAATTTAACGTTATTGGCAAAACAATTTTGTGTTAGTGTGTTTATTTTTGCAGTAAAACCCATTGGCCGCAAACTCCACACATGCTATCTATAGTGCAGCCAGATAATTCAATGCTCGCTCGTTACGTGACGTCATAATCCCGTAGAGAAAGGGATAATGGCACAAAATAAATAGGCAAAGGTCAGGTCTAGATAACAAAAAAATCGAAGAGTTCGTTGACCGCTAGGCAATATAGGGAACATGCGCATCGACGGTAGTGCCAACTGGTGCCACCCATTTGAACTTAGTAAAATAAATTTGTCCACGAGTAAATACTTAAAAATAAAGTTTAAAAACTAAAACCCGACTACTAAAAAACACGCTTAATTTTTACGAAACAAGAAAATTGTCTCTGCTGAAATTATTATGCCGTATCGCCGTGGGCGTATGCCACATTGATTTTATTTTATTATTATAATGAATCTGTTTTGCTACAATAGGTGGCAAACGACTACGGCGCCGTCCGCAAATATGTCCGCATGGATTGCATTAGGGACCAAGAACTGGTAATTTCTCTAGGTGACGAAGGTGGTTCCGACACGCCAATCGAGAGTTGTTATTTTCCAGATGAATAAGATGCATATAATTTCATTGTTGGCGTGTGTACAGTCAACTCCAAAAATATGTATACACTTTAGGAGGTTGTCACAATATATAATATAAGAAAGTAGACCTCTACTTTCTGATAGGTAAGTATTGTGACAAGGTGTATACACATTTTTGGAGTTGACTGTACCACTAAGAATATTTATATATTGTATTCCAAATACAGATAGTTCAAATTCGTAAATAAAATGTTGATTATGTTTAAAAATCAAACAAATAAAAAGTAAATAACATTACTAAAGAAAATATTCTCGATTTTTAAAAATATCGGTAAGTTTAAAAGAAGTGTCTCACTTTTAATGTCAAAATAGAACTGTCCTATTCACCTTCACATACTGAATGGACTATAGTGATGATGTCAGATGATGCCAAGTTATGACATGACATTTGCCGATTAATCTGTATGACGCCATCTCTCTTTTCGTCCTCGTAGTCCGCGAGCGAACACTAAATCACCAGGCCGCCCCATAGTGTCAGTATAATGAAGTTGAAGTCACTCACATACCAGCGGACAGTCGACTGCAACCTGCTTTCGACTTATCAATACGTATCAGTAGAAGCTGCTTTAATTAAGGAAGTATAAATGGCTTATTTGCAAGAACATCTACAGGTATTTAATGTTCAAACTAAAGATCCCACTTTTATGACTGATTATATAATAATACAGGGTATATCGGTAAACAATTATATCCTTCAAGCACGTTTTCTACCTACCATTCTGAACAACTTTGGAAATTCGCATATAAAACAGCTTTTCATAGAAAGTCGATCACGTCGTAGAACAAACGAAGAAGTCGTGAAACGTCATTCAGAATGGTTTAAAGAAGAGGTGGGTTTTTTTATGTGATAGGTGGCAGAAGAGGAGACGTACCTGATGGTAATCGATTGCCGCTGTCCATGGACACCCGCAACACCAGTGGAGTCACAAGTGCGTTGCCAACCGCTAAACCCCGCTTCCCCCGGATTGTGCCTCCGGTCCACAACCACACCCACTCACGCAGCGAAACACAGCACAGTGCTGCTTCACGCCGGTTTTCTGTGAGGCCGTGGTATCACTCCGGTCGAGCCGACCCATTCATGCCGAAGAAGCGTGGCTCAGCTCCCACGGTGGCTCCTGTCGAAGCGTGGCTCTCTCACGGTGACTTGGCCATTTTCCAAGTCGTAGAACAAACAAAAAAGGGCCGACTTTACCAACGGTAATCAAGCTTTAACCATGCAAGCACCAATAGCAAGCACGGAAGTGTGATTACCGTTGTTTCAAAGTTGGTGAACTCGGCCCGAAGTCGTAAAAAGTGGTGGTTTAATAGATGTAACTATTTACCGTTACACCCTGTATTTAGAGGGTGACAATTTCATATTATTTTTGTATATATATATATATGTGTTGACTTTTACATTAATTTATTATATTTCAACCTGTACCCTTGCAATAAGCCGGTAAGACTGCGTTGGGCGTATATGGTACAATTTTTTGCTATACAAAGCGTTTTTTAAGCTTCGGATATACAAACCTATCACGCATAGATTAAGGTATACTTTAGGTTGCCGCTAAAGCGATGTAGTTTTGAGAGCTGCTGATCTAAAAGCAAAATGTACCCATAACCTTACTACACTGACGCCCGAATACTCAAACGCCGCTCAACTTTGAAAGCTACTCAAACATTGACCCTGTCTTGGGGATTTGGTTTTTTATGGTTGCCACTACACCCTTGGACGCCCAGACCGTCAGTGGAGTCACAAGTGCGCTGCTAGCCTTTTAACCCCCTTTCCCCCGGATTGGGCCTCCAGTACTCTCACTCACTCAGCGAAACACAGTACAAGCGCTGTTACGCGTCAGTTTACTGCCTCCGGCTTCACCGGAGAAGAGCCTGACATAACCCGTCCACCCCCCGGTGGACGGGTATGCATAAGGCCAAGTCGGCCCACTGCACTACGGGCCGGCCGCATTCCCCCGACACAAAAAAAAGGCCGTGGTATCACTCCGATCGATCCGACCCATTCATGCACAGTCCCACCCATCCATAGTCTGAGATTGAGAGGTCTCTATCTTGTTAACTTAGAGAATGCGATGAAGTTTGAGAAGCACTTAAAGTTTAAACATATTTGAGTATTCGAGAGTATACTATAGCTCGACCGCCACAAAGTTGACTTTCCATGGTTCGTGGGACGCGCGGGCGCGGAGTGCGCTCGACCAATCCAAAAAGTTTATATTCTGTTTGGGCCAATCAATCGGTCGGATGTCAAAAGTCGCCGTCACAGACCAATGAGAATGACGTGGCGCGAGCTCAAAGATAACTTTTTCGATTGATCAAGCCCACTCCGCCACCCGCTGATTGGCCCAAAGAGAAAATAAACTTTTTAATCAAGCGCACTCCGCCAATCTGTCAATTATGAAAACATAATGAACACACAGTTGATGGGGGAAGGTATTGGGTACAGGGTACTTAATAGGGACCTGAAGGGGGGTGTTCTCGATAACAAACTGTCAACGAAACCTGTCAATGTATCAAACACACACAACACAGTCTTAATCACGATTTCTGTTCATTGCCCAGCTTTCTTTAACCATGCAAACCGATTAATATACCTCATCTAATTGGTGTTTCACATATGTAATATTATTCATTACTAATGCATTTTTTCACGATAACAGCTCCCAATTTAAAGCAAGATCCATAGACTATTTATTTTTAGAGAGTACAATCTACATCACAATTGCACAATATATACAACCTGTGCGGATAAAGAATGGGATCGGAAATGGCAGCGCATCTATTCACTTCTCGCTCGCACACTATTTGCGTCTCTATTCGCATTCGTGGGTGTGCGAGCGAGAAGTGAATAGATGCGCCGCGATTTCTGATACCATTATTTATCCGCACAGGTTGTATATAGTAACAGTCTTTATCATATATGACTAGCGTCGTGAATGTATTCCCAAAACCGCCCAGTTATTGAGACTGACGGAAAATACGTTAAAAAGTTAAAGAGTTTCCCTTTGACTTTTTGCTTTGAAGATTAATACTTGAGTGTAGATAAATTCGGTATTAAAATTTGCATTGCTCATAACTTGGTATTAAAACACTCGCGAATGATATTAAAATACTCGCCAATCCTCGGTTTTTAAAATCTCGCTAATGTTTTAATATTTTTCTTCATCGTGTAATTTTACATTTACCCGGTTACATTCAAAGCTGTCACTTTAGAGTCCAGGGTATGCTTAGACCATGATCCAAGATTTTGAGAGTCTAGTAATTACAATGAACTCGCTAGTGGTTTAATAACTGTTATGATTATTTTTGTATGATGTGCTGTTGGTGAACCTAAATAAATAAATAAATAAATAACCCTCATTATGTGACAGTCACATACTACTATTACTAAAACCATATATCCTGTACCCCTCACTCTAGTATATATCCCGCATAACTGAGCGATGAACAGAAACCGTCGTTAGTAACCAAACGAAAGAAAGAATAAAGCGTTCAGCCGTGCCTACCGTAACCGTGTTAGCTAAACGGGCGTCGAGTGCGCCGGCTTCTCTTGACCTGGCGTGTAGGGGGGGTCGGGCAGGTCCGGCACGTCCGGCACGTCCGGCAGGTCCGGCGCGTCGCCGTGGCCGCGGCCGCGCGACGCCAGCGAGCGCGCGCGAGTCTCCTCGAGTATGAACGTGTTGATGACGTAGGCCTCCCGGCGGATGCGGTCGCGTAACTCGCCGGACATGTCCGGGATCGCCCACCGGACTATTATCATGACTAGTGCCACCACGTTCTGTTGTGGTAGGAAAATTCTCTTTTTTTATACTTTTACGCTTTGTTTTTTTTTACATTGATTATAATAAATAATGATAATAATAAATATTTCACAACATCACATACATTGATCTGACTCCGATAGGTAGCTCAAGCACCTGTGTTACGGATATCAGAATCAACAGTGAGATTACAAATATATACATATAATACTTTTCTTTTGTAAATACATACTTATAATACTTAGAAAATACCCAGACTAATACAAACAGACATGTTCATGCACACAAATGTTTGTACTATGCGGGGAGCGGACCCGCAACCCTTGGACCAAAGGCAGCGTTCACTACCCCACTGTTCCAAACGGGTCGTCATGTCATCAAAAATGTATAAAAAGTATTTACGATAGATTAATCAATTTCTTGTATAAAAATATGTAGGTGTTTTTTCAGCACCAGAACTGTTCAAATCTATATTAGATCTCCAAGCGAGCTACCTAACATTACCGGTTGATAGATTATATACGGGACACCGTGTACATGCTTTTACATTTCAATAAGGATGCCCGCCCACGGCCGATAGTCT
Organism: Marasmia exigua; assembly: GCA_019059595.1. Lineage (NCBI taxonomy): Eukaryota > Metazoa > Arthropoda > Insecta > Lepidoptera > Crambidae > Marasmia > Marasmia exigua. The sequence continues at coordinate 25,082,673 of CM032464.1, read as the reverse complement.
GTGTGTTTGGTGACCAATTTTTTGTAGGAGAAAAATAGAACGTACCGATTTCAATAGCGCAACGCACACGTCCTACAATGTCGGTCAGAAATAGTATAAAAATCGGCCGATAATCGGTACTACAAAAAATTTGTCGTGGGGGCGGGCACCCTAAAAGTGTTTGTATACCTATATAGGAATTAAACTGAGATTTTTAATTTTGCAAACAAAATGACAGATGCAAATGTTAAGTTCCCATACACTATACATATCGTTCGATCATTTGGCACTCGACAAAGGTGTGAACGATTGAAAAACAGATTAAAAATATCACAGAAATGTCACCAGTGTTGCCAGACTTTCCTCCAAAAATTCTATTTATAGGACCTACTATTTTAACGAAAAATTTTAATTTAATATTTACAAATCATTCATGAATTCAGTCAAAATGTGTATAATAAATAACTGTATGTAAACCAGTACGCGGCTATTGGTTGAATGATGATCCTTTTTCAGAAAGTTAGATCAACAAATATCCTGAAAAATTCATCTGATCCATACAATGTTCCCTGTTCCGTTATCAATACGAAACAAATTATACAGAAGATCTATTTTAATAGTAAAGCATAATTTCGTAACAATTAAAATAGGTTTCTCAAATGCACCATAATAATTACCAACTTAAAATATTTTTATATAACTAGTAACTTTATTAAGACATTGTCGCACCCCTGTCAATGTCACAGAAGTGTCTTCTGATCTTGGTCGATCTATACAGATGAAAAAGGAACAAAAATAAGAAAGACATCTGGCATCTATCTGTCTGTTTAGTTCGATTAATTAAAAATCTACAGATTAAAGATCTAGACTATCGGTCAACGTCACAAACATAGGGACAAGAAAGAGAGGAAACATCACACATTAGTTTTACTCTACCTCAAATACGACGACGAACGCCAGTCTAGCTCCAATAATATGCCAATACCAGTTCGACCGCTCGTAGTCGTCGCCCTCTCGGTAGTACCAGTAGCCGGGGTAACTAAAAAAATAAAATAAAATAAAAAAATTTTTTTTTTTTTATTTAGACCATATATTTTGGTCCATAGATAACTGCAAACATTCAACTCTTTAGGAAATAAGAATATAACAATTTTATGATAGTGAAAACAGTCCGTAATACTACACGATAGCAGACGTGCAGACGGATCGGATGGTGAGCAATTTCTGCCGCCCATTTTTTTATAATGTGATCAGTGGCAGACAAACAAGACGGATCGCCTGATGGTAAACGATTGCCGCCGCCCAGACACCCGCGACACCAGTGGAGTCACAAGTGCGTTACCAAACTTTAAACCTCCCTTTCCCTCGGATTGGGCCTCAAGTACCCACACTCACGCAGCGAAACAGCACAATGCTACTTCACGCACTGTGCTGCCATGGACTGAATGTCCCTTTCCTATTGCAACTCCTCCACTTCACACGGTCTTGGGCATTCATAGTGGTCAGTTTGTTGGCACGTATGTCATCCCTTACGACGTCTAGCCACACCTTTTTGGGTCTACCCCATATGCCAGGACCTGGCAGTGCTAGCATGGCCAGATATTTGTATCCCAGGTAGCTATCCGGTTTTCGCTGGACATCTACGTACAGCTGTACCACGTTTATAAGTTACATCGGCAAAATTCGTCTACGCAGAAGAGCAAGTTAAATCCGATTGATTACGATTGCCAAAGCAATTGAAACACAGAGGCCTTACTATGAGTTAGAAATACTATCCTCGCTATCCAAAACTATTGCTCTATCTCTTTCACATGCATCACAATGAAAGGGACAAAGCGATGTTTTCGATAGCGAGAACAGTTTCAAACTCATGGAAAGGGTACAGACTATATTGCGTTACGTTAAAATTAAATACAATGAATCCAGAGAGGAGTTCTAGCTCTCTCTTAACCGCACTGGCACCGAACATGGCGCTGACGCATCAACCAATAAGAAATTGTAATTTTTGGCGCGCGTAAATGGAGCGTTGTGATTGGTTAAGATTTCGCCGCAGTGTTAGAAAATAAGACTTCTGCGCGGGTAAATTGGTGTAACTTATAAAATTGGTAAAACTGACTACTAGAGTAATCGACTCTCCTACATTCTATTTAACTATCACACTATATCGATGAATCCCACTGACCTACACATGTCCTCCTTGTACTGTGTCTTTATCGGCTTGTATTTCTCGAAGACTGAGACGTTGAAGTCGGCCAGCGTGTGGTTGACATAGTTGTCGAGGCTGCCCTGCGAGAACTGGTACACCAGCCGCGGGATGAACTCCGACGTAAATGCAATTATAAAACCCTGCAAAAAATAATTATCATCTTCATATCAGAGTGTAAGTAAAGTGTAAGTACACTGTATTGGTCTGGACGGCCACTGCACGTCTTCTTACGAAAAGTAAACCTAAAATAAGTTGGAATAAAATTGGTCCGCCAAAGCTCAGAGTACATATATGAGGATAATAAATCATTGTATAAAACATTAGCGATTAAAAAGAGTAACTGGCGAGTTTCTTGCCAGATCTTCTCGACCAGAAACAACTTTCCGAGCCGGTGGTAGAATCGCATTATGTTCATTTATTTCTTAGTATATTTTATGTATCGGCATATATATGTAACTACGTGTAAATTGTTATTATACTTATAAACAGTTTCAAAAGATGTTAATGTATGACTATTTGCAAGTGCTGTGTACAAGCCTATGCAAATAAAGAATCTTTTGACTTTGACTTTGCTCATCTTGGTGGAAAGTGACGTTAAGAACAGCAAATATTTTTTTTTATGAGAGGTGGCAGACGAGCAGACGGATCACCTGATGGTAAGCAATTCCACCGCCCATGGACACCCGCACCACCAGTGGAGTCACAAGTGCGCTGCCAACCTTTTCCCCTTCCCCCCCATCAACCAAGTTCCACCAAGTTATCTATGCAGTTGGGGTATCAAAAAGACTGGACCGCATTGCAAAATATATAAGACTTCGAAAGGTAACTGTGAGGTGACCGAGCGGGGGTGGGGCCACATTCAGTGGAAGGCAGGGAGTGACCAAATTGTATGCAGAATAAATATTATACTATGGTGCAAGTAAATTATAATGAGACGATTGCCGCCTGACCTTCGCATTATACAAGGATACCAGCCAGGTCAACCAACCAATCATTCAACTACATCATGGTTGATTAGATATACGGAAACATTTTTTTATAATATGGCCAACGCCATTATCAAGTAACTTATTAAGGATAAGTGGGTACAGTAACAGTCGAAGTCAGTTAAAGTCACAGTTAGTCACTCAATGAAACGCCGATGTTTTATCGACCTACGGATTCTGCCGATACCACTCTAAACACAATCGCGGTTTTAAGCCTCTATTAGGTCCAAGCAAGTTGTGCTAACTCACTCGACGCACAAAACAGTGTTAAAAACGATACAATTCAACGATTCTTATTATTAGGATCACTTCGCGGCCCATCACTGCACAAATAAACACATAATTTGTACACTAAAAACGTGGTCTGTCAAATGTCAAAAATGACAAACCAAACAACCAATGCTGAACCCATAGACATGCACCCTAAACATACTGAGCCATTTCATAGAAAACCATACTAGAAAAACCGCGCGAACCCGTTAATACTGGGGTGACGTGCTGGGTGACGTTCTATCTCTACCGCACCCGTAGAGAGATGCATTAAAGCTGCGTCAGGGCCGGTTGAATCTCTTTTACACTCTGTGACGTTTTTTTCGAAAATGGCACATTCCGTTTAAAGCGCGCTAATTCTAGTTCCATGGTTGGACCTCAGTCCAACAGTACGCCATCTAGCGTCAGCCCACGCAGAGTGTTTTAGTCCTACCGCCAGAATCCTACGGAAACATTATTTCAACTATCATCATCATAGGCCTTCTCATCTTTAACAGATGTTTTAAGCAGCATCGCGCGGTGTGGTGACATTACAGCTGCGCTCGTGGCTGTATAGTCCTATGCGGGAGTGAACTTTCCGTCCGCATTTGCGACACGTAAATTGAGCGCTGCTACGATTGGAGTGGCAGGCACGGTGCTTAGCACGTTTTGCCGCAATCTGATTTAACCAGGCTTTATCGTGTTCTCCTCCAAGTCAATCGTTCAACAGCGAGCTCCTCCCACTCTCAACAATAGGCATGATGAAAACTCATTTCACAAATTACTCACATTGGTAATGACACTAAGCTTGCCGATAGAGTCAAGAATCCTATACCAGACGCCGATATCGGTGACCCTCTGAGGGACCGGTCGCCGGTAGCACGTGAGGAACTTCTTGGCGTCCAGCCGCATCTCCAGCACGTTGTTGATGAGCGCGAACAGCGGCGCCAGAGGGAAAGCCGCTACGAATATCGTGACGAAGCCGTACTGGAGCACTGAGGAAGATAAAAAAGTGACATCAAAAATTTAATAATTAGCATTTATAGACAAGGGGTTGTATATTATTCACGCGAGGCTTGAAAGGGGGGGAGGGGTTTGATAAAAATCACGAAAATAACACAAGGGGGGGGAGGTGTATTAAGATGTCTAGACAATAATATTTTGAAAATTTTAAAATTCTTTGTAGGTACTAAAAATATACGTGATGTTGGGAAGGGGGTAGTCTTAAATCTCACTACGTATCACCAAAAAGGAGGGGGGGCTTAAAAAATGCTAAAAAAATCACGTGCTTAATGAACGGCACCCAAGAAGCAAGTACAGTAATCACATAAAAAGCATTTAGTTTGAAATTAATGCGGTAGGTGGCACTGTGGTTATTTACATTCGTCGCGCTATAACTCACCGCCACATAGTCGACCTCCCATAGTACGCGGGACGCGGGGACGCAGAGTGCACCCAACCAATCAAAAAAGTTTATATTCTGTTTGGTCCGATTAATCAGTCGGATGTCGACCGTCGCCGTCACAGACCAATAAGAATGACGTTCGCCGCCAGAACCGTGCGACTGCGCGAGCTCTAAAAAGAACTTATTCGATTCGTCATTCACACTCTATGGATTGGTCAAGCGCTCCAGTCCTGGCGTCCCGCGGCCATGGGAAGGTCGAATTGTGGAGGTAAAGCTATAGTTAGTCATAACACGTTTTAATATTTGGTATCATCCATAGAATAATAACAAGACTAGAAATCTAGTCTGCGCCTACAATTTGAAGCAACTCAAATGGAGCCGTACGGCTCCAAACGCCCGGACCGCTCCGCAGTCATGAATGTCAATGCCTGTCAAACGCATCTCGCGAAAATTAATTTACTATGACAATTTGTGCGGTAAAATTTTGCCACAATGATTCGGAAAAGCATAAGAAGGGCAATAATATCACTTTTCACAGGTAAGCCTTCAATATTTCATAGCATGTTGTGTTTTATAAGCTAATAATACAAAAAAAAATATTAAAATGCCCAGTGTTACCCTATAATGAAAAAAAATATTTTCCCCATTTCAACTTGATTGTAAGATTTTATTGCTCAAACTGATTAATCAATTGTTACTGATGTTTACAGCGTGAAGCTTTAGCTTTAGTTGAAGATAGGTCATCAACCTATGTTTCTGACAGTGAAATACATGGATCCACAATTTACACGAATTGAAACTCACCCTGATAACCATTAAAATAAGTAAGTAGCTCATTATTTATTTATTTCTTATTCATTATTGTATGGTCAAGGCATCATTTATATCAAAACATAACTTGGCAACTATTTTTTAATCACAGTGAGGTAGATACTTGTAAGCGTGGTTCTAGGTACTACTAAAACGGTGCAGTTACTACAATAACCATTTCCCATATTATAGGGAAATATGTTGTGACTGGTAACATTAATTAGGATTTTTATGCTGATACTACGTACGTAGTACCAACTTGAAAAACCAAATTTGTGCTTCAAATTTGAGGTGACAGCGTTAAAGAAACTATCATTCTAGTCTTGTTATAATTCTATGGTATTATCATATTTTTAAATAGCCTAGTAGGAACTATAAATCTATGTATAGTACTAAGTATTATTTGAATCTTCTTATAAAGCACAAAGTGACAGATAAAGCCACTTGACAAACAAATGATAAAGATATTAATTGGACGCTTACCCATCTCTAAGTACTCGGGAAATAGTCCCATGTTGCCGAAATCAACTAATTTAAAGTCTTTCACCCATTGCATTGGACTCTTTATTCTGAAAAAGAAAACGTCGCAGATAAAAACACAACGTAAGGTAATAATAGTTTAAACTTAGAAAATTATATTCAATCACTTGAAAAACATCAAAATATTGATATGTATCAGCTGCACGTATGCCGACCTCCTGCAGGCTACCGACAGTGCAATCCGTGTGGCGAAGTATTGGGCTCAAAAAATCTAATTTGTCGCCATCGACACGATAAGAAGGAGAAGAAGTTTGCTTTATTCTCCATATGCGATCTTTAAAGCGACGAGTAGTACACACTAGCGACGCCAATCGATTTTAATTTTTAGCTACTAAACCGGATCTATTTTAAACAATTTCGGGGTTACAACCACTCGCCAAACACTTATACTGTTTATTAAACAACCATGCACAAATGTTAGGTCCGTTACTGTACGCGAAAAATTGATTCACGCCAAAAGTGGCCTCTTTTGGCGTGAATCGATTTTTCGTGGACACGTTGGACCCAAATTTTGTGCATGGTTATTTAATAAATAGTATAAGTGTTTGCCGAGAGGTTGTAATCCCGACTTTGTAAAAAATAGATCCGTTTTAGTAGTCAGAAATTAAAATCGATTGGCGTCGCTCGTATGCCCTACCCGTCACCTTAATCGCGATTACCATCTTGATAACTCTAAAATAGATTTTAAGTCTGTGCAATAAGGACTCACGTCTTTTTCCTGCCGATAGCCCTGATGATGTTCCACCACTTGAGGAAGTACGGCATCATCATCTCGACGATGGTGTTTATGAACTGCTTGCCCACCATGATGATGGCCAGCTGGATTGACAGCTCGAGTAGACAACCTCCAGGTGCACACTGAAATTGTTAATTATTTTTTTATTCTACTTCAAAACATTAAGTTCTATACAGGGTATATCGATAAAACCTCTTCTACCAAGCATTCTGAACTGACTAACTAACTGTTTATTATATGAATGTTGTTAATTCGCATCAACCCTGTATACAACCCAATCTTTGCGGCAGATCAGAGGGCCTAATTTAAAGCAGACGTTAAGACTGAATCGGAGTTTCCCTCTCTTTCATACGCGCTGCGTGTCTCCTTTGTTTGGATGCGACAGGTATAGTTCTTGTTCGTTACTGGACGGCTTCAAATTAAGCCAAAAAAAATAAAGGTGAAAATCTAAACTCTCTTTTCTTAGGACAGGGCACATTTACATCACAGATTTCGCCATTTCTCAATATCCGCAAGCAAAGCCATAATGGCGTGCGAGCGATTCCACTTGCTATTTATAAATTCATTTTAGTAACTACATTTTAAGGAAATAGAACTTAAAATAACTGATTTTTTTTTTCACCACTTAAGAATCCGCGCCACCAAAGAAGTCCTGTGAAAAGCGCGCTTCAGTCGCCATCAACATTCAAATTTGAGCTTTATTGTTAAGCATTTATTGCCGATAAATAAATCCATACAAATTCGTTAGTAAAATTTAGTAACATTTATGTCTAATAGACACAAATAATCTGAAATTTTTGTTCCGTGTTTTGCCTCGGGAGTTATTTCGTGGCGCGGACGCTATATAAGATGTTTTTAGAACCGCCAATGAACGACATATTCTCGTTGTCCACCCCCAGCTTTTTCACCCCGGTGAGACAGTGCCACAAATATTTAGAAAAATCTCGCTATCCACCCCTTTCTCGTTACAAATAAGTACATTTGTAACTCTGTTCTGGCCACCCTGTTGACAAGTGGGTGTTGGACAGCGGGAATATGCCTCAATGGACAACATTTCAAAATTGCTAAGCTCTGAAACAAAAAATACCAATTCTTTGTTTACTTTTCCGCTGCTCGAATGTATATTTATTCATTTTTTATATTGCTTATTTACTGAGAAAAAAATTAAAAACTAAAAAACGTAAAATGACGTCATCGGACGGCAGAATGTAAAATATTTCTTTGCTTAGCACATTATAGTTTTAAATTTACGAAATGCCAAACCCATGACATGTAACTGTCAAAAAAAAGACAACTTGTCAACGTTGAATGTATGAATGACGTTGACAATGTTGACACTAGTATTATTTACCTTTGACAGTAGTACTTTTTTTTTTATTAAAACAATGATAAGCAAAGGAATATCGCTGTATTCAGCCGTCCGATGACGTCATTTGGCGCTTACGTCTATTTAGAATAAAAAGAGTTTCTATAATTATTTTATGCATGAAAATGGACAAATTTTGAAAAAAGAAAAAATATGGGTCTGTTCATTTTATGTCTATTTTCATATAAAAAAACAATATGGACATGTTAAAAATATGAAATGTTGTCCATTAGGCAATTAGTATCTGACTTACTTCCTCCTGCCTATGGCCGAATATCCTGACATAGCTCCCCGGACGGCCCACGTACTTGCCCTTGAAGAAGGCGATGTAGAATATAGACGCGTAGTAGTTAACGAACTGGAGCAGGTAGATCTTGAGAGTGAGCGAGTCGTCGAACTCCGTCTGGGTGCGCAGGAGTTCCTTCTCGGTCAGCCATTCGGCTAAGTACTGGTATATCTGTAAAGCGAATTTCGATTGTTGCAACCTATTCGACAATTTGCTTGGGGTTTATTGGGTATACCTCTGGGTCTCTGGGTAAACCTAAGTGACAGGTTTCACGCATACTATACTGGTGTTATTTATTGATTTTCAGTTACCATATGCTATCTGTGTAAGCGTGAAATTAAAAATAAAATAATTTGATATATCGCGTTACATCATAGACCTCTTCGTCACTTTCCATAAGGTGAAATTGGGGTCAAGCGTTGGCCTATAAGTTCATAAAAAAACCACCACTTATATTCAGTAAAATATACCTTGATTAGAAACAGACCTTTATTTCAATAAACATAAGGTTTATAATCGTAAGCAAGTTTCGTTCCATATATTTTATTGATAATGACCTACAGATCATATTCATAATAATCATAATTCAACAACAACAAGATATTATAGTAAGGTGCAGCCATGATTCACCGTAAAGGTATATGAATATAAATATTTGGTACTTTTAAATTACAATTCAATTTCATTATTATTATGCATTTTATCATAATTTTTCTGTCACCAATGGCTGTCAATCTAAAAATAAAAAACAATGACATTTTTTTTGTCAGGCAAATTACACTTATAATTACATTACATCATATCATAATGAAGTCCCATACATAACATTGCATACATTTTCCATTCATCATCATCATCAGCCCAATTAAGTCCCCACTGCTGGGGCACGGGTCTCCCTCAATCACATGAGGGGTAATTGCCATACTCACCAGGCTTGACAGACGGGTTGGCGAGGGTTTTGATATAAATGCAGAGTTTTCCTTCTCTGGGTGCCGATGATTATGCCAGCAGCTTTACCTTAGTCACCTTTTACGACACCTCGGTACGAGTGAGGGTGGCCTATTCTACTCTGCCGGGGACCACACGGCATTTTCCATTCACGTCATTTTAATTTAGAATTAGAAATATATTATACAAAAAAAAAACATAAGATTGCCCGCATCTGCTGCAGATGACTGTTACAACAATGTCTAATATGTATCTAATAATCTAAGCTTCATTTTACGGACTATATTAATGTGCCGGGTATGGGGTACTTCAATGTAAGTGGACCTTGTCCATTGGAGAAGATCTCTTTCCGCATGCAGGGGGAAAATAACAATAATAAAGGAAGTTTTTAGCAATCTGTTATATAGTATAATTATTACTTTTTTTAACAGTACTTACGTAGTTGAACACACAGATGAGCAGCAAGTTGATGCAAGCGGCTGTGGCCGTGGTGAACATGATGGGGTTGTAGGTGATCAGCGACGACGAGTCCTGCCGCAGTATGGTAGCTCCTAGCAAAAGCAATGAAATAATTAGCACGCTATTTTAAGTTTCAACTTTTTGTGAGTGCTCAAATTCAAAGATAACGCGCGAAACGTAGCAGCAACGCGGTACCAAAGCTATCGCGTGCTATTACTAGAGTCCGCGCCACGGACGAAGTTCCGCGGAAAAACATGGAACTACAATGAATGAATGAATGAATATACTTTTATTGCACTCATAATAACCAATTTGGGATTTCTTTTGTCTATGAGCATAAAGCTCAAATTGGAATTTTGATGGCGATTCAAACGTGCTTTCCACGGGACTTTAAATGCTTACTACTAATAGTTTCACGATTTGAAGCCGATCCGACAGCGCGTCGAATTCGCGTTCGCACACTGTCGGGACCGTTTGGCTTCGGAGTGCCACTCAAATTAAACGAATAAATGAAAGAAAAGGAAATAGCTGCATACAACCAAGAGTCGAGTATTGCTTTTAGCCAATGAGAGTAAAATGAGCCTATTCAGTCAGTCAGTTCATTCAAACAACTACTTTGACATTTTTTTGAAGTCACAAATTCAGTTCGCAAAGGAATCACAATTTTGCATTATAATATAACGCTATTTTTCATCATCATCATTTCAGCAAATAGTGATGGACATAGGCTTGCCCCAATTTCTCCACAAAGGTGCAATCAGGTAAAAAAAAATGGTACAATCTGGTAAAATATCGACAATACAAAAAAAATCTACCAAAAACAATCTTTCTAATAAAAAAAAATTGTGCAAATCGGTCAATAATTGGCGGAGAAATCGGTGAACATACAATAGTTTTTTAGATTTTCGCGTTGCATTACAACTATAATGTATCAATACGGGGATTAACACGATATGTATTATGTGAAACAACATTGTGTACTCACATATTTAGCGGTGAACATATATACAAAATATTTATAAATATATATGTTACCTATATTTTCTAATGAGTGACATGATGGGAAAGGGGTGGATGATTGGATGACGAATGACAAGGACGTATGGAAAAGGAAGACATACTGCGCCGACCCCAGACAACCTGGGAACAGGACAGGAGAATGATGATGTTTCCTAATGAGTGTCAATTGTTAATATTTGAGAAGGCTGGAGTACCATTTTCCTTACGAGAATTTCCTTGTACACCTCGCAGCCTTTGTAGTTTGCTGGGTGGGCACCTTGACATAATGCGCACTTAGCGGTCGTGTTATGTACAATCAGACGTTTTGTGTTGTTGGGCACATTTCACACAGCGGTAGGGTCTCATGCATAGCATAGCATTTATTGTCAATGTTACCCAGCAAGGACATGCGGTAGAGTACAACGCCAAGCACGGCGGCGACGGCCATCAGCACCAGCAGCGCGACCACACTGAAGGACATGAGCGTCGCCGGGAGGCGCATGCGCCAGAACGGCACCATCGGCTCGCGCTCGCCGGTCACGAAGTTCAACTGTGGACCAAAATTGTTCTGTTATGTACCTTCTACAAAAAATAAAACAAACAATGTTACGGTATTTTACTATTATTTTTATTTTTGTAATCAAAACACTTCTCAATGATAGAAACATCGTTGAAAGAATTACTTTTTTAAACTACCTGATTCTCATTTAAACTACCTGAGATATCAAAACTTTAAAATCACATTATTTTGGGCAAACCCAAAACGCTCCATACAAATGGCGACCAAGATGTGACGTCACACGCAAGTATTTTGTATGCATTTTATTTGAATTTTGAATGGTTGTTATATCAAATGTTTCGTTTATGTCAATGGTTCTATTATAATAGTTGGTGCAAATTGTATGGGTTATTCGATGGTATATATTTTTTTAATAATTTTATACTTTTAAAATGGACTTGCCCATGAATCTTTGAATGACCATAAAACCGGCTAGAAATTATATTTTTAATTGAGAATTTTTGCTATTGGTACATGTCGACGCAAGACCATCTACATCTGATTGTTATTATGTGTTGTAAATAATGTTCCAATTAGGTTGAAATAATTTATTCAAAATGCTTTTATTGATTTATCATGAACAATGAATAAGTTTAAACGTAATATCTGTTAGCTTTCCTAAATTAATAAACAAATTTAAGTTTGCTTAGCCTTCCGGAACACGCGCCGCCATTATGAGAATGGGTGACGGAAGTTGCATTTGATAATTAGATTAAAATTAGTCTGAATTCTAAAACCTACTTCTAAAAACGTTTTAGGAATTGAGAGATTTATTTTGATACCGTAATAATTATTACTCTAGTAATTTTATTAGCTAAACACTTGCCGCCATTTCTGAAATGGTCGGCGGATGTTCCAACTGAATTTCAGATTAAAATTAAACTGAAGGCTTACGTTTGCTTATAAAAAATATTCCTGAATTAACAGATCTATTTCAATATTGTGATAAAATTATTACGTTGAAATTATTAATTAAAAGTCATGTTTTGATTACTCGTTTTACCGCCGACCCCAGTCGTGCGGGAGTCGTGATTAGAATGCATGAATCTCTGGATTTTTTAAAATTTGTGTGTTTTTCTACCATTAGCTCGGTGGTAAGGGGGAACATTGTGAGGAAACTTGTACGTTTCGGATAGTTTTTGAAACGTGTAACCATGATTCAGTAGGTCCGGTTCGCTGGGTTGTGAAGGTCAGTCAGCAGTCGCATTTTAATTATCAGACTCCACAAATCTTGAATCATCCAAGCATCTAAGCGTACCCTGGACTCCGAGCGACAACTTTAGAAACAGCCGGGAATTACACACTAAGATGAGGAATTAGAATAGGCCGGCTCTACCGGAGTGATACCACGGCCTCACAGAAAATCAGCGTGAAGCAGAACTGTGCTCTGTTTCGCTGCGTGAGTGAGGGTACCGGAGACCTAATCCGGGGGGAAGGGGGGTATAAAGGTTGGCTGCGCACTCGTGACTCCACTGGTGTCGCGGGTGTCCATGGGCGGCGGCAATCGCTTGCCATCAGGGGATCCGTCTGCTCGTCTGCCACATCAGAGTACACATAATAAATTATATCGTACCTGTGTCCGCTTGACGTGAGCTAACCGAGCTAGATACTGCGGCCGAGGGTGCTCCTCGTACACGTCGAATCCCGTGAGGTCCCAGCGGTGCGTCATCTCCGCAGAGTACCGCTTCCATAGCTCTAAGAAACATGCCGCTGAAACAAACCAGTCAAAGCAAGTTAGACTTGCGGACTAGATTCCCTATGTGACAAAGCTGTTTTGGTCAAAAATGACATTTGCAGTCATCATCATCATCATCATCATCAGCCCATTTTAGTCCCCACTGCTGGGGCACGGGCCTCCCTCAATCACATGAGGGGTAATTGCCATACTCACCACGCTTGGCAGACGGGTTGGCGAGGGTTTTGATATAAGTGCAGAGTTTTCCTTCTCTAGGTGCTGATGATCATGCCAGCAGCTTCACCTTAGTCGCCTTTTACGACACCTCGGTAAGAGTGAGGGTGGCCTATTCTACTCTGCCGGGGACCACACGACCGACATTTGCAGTAATATGCAATAATAATAAGTTTCAATTCATATACACACTCACGCATACAAATACTTAGACACACACACGCACACGCGCACGCATGCACGCACGTACGCACGCACGCACACAAGCACACAAGGACGCACGCACGCACATTTTGACTTTGAGTTTTCAATTAAAATAATAGGTATATAATATTCTGCTATTTTGAATTAAAACTTGGATAAAAGAATATTAATTTCGAACTTAATTGGTGATGATTTCAAACTTTCGCGTTATATAATACAAATAGTTGGGGTTTGCTACGCCCAGACACCTTGTTGTAAAGCGGTCCAAAGGTCAAGCTGTAAGTAGATCTACTGTTTTGTCTCATGTACATTAATTAATTAAAAGTCTAATGTAAAACAGATAAAAGAATTAAATTGCTCATACATACCCCAAAAGCTCATAAATATAGCAAAGAACACAGTGGTGGGGTTGTCGAATAAGAAAGTGATCCGCGATTGCAGACACGTGTCCTTCAGATCCCAGAAGTCGCAGAAATAGTCGCAGAGAGGACACATCTTGATCGTCGAGTTGTAGTTGCACACGTCCTCGCTGGAATTATAATAAAAAGATATACAGGGTATATCTGTGAACATTGACATCCCTTTTACCACGTGTTCTATCGACCATTCTGAACAACATTATTTTGTTCTATGACTTTTGGGAATTCGCATAAAAAAAAATTCAACTTCTCATAAAAAGTCGGTCACGTAACTTGGTCATTTTGAATGAGGAGTCGAAAAATTTTTCGACTAATTTCGAAAAGTAGTAGAACAAATGTTGTCCAGAATGGTTGGTAGAACACGTAGTTAAAGGAATGTAAATGTCCACAGATACACCCTGTATAAACTCATAAAACATCTCATACATATATTAACCTGAATCCTTAATAGCATAACCACTACAAAGTCGACCTTCCTATGATCAAGCATACTTAGCCCTCCGCTGATAGATAAAATTAACTTTTTCTATTGGTCAAGCGCACTCCGCTCCCCGCGTCTCACGGAGGACGATGGAAAGGTCAATATTGTAGCGATAAAGCTAATATCAGACAACAGATGAACTACAAATAATATAATACTCAAATAAATAGATAACATTACATCCAGACACTAAAAACACAAGTAGAGCGCCGCGTGGACCAAATGGCGTGAGGTGACAGGCGTCATCTATGACCCCAAAATGCCGGTTAAGTTAAAGGGACAGGTCTATAAGTCCATCATTAGACCGGTACTTTTGTATGGCAGCGAGACTTGGCCTGTACTTGAGCGACACAAGCAAGAGTTGCAAGTCACAGAGATGAACATGCTGAGGTGGATGTGTGGAGTTACGCGAAAATACCGCGTGAGAAACTCACGCATACGTGGGAGCCTTCATGTCCGTGACATAGCAGACAAACTACTGGAGAGTCGCCTACGTTGGTACGGTCATGTCCTGCGGAAACCGGACAGCTACGTGGAAACAAATGTCTGGCCATGGCACCACCGCCGGGTCCCGGCAGAAGGGGTAGACCTAAAAAGGTGTGGCTTGTCATCGTAAGGGATGACATGCGTGCTAATAAACTGACCACTACGGATGCACAAGACCGCGCGAAGTGGAGGAGTAGAAGTAGGAAAGCCGAAGGGTCCGAAGCGACAGCTTGGAACGCAACCGGGACAAAACGCTAAGATGATGATGATGACTAACAAACACAAGTGTTCATCACACGAATGTTTGTCCAGGAAGGTAATAGAACTCACGACCTTTGGCGTATGAAGCAAGTTCACTATCTAATGCGCCTTCAGGTCAGGCAATATGATCATAGTAAGATGGGTAACTCTATTTTGAAAATATTGCATTGAATTCGAAAAATAAAGCCTTTCACGGCATAAAAACACGCTATAAAATATAAAGCTGGAATATCTAGAGAATATTCTCACCTCGGTTTATTCGAATAAATAGTTGCGGCTGAGTATATAAAACATATGAGTCCGACGATAGACGCTGGTATCAGCATGTGCGTATAAAAACCGAGCCACGCGAAATATAAACCTGCAACATGAAATACAATGATTTACATAATTAATATTTTAAAAAATACCATCACGTTTCTATTACAAATAAAGTACCCAATAAAATATAATAAACCAAGAAGCCGGCTATTTATCTCTCGCCATTACGTTCCAGCTCATGCAAAACCATTATGTTTTTTTTTCGGTTTATTTGCAAATTTAAAACAAATCGTTTAGACATAATTTTAGTTGAATTAGTGAAATCAATTGTGGATCTTATAATTTTGTGGTGATTGCAACAAATAAGATTTTTTTCCACTTTATCTAATAGCCATTCGAGACAAATAATATGAAGATGAAATGGAAACTCACCTATCTTAACACCAAAATAATCCTTAACATAGTCCAAAGGCTGGTAGTTGATGCATTTGGAGACACTCGCCCACTCCGTGTAGAGGAGATGCCGCATGGAGCCAGGAGTTTTGAGATCACCCTAGAACAAAAACAACATGTAATTTCTTTATAATTAGTCGTACGGTCAGTATCAAAAGTAGCTACTTTAGTACCATGTCAAAGTAACTGTTCTGCCTATTATAGCCAGTTTTTATAAGGGGTTTGTAAAAATGTTACTTCGACATGGTACTAAAGTGTTAAACTACTTTTGATGCTGACCGTACATATTAATAACTACGGAACAAAGTATTGTGCACTATTTCCGGACCAAAGCGACCTAAAACCCTTCATAAAAAATATTTCTATTTAAAAGGGCACGGCACATTTGTGACTCTTCTGTATTGCAGATGTCCATGGCCAGCGGTTATTGCTTACCATCAGGTGACCCGTCTGATCGTCTACCGACTAGGTCAAAAAAATCCGGGCTAGGTATGAGAGGGAGAATGGGGTGGGATAAGATGGGGGGAAGGGGAGGTCATCTACTCACATCGTGCAGCGGGTACGCCGCGCTATACGTGCTGTTGCTAATGAGCCGGGCGATGCCGAAAGCGAAGTCGTCGCCTGTCGCCTTCGAGAACTTCTTGCGGTCCAGGATGAACTGCACTATTCGGGACCTGATCGACGGCGTCCAGAAACACTCGGCGTTCGTGTCGAATCTGGAAGCAAGTTGAATAACATATTATTTCTTAAATATTTCCCAAAATCTATATTACAGACAGCATACACACAGGTTCGCCTCTACTAGACATTGATTATGAAGAATCCGTTAACCTAAGCGCTAGGCAGTATATCGTATCGTGTCTCCTCCACACACGTTCCTGATAGTCTGGTTAATATGTAAACAGATGCTGCCATACCGACAGCTTGCTTGTAATACATGCCACTGGATGGCGCCACTATGCCAGCCAATAATAGCGCATGCTGTTTTAACTGAGTCTTCTTCGCTTGATGCGATTATGCTTGGCTATTGTATTTTTACACAATAAATATTTTTATTATTCATATACACGAGTTTACAAATAAATGAATAATAAAAATATTTATTGTAACGTTATGGTCTGTCCTATTTTTGCTCCGGATCACTCACGAATGCATGTGTGGTAGCCTGTTAAGTACCCGATGTAAGCAGCCGGCTTTATGTGTTTATTTATTTTGTGCTATCGGTGATCATTGCTTAAGTTCCTTCTCTCTTAATTCGCCCGTATCGTGGATATCACCCGGTCCCAGCACGCGTCTACTCGGTGTATTATAAACTGTTGGTCTTCTTCTTCTACGTTTTAATATAAAATGCTGTGTACTTACAGATATTCCTTATCCTTAGAGTAAATGGCAGTGAGCCGGTGCTTCCTTTCGGGGAACTTCTCCGGGTCTACCCGGATCCTAGCCATGACCCGGTCCCAGCACGCGTCCACTCGGTCTATTAGACTATTCGTTTTTTCGTGCACGTCTTTTAGGGCGGAGAACTGCAAATTACAACCTTAAAATGTTAACCATAGAACCCACATTATTTTTCGCATTTGGTTTTATTAGCATCAGGTGTGTTATTTGTCCTTTTCGGCACTTAAAGGGGGCCTGCTCTGAAAACACACGTCTCTTTCGTGTGAAAGGAAAGAAGTTGAAGATTCGTGTGCCTTATCTCGTGCACTCGACATTCGAGCCGAAATTAGAGATTTCCTACATTCGTCCATACAAATATAATTCGAATTCAATGTCGAGTGCACGAAAATAAGCCCACAAGTCGTAGGATTCGATTCGTTTAAAGTAGAGAGCAGAGTTAGCCTCTGATAATAAAAGTAAGTTCCATTCAAACAATCGGATTACACAAAATATCCAATATCTGATCTAGTTAGTCTAATGAGTGGGAAAATTATTAAAACAAAAGTAATTAAAAGATAAGAACGAATCGTAGTTTCACGAAACGAAGGGGTTTTCAGGTTACACACAAGAAAAAAAATGTAAAATACTCAAATATATAAAACCATAATAATATTGTAATTTTTGAATGATGTTGTCTACCCATCTATCTATTTATTGTATTTGAATAGAAACTAATATTATCATTGATTTCTATTCTATTACACAAAATTGGTAAGACGGCTTTGTTGTCTGTTGTGATGAATTGCTTTTTTTTTATTCGTGAAATGCCTCATTTGCAATTTGAAATAGATCAATTTTTATTTAATAACGGACTCTGATTCAGTTTTCTATTTTTTATTTATAAAGTGAATTGTCAGGTACGCACAGGAAAACCACACTTTGGTTTATTTCAATCTGTGAAACTTCCTCAACTGGACATTAAAAGTAATATTTTAACATCAAATGTGTGGGAGATTAAATGTGTTTTACATTAAATGTGATGTAGAAAAGCAAAAACACCACTGGCCTAAGTAAATGCTTAGGACATTGGTCGTTCATGCTTTTTATGTGCACAAATACGTTTGACATTAAATGTATTGCACATAAAATTGAGACGTAGATATTTGAATGATAATATTAAGTTTTGCTGTCCACATAGCAAATTTTGCTGTCTGTACAAATAACACACTGAAATGGATAAAAACACAACATTTATAACATAGTACAAATATGAAAAAAAAGTTAATATATTGTATTTCACAATGAATTCATTAGTATTACTTATCATCACAACGATGACGATCACATCAGTGAGTGTGACATATTATTAGGTACGCTGTGTGTATTGTTATATAATTGTGTTAGTTTATACAATAAATTAACAGAATGTTAGTGTGCAACCGCTACCTTCGCGATATTTTTCCTTATTTATTTAAATACATACAGATTTATTTTCTGTAAAATAGTCAGATACATAGTGTATCTGTGAACATTTACTCGCGAGTTCTACCAACCATTCTGAACAATAATTGTCTAGGGATCTTTCGAAATTCGTCGATTTTTTTTTGTCGAAAATTGACCATTTGAAGTGACCGACATTTGTATGCAAATTTGAATTTATTTTATGCGAATTTCCCAAAGTCATAGAACAAATGTTGTTCAGAATGGTTGGTAGAACACGTGGCTAAAGGGATGTACATGTTCAGGTATAACCTTCAATTCCTGTATAGTATTCATAGTCCTATCAATAAAATATATGTAAATTAATATTACTTAATTGTTAGTAATACCAGCACCAATATTTTTGATAATTTAATGTGGATTATGCACACTACTTCGCATTATGTATTATAATATCTGTGGCATTATTCAATCGTACAAAAAAATCGTACAAGCTTTCATTCTATGTACCTAACCTTCGTATACCTTCGTACATATACAGGGTGTAAAAAGACCCTTAAAGAAGCCGGTGTCTACGCACTCAGACCATTAAAACAAGTCTTAGAACAAAAAAATATTTATGGGAAACGAAGTTGATTTTTTGGTGTCAATTTTAATCCTATAAAATAAACGGACAACGCAATGGACAGCGTACACCGGACCGCGCCGCACGCGCGCCCGCGCCTCAGTCGCCGAGGAGGCGCGTCCCACGCACACACCCCCGCCCCGCTCTCAAACATTACATTGCGGGCTGTACGTTTTGAAGCCATTTTTCCCTAGAAATTACTTAAAATTTTGAACAAGTTTTTTTGGACAAAAATTAGGTAATAATGTTTAAAAATTATTTACATCAATATCTTGAGATTTTTATTATGACTTTAACCTTCAATAACTTGGAAAGTATTGAGTTCCCAGGTATGGTCTAGAAGGAAAAAATGGTCCTGAAGATGTGCTGAATACGTAGGTTTCGGCTTCGTTAAGGGTCTTTTTACACCCTCTATTTATTAATATAACATTGAATTATGTTGTTCATGAACATCTATTGAATGAATAGTGTCGATTTAGTACAGCTACAGTCAATGATTTCGAAAATTAGCAATTTCTTTAAAATCATATTAAGTACCTACATAAAGATCAAAAGACCCATAGTTTTTGTGGGCTTTTAAATGCGTTAATAGAACACATACATAGAACATAAATTCCTCATACATTATCACAACAAATATTCAAAATGAGAAAAAACACAACGGAACTGGCATGAATCTCTCAAGTTAGATTACATATTCAATTAGCATTGAGCACAAGTCCACATCGGTCGCAAGCGCATGTTAGTGAGGGTAGATCCAGGGACACATTACATTTAAGGGCAGGCTTTGCCGGATACCCATAACCTTTCCCCAATGAGGGTTTTCGCAGTGTGAAAAATCCGCTAGATGGCGTACTGTTGGACTGAGGTCCAACATTAACCGCATTGGTTGTTTAGTTTGTCAAATTGACATTTTGACAGATCGCGTTTAAAAATAGCCAATCACATTGATATGGACCTCAGTCCTATAGTACGCCATCTAGCGGATTTTTCACACGTGATAGCCGCCATTGCAAAAAGCCAAAAAAATATCGATAGACTGGATGGCATTGTTTTATCTACAGCTTAAAATGAACATTGGAATCATTTGACCTTAATCACATCTGATTCACGCAGTGCCGCCATATTTGTGTAGATTTTCCTACCTAGCGGCAGTAAATGGGAACTATTTGACAGTTCAGTAAAATAGTGGCGCCACTTTATGGTATGGTATGTATGTAGCTATTTTTTACCTGAATACTATCACAGTGACTTGTTTTCTTAGGCTTTGGCAAATCGTAAGCAATGCCTCTTATATCTATAAGCTGGTTTTCCAAAACATTTATATAAGAAACCTGGATCGACCCGATTAGTAAGCTCATGCTAGCGCATCAGAGACCTCGGCTGCATACCTTGGACATATACATGACAGCATTCAGTATGGCATTCGTCCGCCCACTTTTTCTTATCTTACTGCAATCCTACGGACGTACACAATACATGTTACTGTGCTCTCGGACATCGATGTTACACACTGATCTAGTTTCAAATGTAAGTTTCTGAAGGATTCGTAAAAATACAGAGGATTGGTAGTTGAATAATTTCTGGCAAAAAAACTAAACTTGTAAAAATATACCTTATTTAGATAACTGATAGATTTCAGGCATATCTCAACAACAAAAAAACGAAATTTATCTACACACCTATATACCATATACTTTACCGATATGATGCCCATCATACAAATATTTTTAAGATACTTCATCATCATCATCATCATCAGCCCAATTAAGTCCCCACTGCTGGGGCACGGGCCTCCCTCAATCACATGAGGGGTAATTGCCATACTCACCACGCTTGGCAGACGGGTTGGCGAGGGTTTTGATATAAATGCAGAGTTTTCCTTCTCTGGGTGCTGATGTTGTCAGCAGTTTTACCTTAGTCGCCTTTTACGACACCTCGATAAGAGTGAGGGTGGCCTATTCTACTGTGCCCGGACCACACGGCGATTTAAGATACTTACTATGTGGAAATTTCGATACTTATTTATTTTGTCTAAACCAATCATCCTGCTTCATATTACGTTAATTTCCTATCAAATACCTAATAATTAATTATTTTACAAAACCACATAGACAGCCGATGTCTCTACAGTTTCTATAGATAAAAAAATATTAACGAAACTTCAAAGACTGATGAGTAAATCACTACTAAATTATAAAACAAAAAATCTTTTCACCAACAGAATTGAAATTATTTAACTACCAAAACACCAACTCAAAGTTATGCCAATTCAAAAATAATATACAACATCTACGTTTTAAAATAAAACAGTCATTATATCAATAAGCACACGATACAATCTAACATTTAAGCAGTAACAGCCAGTCGTTTTATTCGAACAACTAGTATTTTAGTGGGCATTCTAACTAAAGACTGTCATCGAAATATTAGTCACAATAACGAATATAAAAGTGTGACAATATCGAGTGTCAATCACATCAGAAACTGCTGTAAAATAAATACGTTGAATTACAATAGTAAAGTCATCCGTAAACTACGTCACAGGATCAAGGGGAGGTGAGGAAATAGTGTCAAAAGGTCGGGAAGTGTGACAGTGGCTTAAGGTGACGGGTAGGGCACAATAGCGACGCCTTAATAAATAGTAGTATAAGTGTTTAGCCGAGAGGTTGTAACCCCGAAATTGTTTAAAATAGATCCGGTTTAGTAGCTAAAAAATTAAACCGATTGGCGTCGCTAGTGTGCCCTACCCGTCACCTTAATATTTGTGATTGTCAGACTTCAAAATAGAGGTCGAAGAATTATTAAAATGAGAAATTAGGGTGGAGAATGCGACGTGGTGGGGTCAAAAATCATGAAACTCAGATGACGTCATTTATGGATGACCGTAGTAAATTATAGATACCTCAATAGAATAATCAAATTATAAAAATAGATTTTGATGACATTGACAGATGAAGAATCTCATGTAATTGTATTTTTAATGGGATGTATTTATTTAGGCTATGGCTATTCTTTATTAGAAGAAAATTCTATTGAAGTTTGGTTTAAAATAAAATAGTAGTAATTTATTTTTATAACACCTATTTACCTTGAAGCGGTAAGCTAAGGACTGGGGGCTACATGTCATATAAGCCAAGACACGAATTGGTCTAGTAACAGTACACTAAGGACATACAATGGGATTTAAATACATATTTACACATAGTATCTTAAAAGTACGTACCTTCATTGGCATCCTTAATTTTAATATTTCACCGTAATCCTTCAAAACAGACAATGGTGCGTGGATCTGTGAATAAAATAAGAAGCAGATATAATAGGATATTTTCATTTACATAAACTTTGAACAAATATTTTAAGGAACATTGTAGTATGACCGAAATTAGCACATCATCACTTGTTTTTTATAAATTTTATCAAAAAAAAGTTTGATATTTACGCGTATCCAGTATTTGGTTAGGGATGGTATAAAACTAACAACCATGAAAAAAATATAAAATATACGAATAAATCGAATACTCTTTCAAATCGCGGTATGTGAAGGAATTCAGATGATCTTTTTATAATAAGCTCAAGTTTTATAAAAAATAAGCTCAGTGTACTAATTTTTTAGAGCTGTGGATTTTGTGTTTTAATAAAATAAAATATTCTTATGACTTATTTATTTATTCATCAAATGCTCACCTTAACAAAATGCAGTCCGTGCAGATTCTCCGGCGCCTCCCTCTCCAGCTGAAGCCCCTCATTCTCCAGGTTCTCCTCGAAGACCTTCCGCTGCTCCCGAGCCTCGGGCGTGTTAGCGTCATCCTTGTTAGACTCCCAAACCAACACGTAGTCGATCGTGCGCACGCCATCGTTGAACGTCAGGGACGGGTTGTTCAGTATACCGCCCATCACTATCCTGTTGTGAGCACTCATTATTTGCAACTTGTACAGCACTCGGGTTCTGGACACTTGACCAAGTAATGTCAATAGGCAGCTAGAGCAGTACTAGGCAATATTACTATCCAGTTGTGAGCACTCATTATATTTCTAAAATGTATTTATAACGGTCTGAAGGAGTCTGTTCTGATGGTAGCTTTTGTTCAATATTACACTTATATGAGTTGAACACTTGACTAAGTAGTGTCAATGGGCAGCTAGAGCAGAACTAGGCAATATTACTATCCATGTTGTGAGCACTCATTACTATATTATTTATAACATGTATTTATAAAGGTCTGAAGGATACACTTATATGAGTCAAGTATCAAAAGGCAGTTTTGAGCACTACTGAGTTAGCATCACTAACTATACTATTGTAGAGCACTCATTATTTGTAAAGTCGATACTCTATTTCACATGTGTTTGGAGGAGTATTTTCTGCTGGTAAATTTAATTTAAAGTTACACTTGAACTAGTCAATTTCATTACATCGCAACTTTAGATCACTTGGTATCACTACTGCAGTACTGTTGTGAGCACTCACTATTTGTAAAGTCGATACTCTATTTCACAGGGGTTTGAAGGAGTATTTTCTGCTGGTAAATTTAATTTAAAGTTACACTTGAACTAGTCAATTTCATTACATCGCAACTTTAGGTCACTTGGTATCACTACTGCAGTACTGTTGTGAGCACTCATTTTTTGTACGACACTTGGGGGTCTAAATGAGCCTGTGCTGTAGTCTGGTAGCATAAAATTAAAAGTTTTACTTGCTTAAGAGCAGTGCTAGGCATCATGAATATTCCTATTTTTTTTGGTATAGCAATATTTTGCAGTTTATGATTTAGCAAATATTACTCTATGATTTGGCGGCGTTTATTACTTTTCATCAGGTGGCTTGCTCGTTTGTCGCCTGTAGCATAAAAACACTTTAATCATAAAGTAACTATTCTGTTGTGAGCACTCATTATTTGTAACTCATATCACACTGTGGGTTTAGGGGGAATCTATTGTGCTGGTGGTTTTAATTCAAACATACTTGAATGAGTCAAGTATAAAAAGTCATTATTATACAATGTATCTTGAGCAATGACTATCATTCATTACTATCTACACTGTTGTGAGCACAATGGACAACATTTCATATTTTTAACATGTCCATATTGTTTTTTTATATGAAAGTAGACATAAAATGAACAGACCCATATTTTTTCTTTTTTCAAAATTTGTCCATTTTCATGCATAAAATAATTATTGAAATTCTTTTTATTCTAAATAGACGTAAGCGCCAAATGACGTCATCGGACGGCTGAATACAGCGATATTCCTTTGCTTATCATTGTTTTAATAAAAAAAAGGTACTACTGTCAAAGGTAAATAATACTAGTGTCAACATTGTCAACGTCATTCATACATTCAACGTTGACAAGTTGTCTTTTTTTTTGACAGTTACATGTCATGGGTTTGGCATTACGTAAATTTAAAACTATAATGTGCTAAGAAAAGAAATATTTTACATTCTGCCGTCCGATGACGTCATCTTACGTTTTTTAGTTTGTAATTTTTTTCTCAGTAAATAAGCAATATAAAAAATTAATAAATATATATTCGAGCAGCGGAAAAGTAAACAAAGAATTGGTATTTTTTGTTTCAGAGCTTAGCAA
Source organism: Marasmia exigua (assembly GCA_019059595.1). NCBI lineage: Eukaryota > Metazoa > Arthropoda > Insecta > Lepidoptera > Crambidae > Marasmia > Marasmia exigua. Next base: position 25,057,638 of record CM032464.1, on the reverse strand, counting down.
TTTTGAAATGTTGTCCATTTTCATTTGTATTTTATTTCGTACTGCGGGAAGTTTTTTAAGTCTTATTAAGCTACTGTGTCAAGAATCAAAAACCTTAACGCGATTAAACACTTCTTAATTTTGTTTTTGCAGTCAAGTCTATTGACAGCAGTTAAACTTCCACTGCCCAATTTGTTCTCCACTGTTATAATCAAGCAACCACTAATTATGATCCGTAACACCACTAAATAGTACACCTAACTGTCTAATTAGTCCTGAATTCGTCACGATCTCTGTCAATAGACAATGACTAATTTTTACTGCCAAATTTTGAGATAAGACGAGGAAACCTAATGGGGGTAAGTTATAAATAGTTAATTGTCCTCCAATGAATAGTATTTGAAAGAAAAAAAATTAACGACACTATTAGATTTAGTGGCCTATTTTATTAAAAATATCAATCATAAGTTCCGTTTTAGACACAGGCAAAAATATCTCATTATTTCCACTATACTAATTGAAGGTGGTAAGTTATATACACTTTATTGTCCTCTAATTGTTCATATTTGAAATAAAAATATATTAATGACACTGTCTAAAAATATCAATGAAAAGTTCTTTTTTTAGACACAGGCAAAAACATATCCATAGCTCCACTATACTATTTGAACGAACTCTATATGCGGACTGACTGGTAATAATTGAATAGAATCTATATGCCTATAAACAAAGGTAAATGACAAAGGCTGTTTATCGTATTTATGGCTATTACGCGTATAAATAAGGAAATTCCTGAGTTATTATCATACATGTCTTCTATTTGTGTCGTGATTCAGTACAACGCACGGGACATCTCTAATTAGAAATGAGAAAAGTTTGTGGCGGGTGTTCGGTCCACTAGCACCACAATGTGATCTTTAATAAATTAAGACATTTAATCATAACGCCCTGTTGGTCTAGTGGTTTTAGTACCGGGCCGTGATCTCGGAGTCCTGGGTTTCAAATTTTTCGAACATAGCTCGGGTTTGTCATCACCAATCCGCATTTGGCAAGCGTGGTGATTACTCCTAATCCCATCATAGTAGCGATGGCTTGATTTCTATGATGGAGGCCTTTACCCTGCAGTAGGACAGTTATAGGCTGATACTTCACTTTTACTTTAAGACATTTCATGAATGAAACTTTTTGTTGTAAGTATAGCTGTAAAGCCTGAAGAACATAATATAATATAATTAATAGATCACTAATACCTAGGATTAAGATGTTACTAACAATATATGAGTTATTGACTTAAAATAAATGATTACCAATATACCAATAAGAAATATTATAAATATATTTAAGTGGCAAAGCTAATTTCACATATCCCACGTGTGGAGCTGCGGACGTCCACTACTATTGAATAATGAAATAAAATGGATGACATTAACTGTACATAATTATGAACCAGTTAGTAAAAAAACATATTAGTGGTGAGTCGACGTTACCTCATGCCAAATGCAAAGCAAGGTTAGTTGACCTAATGTCATTGACCTCAATCGGCCAGTTGCAAAAACGTCCATGAAAATTAATCCTCCATTATGGTAACACTCCCATTCGTCACTAAAACAAGTAAGGACAGAAACATACTTAATGAAGGATTAACTTTAATGACACTTTATGCAACTCACAGTGTGTGGGATTCCTTTGTTGACAACACATCTTGTAATGTAGAACGCAATAAAACATCAGACTCTCGTATATCAAGACAGACATAAAGTAAAAGTTTACTTCATATCTTTTGAACTATAACTTCTTCTCAAATTCAATTTATCGGAGAGAAAGTTATGTGAAAGACATTTACTCATTCCTTTTTAGAATTTTATTCAAAGTAGCAGATTACTAAATATAATAGTCCAAATAATGAGTAGAATGACCTTGAATTTGGTTTATCCAACGACATCATTTGTCTGTGATGCTCAAACCCACCGAAAACATATATCACAAATTTATTATACAACGGTAACTGTATATAGTTATAAGGACACATACATAGCAGCATAATATAGACAATGGAAACATATGATATGTGATGGAGACATATAAAGAAGATACCATAAGATTAGCAAAATTTATGGTTAAATGGTTTAGAAAACCCACAAAAATGTATAAGTCCAAAAACTAAATAAAATTTACTTTTAAAATTTAAATCTTATCTACTCTTATGGCCAAACTTTCCGTGAGTGAAAAATAAACAAATATGAAGACACAATGACATGATACCACTTATCAACATTCTACAGACTCCATTATTTTATTTCCTTGAGCATGTGCCAAATCGACTGATCGAGCCAAACATTCGAGAAATACAATAATAAACGGATGCCTTTATGAAAAAAGCATATGTTATTTTGCTTACAAAATGCAACACGTAATTTTTCTTTCCTATTTACTACAATGAGTCGATATAATCATACGAAAGCTTTTGAGAAATATTTTACTATTAATATAAAATATTATAAAAGTTAACAGATAAAATATAAGATGCAATAACTATCAGAAGGTAACATATAGGTAAAACAACTAATTCGCCTAGTAATACTTTATTGGTCTGAGACGATGAAAAACTTCGGGCGTAAGGGCCTATCCGACCAAGTCTATCTATACAGAGAGTATCTGTGAACATTTACATTCCTTTAACCACGTGTTCTACTAACCATTCTGAACAAAATTTGTTCTATGACTTTTGGAAATTCGCATGAAAAAATTTCAACTTTTCATAGAAAGTCGTCTTTCGTATAGGGGAGTCGAAAAATTTTTCGATAAATTTCGAAAAGTCGTTGAACAAATGTTGTTCAGAATGGTTGGTAGAACACGTGTGTAAAGGGATGTAAATAGTCACAGATACACATCAATATGGTGCAAACTAAGGGCGGCCAACTTAGGAATCAATTTGGGATATTACCAATTAATGTGGGGGGGGGGGGGCTAAAATAGGTACGGTACAATGAGGAATGTAGACACTTATGTTTTAATATTTAATTTTAAATATTTCACAAAATCACATACATTGATCTGACTCCGAGATTCGTAGCCCAAGCACCTTGCGTTACGGATATCAGAATTCAGAACCAGAAGCGAAATACAAATATATACTTATATTTTTTAAAATACATACTTATAATACATAGAAAACACCCAGACCAAAACAAACAGACATGTTGAAGTTTGCTTTGCCGCAATTGATTTTTAGCGCTTATGAGACATTCGTCCCACGCTCTTATCCTTTCAAGCCTCATGGGGAGCCAAACATCTACCAACAAGGGCCAAAACATTTGGAAGGGTCCTATAGAATGATAAGACGATGGACGTCGGCCGCCATACTACAAACATTGTGTCAATTGTTGGTCTTTACTCACGAGCAATGGTTGGCCGATGGCTTGCCATTGGCTGGCTGACCGTCGCACACGCACTCCTCCGCGGGCCGCGTGGACGCATCGCTACCGTTGTCCCTGAAATATGCCTTCACTTGGGGACCTTGTCGTTGTCAATTCTATTGTGTTTTGCGGTTCTACGGTCGTGTTCAGTTTTGTGTGTTTAATATGTCATGCAATTCCAAAAAAGTCTATGCCTGTAAATTACTGCCAAAACTTAGTTGATACTGAACTCTTATGCTTCTGTTACAAACAATTTAAAAACCTTGAAATATATTGTTTAACTATTTTGCAAACATCTACTTAACTTTACAAGAAAAGCACAAAGTGGTTAAAGAGATGGATTTTATATTGTTAGAATACCATCTCATGTACTCTGTTTTTTGTGTAATAAATTATCATTATCATAAAACACTTAAGACAAAATTAGCAAAAAAAAACACTTACACAAACATCAACACATATACTACCCTATATGTATCGTATTGCACTAATGCTATCCATTTAATAACTTAGAGCGAATATACATATGTCAGCAAATCGTTTACCTACAGAAAACCCTCAAACGTTAACATGTGCATAATATACAAATTCACAGTACATACACATTAGTATATTATTTGAGTGGGAATTGAAACTAACTAAACAACTAATAACTGGTAATTGAACAATGGTACATGACCTTCGTTTTATTACCTTTAGCGCTATAATGATGCCCTATGGGGTTACAAGGAACACATTCAATGTTGCATATCGATTAAATTATTAAAAAAAACTTGTTTATAGCTGGTTACCTTTGGCCATCATATGGTTGAACCGGATTTTTAGTAGACTATAGATACTACCAAATAGTGTGTATAGGATTGAACCAATTTACTTTGGAACTATATATCCTGAGTTTTTTATAAATGGTAGTTATTAAAATTACACTGTTATTTAGGTAATAATGTTAGGTAATATGATTAAAGTTTTATTAACCTCAACTTCCTCCTATGTATCAAAATGGCCACCGAAAACGTTCGCAGAAAAAAAAACAAATTACATTTGCAAAATGACACGCTCACGATTATAGAAACAACAAACACAAAAGGTCAACGACACACACAGAAAGACAAAATTACACAGACAGCCTTCTGCAGATATTAACACATCCAAAGCACACTATGTAAAAATAAGTTATTCGTCATACTTGTATGCAGTGCAACCAAAATAGGGGTGTAGAATTCAGTGTTACTGCGCTATAAGCTATAAATATATAACAATTTTGATGCTCCTTTCAGTAATTCTATTGAATGATCATATTATAATTAAATATAGTAAGATTAATAATAAGACAAGTAGTACGTAATTGGCGTGTGGTCCCCGGCAGAGTAGAATAGGCCACCCTCACTCTTACCGAGGTGTCGTCAAAAGGCGACTAAGGTAAAGCTGCTGGCATGATCATCAGCACCCAGAGAAGGAAAACTCTGCATTTATATCAAAACCCTCGCCAACCCGTCTGCCAAGCGTCGTGAGTATGGCAATTACCCCATCATGAGATTGAGGGAGGCCCGTGCCCCAGCAGTGGGGACTTAAATGGGCTGACGATGACGATGACGATGTACGTAATATAGACTACTAAAGCTTGTAATATTTGTATACACATAGTATATGTAAGGAAGTGTAACTGAAGAGCGGTGCCTCCTGACACAGGCTTTTGTAAGCTTAAAAGGAGACACTAGCCACTATTTTGTAAACAAAAACAATTTGTTACCGAATAAATTATTTATTTATTTGTAATTATGTAATCATTAGAAGGTGTACTACCTTCTACAGCCTCCCTTGGACGAACTTTCAAAGTACCTGAATAATTTTCCGACCCCAATGATTCACATACAATGTTGATCAGGGTTTAATGATTTTTTATACAACGTTGGTGGTAAACAAGTGTTTGTCTTGCCTGACGGTAAGCAGAACGATATGTACACACAAAGTTATGTATAGACTATGTTTATACTCATGCAACCTTAAATGTGCATTAGGTACCTACATTATGTATTAGCGTAATGGAAATTAGTGTACAATTTACATACTCTTATCAATTTAGTTAGGTATGTACAATTTTATATTTTTAGGTACTTATAATATTAAACCATATGAAACACGACTACAAACTATTTCTTTAGCTAAAACTCAGTTCTATATTATTTATACAACCTGTGCGGATAAAGAATGGGATCAGAAATGGCGGCGCATATATTCACATCTCGCTCGCACACTATTTGCGTCTATACTCGCACCCTACGAGTGCGACTATAGACGCAAATAGTGTGCGAGCGAGATGTGAATATATGCGCCGCCTTTTCTGATACCATTCTTTATCCGCACAGGTTGTACATAAAATGGTAATGCATAAATATGTCGTAAATTTATTTATTCTGGTTACGTTTTTTTAATTACAATAGATAAATAGCTGTTTATTGTAGAAAATTTTACAGAACTTAATGGTATGGTCACTGGTTAATACAATCGCGGCGGTCTTATCACTAGTAGCTCTAGTGTCTCTTCCAGACCACCGTGGGGTAAGTTAATAATATTCAATACTCATACTTAAAGTAGAACCACCACCCGTCCGAAATTTTAAGGATATTTCCTATTATGAATTCCTAGATTTTATGTATCAATTTGATTAACTAAGCTAGGGTTTTCTCCTCCCACGCTTGAAAAGCTTAGTGTCGATGGCGCCCTAAACGTGCCCTAATCGAAGGAGCTTATATCGAATTCGGAAAGTTATGTAAGCACATACTTATAAGATAAACACAACACCAAAATACAAAACCATAGTTATTACACTATTAACTACGAGGACACTACACATTGATCATATTTATGTAACTACGTTACTTCATATTTCTTTGCAACATCATAAGTAACTTTTAAGGCATCTATTATTAATACATACATGGAATATTACCTAGTCAATAGGGGCTAATGAGTAAGTACATACAAAAACGGTAACGAAATTGGATAATTTTAGTAATAAGATTTTCTTACTTAGTAAATATTTTAATCTGCAACAAATTATGGAATTTTACTGTGATGTTATGTATGAATTACAGCTAATATCACAATTTATTTTTATTATGGGCTTATTATGGGCTATTTATACATGTTCAATAAACTTTTGTAAGCTAAATCGATGGTTAATAGCAGTTTTGACGTTGCTAACCAAAAAAAAAACACAAAAACATCGAAAAAATAATGAATTAACTGCTTTGTATCACCGTTTTAGGTAGCAAAGGTTTAACAAACATTTATGAATAAGACCCTAATATTCTTGCCCTTAATAAATTATCCTGATTTTAATAAATATGTAGTTTCCTCGCCTGTTTCCAAGCCACTATTGCCCAATAGTCAACGGTTAGAAATACAATATTAGTAAAAACTAGAACACACGCATACATACATAGCTCCACTAGATAGAAAAAAGGTTTTTACCGTTGAAAGTAGAGATAGGACTACATTTCGTGTAAGGTAAAGATAAAAATGTCTGCATAGTATGCGTGTGTTTGTATAAAAACAAAGGTAATTTTTAGTCTATGCCATATACACGTGCAAAATAGCTCATCGACTCCAACCGTTTTTGTTTTGTTAAAAAACAATTGTGAATACGTCACCTCCGAACATGTCAAACACTACATACTCTTCCACTTTACATTTATAGTCCTTTCGCTTTAGCATGACATGGGTGTCACATGTCAAAATCTAAACATTTTTCACGTTTAGTCTCTTTCTAACGTGTGACTTACGTATAACTCTGTCCTGTTGTCACCGATATCATGATAAAGCGGAAGGACTATATGTACTCTCATTCATCGATACACTGATTCATTTTGTACTCTTTTTTCTGTCTGTCAAAATCTGACAAATGCGCCGCGAAAATGATTTTCTAGATCTGGATGAACCTTTATAAAAGCGTACATGGGTCAGAGGGCGTCAATGTCCTCTCTCACACGGTTATGGCGTAGACTACAAAGGCCTGAGTGCGTGTTTAGTATAAGCGTTTAAGAAACACGTATTTTGTAGGGTTATCTGCAAAACATCAACAAACTCCGAAATACTTATTGCAGTGCTCGAAGTTTTGTATGGAAGCAATGTGAAATCTCAAAAAAAGACAAATTAGGCATTTGCACATACTAAATAACCAGCTGTTAGTTCGTTGGAAAAAGAAATATTTTTTTAGTTTTCAATATTGAACCGATACAAAATGTTGTAACACTTGAGCACAAAAATTAGTATCAAGAAGGTTGTTGATGTTTTTCAGATAACTCTGTATAAATGACATTCTTAAAAGAGGGCGCGTACTGATGCTCCCGGCTGCGGCAGCCTAGCTGGTATAGAAACCCTTCAAGCAGCCCGCAAACTAAGCTGCCAAGAACTTTCGGAACATGTTTGCAAGCTAAGACAGCCAGGTTGATTAGAGCCCGCGCTACGAAAGAAATCCCGCAACATAACACGGAACTAAAGGTTTACACTCCGTATGTCCATAAACATAAGGCTCAAAGAATGATGATGGCGACTGAAGCGCGTTTTTCAATGGACTTCTTTGATAGCGCGGGGTCTAGTGCGCATCCTCTCTTTCGCTTCACGCTCACGTCTCAGGAGCCTCTTGGACTCACCGGTCGGTGTTCATGTCCTGCGACATGTTGTCCTGGTACATGCTGAGCACGGACATAGCCTGAAGGTCGGCTATTTTCTCCTCCCTCTCCTTCTCCGTCTGATCCAAACAAAAGTTCGAATCAGTCATCCATATCAAAAGCATTGTTAGAATTTGAGACAAAACTAGTTTCGCCACGTACAATGTGTATAGGACATAGACTTAATCGCACGCATATCAAATTTTATTGAGACATGTCGATTTTATAAAATGCTATTTGTTAGTGAAATAATAACAGTTACTTTAGCTTAACAATCGCCATGTCGAAAACCAATTTTCGAAATTTTGCGATAGGCAGTAATTTGTAAATATTACGAGTAAAAGACTTTGTTTGAAGTAATCACCCAACATATTCCTATAAAACTTAGCGGCATGTCTTATACACATTGTATTAAAGCAACCTGTAAAACACTATAAAATCATCATCAAACACGTTAAAATCCAATTAAAATATAGCAGTGTTAGAGTAGAACAGTCAGAAAGAACCTTGCGTCATAGTCTTCAGGATCTAACGATAACCCGAATGCATTCGTTTTAGAAAAGAAGTCTTTGTCACACATTCCCATTATATCATGCACTTGCCGTTTTAATACAAAATCATGAGAGTAATAGAAAAAATATTTGTTTCCGAAGAACATAAATCTCTTCGAAATCTAGTTATCGAAATCGAAAACTAAATTACATTGCACTGAATCCAAATAATTTGCTAGCAGAACTGGGGGCACGATAATTTACCGGTTCATAATACTGCAGCATTGAGTACAATAAGCGGCTGTGCAAAAGTTCAGGCCCGCCAACTTATACTGCACATGGAAGGAAAGTAGGACTATATTATTAATGAACGGAATCTGGACCCGCGATCTTTTTGGTCACCCTATCAACAATGATTTACGCTCGCCATAGCACGTATTTAACTTATGAAACAGCTTCAATCTAAGAATCACGGCCAATTGGACGCAGGTTTATTAAGCTATTCTATCGAACCAACTATTACTACACATTGCTTTTACTCGTAACTAACAATATTAACACATTCACGACTATACAAGTCACATGAGAAAAACGTACTGCAATCGGTGCAGCGGAAAAAGTTTACGTAAAGCAAATGAAATTTATACTAAACTAGCTGACCCGGCAAACGTTGTTTTGCCATATAAATAAAAGGGTTGATCGTAGAAGGGTGAAAATTGAGGATTGTATGTATTTTTGTATGTTGTATCATAAAAAAAGAGAAATTAAAAATTTTGTCTAAAAAATAAAAATAAAAATTTAGGGGTGGACTACCCCTAACATTTAGGGGGATGAAAAATAGATGTTGGCCGATTCTCATAGATACCGGATAAGCACAAAAAATTTCATCAAAATCGGTCAAGCCGTTTCGGAGGAGTATGGCAACGAAAACTGTGACACGAGAATTTTATATATTAGATAATGGAACTATCTGCCGCCATATTAGCTAAGGAATGGAACTCTCTGCCGGAATATGTGTTCCTTGAACGATATGATTTGAACGTATTCGAGAAAAGAATGGCTGTTACTAGATATACATGATCCTCGGCCACATCATCACTTACCATCAGGTGAGATTGTAGCCAAATGTCTGGCTATTCTAATATAAAAAAAGAAACCCTACATAAATATTATTAAGTCATCTGTATACTTCAGCTGCGGCAGCTAATCTTAATGATCAGCAAGTACTCAGCAGGACAAGATGCACTCTCTATTCTTTACCCTCATGTTAAGATGAATCCTTTGGCAACTGGTTCAGTAGCAAAAATGTTAATTCTTCTTCGGCAACTGGTTGTGAATCATAGTTGCCAATGTGGCCGGAGGGGATTTCTGTGACTGACAAGAATAGAGAATGCCCGGCGTCAGGCTAGAATATCGTTCTTGTCTATGCATGGAGATACTTATAAGACAGCCAACTTCCTAACTCCACGTAGAGAATTACTTAACAGAAAAACTTGGGTACAAATTGCCCGGGCCGGGAATCGAACGTACGATCCGTTATTATTTATTTATTTATGTGATAGGTGGCAGACTAGCAGACGGATCACCTGATGGTAAGCGATTGCCGCCGCCCTTGGACACCCGCGACACCAGTGGAGTGAAAAGTGCGCTGCCAACCTTTAAACCCCCCTTAGCCCTGGATTGGGCCTCCGGTGCCCTCACTCACGCAGAGAAACACAGCACAGTGCTGCTTCACGTTGGTTTTCTGTGAGGCCGGCTATCACATCGGTCGAGACGGCCTATTCATGAGGAAGCGTGGCTCTCCCACAGTCAAATTAATTACCGATTACAAAACAATTACAAAATTATATTCCGTTTTTTATGTTAAAAATTGTAACGACACGGCCTGAAGGTTGGTAAAATAACCATTTTAACAAAAAATTGTAACATTGATCATTATCACAGCTACTTGTGTACCGCGTAAAAACACTAAAACACTTTTTGCTACATACTTCACATTTCCTCGGTTTAGACTTGCTAATTCTTCCCAATGCCATATCGTACATCAGGTACGATAATACATCAATAAAACACTTAAACATCATCCTAGAGCTGCAATATGAATGAACTCAAACGCGTTACTAAAAACTGACCTTGATACACCGAATGTTTCGCGATCCGTCTTCTACTGTATCACTTGTTTGACTTACATGGCATTGAAGGTAACTTGAAAATCACACTTATATCTTACACTATAAGAACTAGGCACAGCTTTGTATTTTAAAGAGCATCTGGCTGAGATTAACGTATCTCTGTGACAACACCATCACAAATTATAAAGCCGTCATTTTCAACGCTTTTCAATTATTTAAATTGTAAGTAATTTGGACAATTGAGGTGTAGACATGACTGTCGGACCGCTAATGCGTCAGACGTCAGTTATACTCGTAATGATACTAAGTAGAATACGCAAAATTTGTAAATACAGCGTTATGAGTGATTAAACAAGGATCTCGCATACAGGGTGAGTGCAATCAATACCCCTAGCTGGAGGGAAAATATTTTGCAAGTTAATTTAATAGATACCTAGATAAGGTTGATTGATATTATTTAAAAAAATCTTTCAGTTTTTTTCGTATTTTTTACTTTATTTATTGGCACACAAAACAAAATAACATCAAACTAGCATTAATTAGATATTGCACCCACTGAGCTATTATTTTTAAATTATAAGCCTATGTCACCTGGACAGTAATAAGGAATCGATTGATACCTCATTCATCAAAATCGTCTGGGTATTTTAGGCAGAATCTTGGAACATACGAACATACATAGACTGCTAAAATCATAACCCTTCCTTTTTGGCTTTTCCGTAGTCGGGTAAAAAATACAGTAAAATATTACTGTCCTATCAACCTTTGTTTTTTATTGAAGATATTTTAAAGGAATCATTTTACATATTTTTATCCAAATTTTCAAAAGACACTTTGTTAGAGCCGAATATAAAACCTTTAGCGTGTAATTCCTAGTTGCGGCCACCAACGCCAAATACTATCAGGGAAAGAAAATAGAAATCTTGATTTTTGTAGTCAACATTTAGTGCAATAAAATGTCCTATATTCAAATTGTAATAGACAAAATGTTTTAATTAATTTAAGTGTGGGGCCTACTGCAGTTCCATGGAAAAGTAATTTACCTAATTGACTCTTTATTTTAATTAGTTTGTGTAATCCCATGAGAGGGCTGAACTCCTGCGTGACAAAATATTGTAGGACAAAGGGGGTGACCCTAATATAGGGCTGCCATCTGTCCGGATTTGTAGTTTGGAAAACGTCCGGAGAGAGTCCGGGCGGGGTTTAAGCTGTAGTCCTTGTGAAACCCGGACTCACAAAAATGTCCCCCAAAACAGCATGCAGGTGGCTACACAAATCGACCCTTTGCCACTGCGAGATTCTACGAAGAACTTCGCTGAGTTGATTCCAGTACTAACTACAATATATTTTATAAAATCAAGGTGTGTATGAAAACAGTATTAAAATGATCGCCGTAAAAGCTCCAAAATCCGGGGTATTACGCTTCCAATCCAAGTGGTGGTAGGTTTTAGAGATGGCAGCCCTATACTATTTGCACAAAATACATAGACACAGAACTGAGTGATAGTTTTGGACGCAACCGGGAATTACACGTTAAGATGATATTGATATAGATACAGAACTCTGGCTGCCTACATTGCGAGCTAAATAGCCTACACACATAATACCGAACCACGCCGAGATCATCGCGCGTGCGCAACGGAGTAAGACAGAGACAATATATAGGGCACGTGTGCGGGAGAGTTACGATACGACATACTGCCTAGCGCGTAGATCAACGAACTCTTCGATATCAATGACAGCTAGTGTTGCCAACTCTACCTACTTTTGGCACTTCATCTAGCACTTTTCTGTTTTTGGGTTGACACTAGCTAGAGCTGACCTTCTGTCAATATTTTTCAAGTTAATTTTCAAAGCTATCTCCGGCCGGAGGCGCGGCGTTTCGGAATCATAACTTCTACACGGAACACCCAAAGGGGCCTCCTCTCGTCACCTCGGAAATATTTTAGTATAGCTGGAGATAGTGTTAACATTTATCTATTGTTTTGTTTTCAAGGACCACCATTTAGTAAAGAATAATTGGGGCCCCTAACTTACATTTGCATTTTTTGTGTTGACTGTGTTATTTATTTTGATAAAAAAATATATGTAGTTACGAATTAGTTATGTCCGTTATATATTTATGTAAGAAACTAAAAAAAAAATTGAATTCTAGGATTAAATGAGAACTTGACATAATATCTAAGAGTGCTTACACATGAGCGACCGTACGTTTGCGACCGCTCGCGACCGTGGTGTCCGGCTGTCGCCGGCGGTCGGCGGCAGTCGCGGAACCATAGGTTTAGCAAACTAGCGGCCGGTCGCGGCCAGTCGCGGACGGTCGCAGGCGCGCCACGCGACTACCACCGACTGTCGCTGGCGCGCCACGCGACCGTCGGCGACGCGCTGCGACCGCCGCCGACATGATGAATTTGCGCACAGTCGTTGTTGTATAGACAGGAAGAGCTCACATTTTCATATTCAAAATGAGTGATGATAGTGTATGTGATGTTGATGTATTGATTAGTGCCATAAAAACACGAGTGTATTTGGAATTATAATTCAAAGAACTACATACATTTTTATTCATCATGTCGGCGGCGGTCGCAGCGCGTCGCCGACGGTCGCGTGGCGCGCCTGCGACCTTCCGCGACTGACCGCGACCGGCCGCTAGTTTGCTAAACCTATGGTTCCGTGACTGCCGCCGACCGCCGGCGACAGCCGCACACCACGGTCGCAAGCGATCGCGAACGAACGGTCGCTCGTGTGTAAGCTCTCTAATAGGGAACTTTATTATATTTATTATACCTATAATAAAGTTCTCAAGTAAAGTAAACACGTGCAAGGAAAATGTATAGCGGTATTTAAAACCAAATATAGGTAACTTGTTTATATATTCTTTCAACGACAACTGAAAGATTACCTACTTTCTTTGAATTTGTTGAAAAAACGATTTTTCAACAAATTCAAAGAAAGTAGGTAAAATTTTAAAACCAGTGTTTAGTAGTGGTCATCCCTAGGTTGATGAGGATGATGAAATTTTCAAAAATAATGTAAATAAAATTTGAAACATACAATTTAATCCTTTCGTTATTAATACATAATATAAATTTAAAATTGATAAAAATGTTAAACTAAACTACTTGTAATCTATATTAAGAGTGCAGACAACATTCCCACAAGCATTACTCCCAGCCCAGCACCCCGTGGCTACTCATATAGAGACCCCACTGTTCTCGGCAGGACAACATAATTATTATGTTAGAGTGGAGAGCTCCACTACTGAACCCACAGTATGTGGTTATTTAGCTATATTTGGCTAAAATAAACAGGTTTGAGGGAGATAATTAATATTATTTAGTAGCATTATAAAAGATTGTCAGGGATACTTAAATATAACTTAATTTATTACTTTACAAATACCACACACTTTTGCAGAAAGTTGCTAAATTGAAACAAACTCCTTTCGCGCCTTCAAGGAGATTAGAAGAAAGAAGAAAATTATTAGAAACTAGTGGCCCGCCTTTGCTTCGCTACGGTAAATTAATTTTAAAATAAAAGATTTAGATTTTGTTTTTTTTTTTCTTTTTTTACTGTAGATAGGTAAGCGTTTGACCATATTTCACCTGATGGTAAGTGATAATATGGTCTAAGATGTAGCACGATTACCTAGAAGATACCTATTCACTCGCGCTTTGAAAACCCCCAAATTGTAGCCTCTAGGGAACACCTCCTCAGGCACCTGATTCCACTGTTTCGCAGTAGGAATAAGGAAACAGGATTCAAACCTCTTTGTGCGGACTTTCGGTATTTCTACCATGTACCAGTGTCGATTGAGGGTCTGCCTGGTGGAGTAGTGGAAGAACGGAGATGCTCCAATGGCATTGTACAGTTCCGTGGCGCACTCTCCAAAATGTATCCGATAGAAGATCGATAAGCTTGCTACCTTGCGTCGGTGTTCAAGGCTTTGTAGCCTCTTACCCACAAGCTCGTCGTCGCCAATTAGCCTCTTGGCCCTTCTCACAATACTCTCTAACGCCTCAAGCTGGTATTTGGCTGAGCCATCCCAAAGATGAGAACAGTACTCCATGCAGGCTCGGACTTGCGCTTGATAGCAGCTGTCCTGGCGTAAAGTACTGCCTCACTTTAGCCAGAATACCGAGCTTTTTTGAGGCAAGTTGAGCTTTTACTCGATGTACGTGCCAAACGTTTTCTATACGAACTTGACTTCTATTTAACCAATTCTAAGATTATAGGTAAGTAGGTAGCTATTAAACTTTCACTCTTTTAGTGGTTATATAAAAAATGCTAAATAATTTATATAAAAAGTGCAATATAATTTTTCATGACTCTGGTTTAAAAAATAACGACACTTCTATATGGCGTTTTAGCCCCCATTCATCCTTTTAGGAGTTTATTGAAAAAATGCTAAAAAAAAACTGTATGTACGTCAAATTCTAATTTTCATAAACTCTAACATCAAATATGGCGAATCTCCCATACAACGTTTTAACCTTATTTCACTCCTTTAGGAGTTGAGGAAAATATGCTAAATATTTTAATTTATATGAAAAGCCCAAATACCAATTTTCATGACTCTAGCTTTAAAAATGACTAAACTTCCATCCGCCGTATTAACCCCCTTTCACCCTTTTTAGGGGGTTGAATATAAAATATCCTGAAAGTACTCACATTAATTTTATATCAACAGTGCAAATACCAATTTTCATGACTCGTAACTTTAAAAATAACAATTTTTCCATACAATGTTTCTACCCCCCATTTTACCCCTTTAGGGGTTGAATTAAAAAAAAATCTGAAACAGGTCAATTTTATTTTTTTATTACAAAACTCAATCCGAATTTTTATAACTCTAACATCAAAAATGACAGACTTTCATACTAACGTTAACCCCCCATTTCACCACTTTAGGGGTTTAATTTTTAAAATACCCTTCTTAGTGCACGCCTACATAATAAAAACTACCTATATTTCAAATTTCATGATTTTTGGTCCAGTAATTTCAGTAATGTCCAGTAATTTCAGTAATGTCCAGTAAAAAAAAAACAATAAAATTGGTATAAACCACTTTTATTTATTTTTTCAATATTTAACAACATCACATACATTGATCTGACTCTGAGATAGGTAGCTCAAGCACCTGTGTTATGGATATCAGAATCAGGATTACAAATATATACATATAATACTTATCTTTTGTAAATACATACTTATAATACATAGAAAACACCCAAACAAATACAAACAGACATGTTCATGCACACAAATGTTTGTACAGTGCGGGCATTGAACCCGCAACCCTTGGACCAAAGGCAGTGTTCACTACCACTGTTCCAAACGGGTTGTCAAGAATGTAGATATTTATGTGAGAGTAGCACAGTGCTCAGATGATGTATCACCAGCAATATTACTCATTATCATGTATTTAAAAGTCAATACCTACCAACATAACTACTTTTGTCTACTTTAAAATGTGAAAATGAGTTAAAAACATTACTTTTGTTCAGTAAACCTATCAGTTAAGCAACAATAAACTATATGGTTTAGGTAAAGGACATAGCCTATTTTGAATTTTAAAAAGCGCAAAATAATTTAACAAGTCTCTCATAATAACAAAAAGAAGGATTCATAATTTTATTATGTGATGAACAGTCTCATTATTATTGCATCTTTCTCTGAATTCTCTGAAAACTCTTGTCACATAACAGTTTATATGGTTGTATATTTATCTGAGTTTATTGGCATACTAAATTATGCTTGTATCTTTGTGTCCACTTCCATAAGGTAGGTAATACTGATTACATTGACCTCTTACACTTTGTCCGATGAAGAAGCTATATTTAATCATCAATGTATGAATCTCTGTACTTATCATATTCATACTTATTGAAACCAATTGCATATAATTGGCCATGTTCTTCCAACCATCTAATAAGTCTGTAATGGAATGGAATATGTGCAGAAAGACAATTTGAAGGATAGTCTATCAAGCCTGTCCATCAAGGCACTGACTTACACCCAAATACTTTTCAACTTTGAGAGCTTCTCAAATATGTTGTCTCTCATAAAGTAGACTTGGAAAGGGATAGCAAGTTTTGTTGTGTTTGTTCTCAAAGTAAAAAATGGTTTAAAAGACTTAAAAGTTTTGGCGGAATGAGGACTTTTCATATCAGAAGTCACTAATATAGAACTTATTAATTTAGTCGCTCACAAACGTTTTATGTTAAAAAAGGAATCATACCTCTCGAAATTCTTCATTTCCATTTTGGAAGAGTTGTTGGAAAGCGAGTTCATTGCGCTGCGCGTCACTGAGGAAGGACTCTGTCTCGCCCGCGTCGGATCTCTTGTGGTGGAGCTTCACACCTCCAGCATAGATAGGGGTAGTTATCTTCGGCGTAAACACATTCTCTTCGACTTTCTCCAGCAGAGGCTTTGGCACATCCTCCTCGAGCGAGGGATCTCCGTCGGACATCACATAAAACCACTAATCAGATTCTCCTTAGCACTAAATCACTGCTTCGTCATGTCCAGATTTCTTCCGATTTTGGAATGATTAGTCACTAAACACCAGATTCATCCGGTATGAGCTTCTATTGTAGGACGAGGACGGTTGGTACTGTTACTTGGTGAGTGGATAATTATATTATTTTTCTTTTGTATGTAAAATACCCTCGCAATCGTAATAAATTATAGGATTGCTGGGTTATTCCAGCAATCGTTAACGATGAGATGAAAGGCGAGAGATCGGAGATCAGATGGGGTAAAGAGGGGGAGGGTGGTGGAAGAGTGCGGGAGGAGGATATGTAAATGTCAAACACAAAAATGTCAAGTAGCGTGTTCCTGTTTTTTCAACCTACGCAAGCTTTTACGCAAGGGATTCCATTACAATAAGGGCCAAACTAAGGGTCGCAATAGATCTTTGAGAAGAGAAACAAATACCCTATTCAAAGAAAAAGATTGAATTTTGCAGGCATGTGCTCGTGAAAATATATGTAAAAACCTCTTCTTTTCGTTACTTTTAAGCAGAGATTCTATTAAGAGTTCAATTATTAGTAGAAAATAGTAGAAATTTTTGCAAATCTGGCAACAATTTCTGCCACGCCGCTAGCGAGCTGTCAAAAATGTCAATTTGCGTCGGTGGCTGAAAAACTGATAGGTTGCCGGCGTTTATTTTTACAATTTCTCTTTATTTCCTTTATGTGTAAATTCAACTAAACATAATATTTAGTTAAAATGACGGTGGAGGTGCAGAGCAAGACGAAGCTGCCGCAGCTGTCGTCCGACAAGCAGCTCACATTTATAAAACTTGCTGTTCTGTCCATGGCAGCAATTCTTTGTAAGTTTCTCCACATTGTTTTCAGTATTTTATCGCTATGATTGATTTCAATTACGTGGCCTTTTAGCATCGATCTTATCAATCTGTTATTGTTACTGAAATTTCCTCAAAATATTCGTGTATTCATTATTAATGAAATTGAATTTTAAATGGTCAAATATTAATAAAATAGCCGGTTCTTTCGGATTGGTAGGCTAAGGTCACCTCAGTTTCTAATTCAGAACTTACTATAGTACGAAATTATTATCTATCTATGGTGTGTGGACTAGTAAAAATAATATCAAGTTATTAAGATAGGGTATAGTTATTCTTATACTTTAGAACTTTCTGTTGCTCATTTTGGATTGCTAAGCCTGCAAATTAAGCAAGTAAAGTTTCGAACAATGAAGGTAGGCTGAAGAATACCAATCAAATCACCAAGACTTTTTTGCTTTCAATAAAAAAAAATGTTTAATTTTATTTTATTGACTCTTACTTATAATAATTTTCTGAGAGCCACATGCGTATGCACTCTATGAATAGAAAATCATGGACTTAATGCTCTACCTCTACAAAGTCAATATTCCCATGTTTAGCCAGAAGCGGAGAGCAGAGAGGGCTATTTGGAGATTTGAGATATATTACAAATGATATTGAGAACATCACACCAGAAACCCATAACAGATCAGCAGAGTAACATCTACGTTACTTCATACATTAGAGGAACCCAAATACAATTAATCATAACTTATCTCGATAATCCTGGTAGTAGTAGGTTAAAACCCGAAACAAACATTGCAGTTATGCTACTAAAACCAGGAAATACTGTCATATTATGACAGTATTTCTTGGTCTTAAACTTATTAAGTTTCATTGATACAACAAATTGGTACCAGAGCTCTTTGTATAGTGGGTTATGTCTTATTTAGTTGAACAGAAAATTAATTAAAGTATAATCTAATCTATTTAAAGGCTTTATGAGTGTAAATCTATATTTTCAGAATAAAATGCTTGATATAACATTTACTTAATATACAATTTTCCTTTTCACAGCATTTGCTACACGCCTGTTTTCTGTACTTCGGTTTGAGAGTGTGATCCATGAGTTTGATCCGTACTTCAACTACCGCACAACTCGGTACCTCACAGAGGAGGGATTCTACAAGTTCCATAACTGGTTTGATGACCGAGCATGGTATCCACTGGGACGCATTATTGGAGGTAAATTTAATTGATAAAAAAAAATCTAGTTTCATTTTACTAGTTTATTATACTATGTTACTAGTTTTTTGGACAAACGTAATGTAAACTTTTTTTTATTACAAGTTATACAATAAAGGGGTTGTAGCTGCTGATTTTGCTGAAGTTGGACTGGCTTTAATAATTAAAATCTGTCTGATGGCCTGAATACTTGGACAACCCCATCAAAGAAATTAGAAAGTACCTACATAGATTAATTATAATCCGTTCTACAGGAACCATTTATCCCGGGTTGATGGTGACCTCCGCCACACTGTACAACATGATGCAGTACCTGAACATCACCATTGACATCAGGAACGTATGCGTGTTCTTGGCGCCATTCTTCTCTTCGCTCACCACCATCGTTACATATCTCCTTACCAAGGAGTTGAAGGTATACTTAAGATTAGTTATTTAAATGATCATTTTTATTGTTTCTTTTAGAACTTTGCAAGTGATAAACATTTTGGGAAGGTTATTTCCTGCTTTTTCTCATACAAAATTCACTTAGTGGGCACACAATCTGTGCACTTGTCTATCCCACTCGTGCCGTCCGGCCTGGCGTAAAAGTTTTCAGCTCTTAGTCAATCAAAAAACCGGCCAAGTGCAAGTAAGATATATGGAAGGTAAATTGCGGTTTACGGTTTATAACGTATTAAAAAAACTACTCACTATATCTAGTTTAAACCAATTTTCATTGTTAGTTTTCATGATTATGGACATCATATATTTTTTTTAGTTTTATAAATCTTTTTAAAGACCTATCCATAGATACCTCACACATATAGGTTTGATGAAAAAGAAAAATTTGAGTTTCAGTTTCAAGTACGACCTCCCAACTTTATTATTTTTTCCAATTTCGTAATACGGTTAACAAAATACATTTTACCAAGTTACAATAGTATAGTTCTTATAGTTTCGGAGAAAAGTGGCTGTGACATACGGACGGACAGACATGACGAATCTATAAGGGTTCCGTTTTTTGCCATTTGGCTACGGAACCCTAAAAAAGGATGCCATGTTTAGCAACAGTGAACTGAACCACCGGTAGCTACTAAACGCGCTTGGCGCTTGCTCTAAGAATATTATTTGTCCTCATTCAGAACGAAGGTGCAGGTCTGGTAGCGGCCGCGATGATCGCCATCGTGCCGGGCTACATCAGCCGCTCCGTAGCCGGCAGCTACGACAACGAGGGGATCGCCATCTTCTGCATGCTCCTCACATACTACTTCTGGATCAAAGCCGTCAACACCGGCACTATTCTATGGGCCACACTAACAGCGCTCGCGTATTTCTACATGGTGAGTACACTAATACATTTTGATTTTAAATTTTCTTCTAAAATAAAGTCGCAATTACAGTTCTACTATCGGGGTATCCCACGCCTGATCACTTTTGAGAAATGTTCCTGTGGAAGTGCGTCGAGTCAATTTTAGTGGGCAGAGCTTCATCGCGCCCTGATTGGCTATTAACAATATTGTGGCGGAAAGTTAATGTAAATATAGTTTTGACATCTTGTCATCATTCAATGACAAACTTCCTTGGACCTCTATTTTCGCCGTCATTGCTGTCATCAACTTGTTAGCAACGCCCATCATTGATGTCACATTTCATTCACGCCCCGACCACTGTAAAACCTTGCAGTATGCAGTGCAAATGATTTTGACCTTGAGGATGATCAGGCGTGAGATTCCCCGACAGTACCTACATATTTCTATACCAGCTGATTGATTAGTTCTTATTTATGGTCTAAGTGAAATCACATAGGTCAGAATATCAATCAAAGATCATTTAGGTGATAGATTCACACCCACAAGTTTTTATAACTTGTTGGTTTTTGCACTTTCATACATACATACTGCAGCCGAATTCTTACATCGAACCACTCGCAAGCGATTGTCATTCCATCCTCATCATCTCGATGGATGGCGGTCTAATACTGTGCGTTTTTCCCGGAACTTTCTACCACGTACCTCAGTTCTGTGGAACGGTTTGGCTGCAGGAGTATTTCCGGACGGCTACGACTTAGGGACCTTCAAGAAAAGAGCGTACTCTTTTTTAAAAAGGCCGGCAACACATTAGCGATCTCTCTGATATCGCGGATGTTCATGGGCGGCGATGATTACTTTCCATCAGGTGACTCGCTTGCTCGTTTGTCCGACTCTAGCATAAAAAAAATTACATATGTAAAATGTCACTAAAACCTATACACATTCTTCCCAAGGAAATGTTTGTATACTCATAAAAATTTATAGTCATGACCTAAAAATTCAATACTATTGTAAATAAGTGTGTAATATAATAAATTATTATATAAAATTACAGAACAAAGGTAATTTTCTTTACCTATTTTGTAACCTATGGCTGTAACTAATCAATCAATGTTACAATACCTTCGACGATGATGTGCCAATACCTTCTATCTAACAAATTAACTGACATTAATAATCAAACTTAACACCAATGACATAAGGAAGTAATTTTCTCGAAAAATCTTGTGAGATAGGAGGTATTGCCACATCATCGTCGTTATGCTACTTACGGCCGCACTCAGAGACGTCATTAAAGCTAATGTTCATTAATTTTAGCAGTCTTTATGCATGTCAAAATAAGTGTCAATATTTTTTCTTAAGTAGCCAACTAAGTTAATCAACGACTCTGAGTGTGGCAGTTATACTTACAAATACAAATGTTATTTTATAGAAGTACTCATAGTACAGTGAACAGAAAAAGTTGATGCATAATTTTAGTAGTGAGTGATTTTGATGCGCCTCGGAATAACAGCCACAAGCTATCAAATATGTCCAGCTACTTAACTTACGGGCTCCAACTGGGACGCAACCAGGTCATAACACTAATATGATAATGATAACTTCCCAAGATTAAAATTACCTGATTGGTGAACTATCTTGCCATTTATTTTTAAAAAATGTATATAGGTGTCATCATGGGGTGGCTACGTGTTCCTGATCAACCTGATCCCGCTGCACGTGCTAGCGCTGATGCTGCTGGGGCGCTTCTCATCGCGCGTGTACGTGGCGTACAGCACGCTGTACTGCGTGGGCACCATCCTGTCCATGCAGATCTCCTTCGTGGGCTTCCAGCCCGTGCAGAGCTCGGAGCATATGCTGGTAAGTGCTAAGATAACTGTAGCTATATCCATCATATCTAAATGCTTCTCATCGTACTTGTACAGGTGAGTACTTAGATAATTGTAGCTATATCCATCATATATGTACGCTTCTTAACTCGCGTGGACGTGGCTTATAGGACGCTTTACAGCGTCGGCACCACCCTGTCCATGCAGATACCCTTAGTGTGCGGTCAGTACTTTGTAGAAGAAACACATGAGAAATGGCACTTATGCCAAAATTCTACATCGCATTGATAATAATGTATCACTGAGTTTGTTTGAGTCATATCTCAAAAATCGAAAGTCTACAGTTGAAATAAATGGATACGCCTCAAACCCTATCGATGTGCTCTCTGGAGTCCCACAGGGTTCTAACCTTGGACCTTTACTGTTTAATATCTTTATTAATGATATTCACTTGAGCTTTAGAAGCTCTAAGAGTTACATGTTTGCTGATGATGTCAAAATTCTCAAAAGGATTGAAAACGCTGATGATGTGTTACTACTACTACTATGAATAGTGCGATGTAAATGGAATGACTCTTTACACACGAAAATGCATTGTTGTCAAGTTTTATCGTTAAAAGAGGCCACTACTTAGAGAATACTTCATAAGTCACGAAAACCTAAATGAACTGGACTATGTGCGTGATTTGGGAGTTTTGTTGGACTCTAGTCTGCGCTTCAGCACCCATATCGCAAATATTGTGAACAGAGGCTTTAAATCGTTCGGTTTCGTGTTGCGTAACTGCAAGGAATTCAAAAAACCACAAACTAAGATAATTTTGTACAATGCCCTGGTACGCAGAGGTTTGGAATACTGTAGCGCAGTCTGGAACCCACACTATGATGTCTATGTCAAGAAATTTGAACGAGTCCAAAAAAGATTTCTATGGCATCTTTTCTACAGTGTGGGTCTGGCTAGGAAGCTACCTCGTTACGAGGACAGACTGCGACACTTTAAACTGGACTCTCTGAAGGATCGCAGAGAAATGTTGGTCCACGTTTTTCTATACAAACTAGTAAATGGAGCCTTGCATTGCCCTGAGCTGCTGTCTAAAGTAAATATTAATGTCCCAACGAGGTTGCCGCGAGCATCTCGGTATAACTTATTCGGCTTGAGGAGCTCCAAATCAAATGTTGGTAATGTTTCTCCCTTAAAAAGAATGATTCGCCAGTATAATATAAAATTTAAGAATACTGATGTCGATATAAGTTGTGGTTCTTTAGTTAAATTTAAGAAACTAGTTCTTCCCAAAAGGTGTCAAAAACACCTCTCTTTGTAGTGAAATTGATTTTAGTAATATTTAATTCATTCTTCAACACTACCTACTGTTACTGTTGTCAATATTGCAAGGCCGTTGTCACCTATACTTAAATAAGATTTCGTTTAGATTGATTTATAATTTTTCTGGTGTTATTATTGTATCATGTACTGATGTAAATCTTTTTGGTGATCTTATAAATAAATAATGATTTATTCATATTTTACTTGCAATTTTGATTTAACTTTTTATTATTTAACTAATTACCATTTCCTTTGCATTTTTGACAAAATAATAACACTTGTGGCTGTCAATGCATTGCAATATATTGTACTCTTCGTGACTACAATAGGTACTCACGACTCCTGTAGGTAATGTTAGTCTAAGAAATCAAAAATGAATACGCTGGTCTGATAGAGTCATGGGTTTGATTGTCACTCATTTAAATGGGCAATCATTCTCGTGATGAACATATGTTACATCAGTGTCTTGAAGTATATTGTGTTAACCTTCGTTGCTTCTGTCTGATACCAACTTGAGAGTTTAAGCTAGAAATATTGCGGGGTTTGATTCTCAGTTCGAAAACTAAATAAATAAATAAATATTTCACAACATCACATAAATTGATCTAACTTGGAGATAGGTAGCTCAAGCACCTTTGTTACGGATATCAGAATCAACAGTGGGATTGCAAATATATACATATAATACTTTTTCTTTTGTAAATACATACTTATAATACATAGGAAACACACAGACCAATACAAATAATCATGTTCATGCACACAAATGTTTGTACTGTGCGATGGATCGAACCCGCAACCCTTGGACCAAAGGTAGCGTTCACTACCACTTGTTCCAAACGGGTCGTCTTACTATAGATTTCGGTGAGCCGGGAGATGCCCCTGGCGTCAACTACTCATCATCATCATCATCATCAGCAACCCACACTCGTCCACTGCTGGACATATGGTCTCCCCTAATGCACGCCACTGCTCCCGATTTTCGGCCACTCTCATCCAGCCCACACCAGCCAGCCTTCGAATGTCGTCATCCCATCTTGTCGCAGGGCGTCCTACACTACGCTAACTACTGATAGTACATTTTTATTTATTAATTAAATTTTTCTTCAGGCTCTGGGAACATTCGGGCTGTGCCAGCTGTACGCATTCACGCAGTACCTGCGCCAGCACCTCTCGCCGCCTAACTTCGAGCTGCTATTCAAGGCGCTGGTCACCACACTGCTGGCCACTCTGGGTACAGCCGTCGTCGTGCTAACTATCACAGGTAAACAAATCACTAAGTCTATCTGTCGGTGAACATAAAAGTATCTTGATGCAAGAGACCATTCAAGTATTACGTAAGCATCGAAGGGGGGATTCTAACTACTACTTATTTATTTTTGTGCTCGAGGCGACAAACGAGCAAGCGAGTCACCTGATGTAAAGTAATCTTCGCCGCCTGTAAATATCCACGAAATCAGAGAGATCGCTAAAGTGTTGCCGGCACTTCTAAAAAGGAGTACGCTCTTCTTTTGAAGGTCCTTAAGTCGTAGGTCTTAAGTACTTTTTGAAGTATTTTTTTTTTAGTTATTATTTATTTTCTGTCAGTAGTGTTGTATTAGTTATTATTTGTTTTTTGTTTTGTCTGATTGTATTGGTCTGAGTGTTTCCTATATTATAAGTATGTATTTACAAAAGAAAATACATTTCTTTTATTATATGTATATATTTGTAATCCCACTGTTGATTCTGATATCCGTAACACAGGTGCTTGAGCTACCTATCTCGGAGTCAGATCAATGTATGTGATGTTGTGAAATATTTATTATTTATTTATTTATAATATATTTATTTTTACCACTTTTGGAAGTAATAGTATAGTAAAAGTAGAAGGGTTTTTCCAAAAAGTCTGCATATGAACGGCCCTAAAAATGGTTTGGTGTGGAACGCGCAACTATGCGTCAAAAAAGTCGTGGCAGAAAATGTTTGATTGACAAATGATATGCGTTTAATAAACCAATAAATATTATGATATTATTTTTACAGGGAAAATCTCACCATGGACTGGCCGTTTCTACTCCCTACTCGACCCGTCGTATGCGAAGAATCATATTCCCATCATTGGTAAGTAGAAAATTTAAGTATAAATATTAACTGAAGAATAAAAAATATTTCTATTTCTAGTAATCATCGTGCTATCGCAGACATATTGTTAATATTTTTGGCAGCTAGCATGCAAAAATTGCTAAAGTCTTATAAAGAAAGAAAGAAAATATATTTATTGACCATCACAACACAGAAAAAATAAATACAGTAGGTTGTTATACCGACACAGATACAAAGAGGAGATGCGATACGAGAAGAGAAGTTGTGGTTGTGTGTGGTCAATCGGGTCCCGACCTCAGCATTTGCTGCTACGGCACTATCTGCGGTGGCGCAGCAGCGCTGGTATTCTGGTGGGACCTGGTGCGAGTGAGTGTGTAGGTAAATAACTAGAAGGATATACAAATATAATACATATTAAAAGATGTGTAGACTATGTGGCAGATATACAATACAGATTGGTACATACATAACAGATTTGACCTTTTTTAAACACACATTCTATTCCGAGCAAGCACCTCTAGATTTTTCCAATCTTTGTGTATATTTCTTCCATAAGCTCGACGGTGAGGGAAAACATCGTGAGGAAACCTGCACGTTTCGGATAGTCTCTATAACGTGTAACCATGATTAATTTAGTCTGGTTCAGGGGAACTAGAACAGGGGTTAAAGGGTTGCGAAGGTCAGACGGCAGTCGCTTCATTGTAATTACCAGACTCCCCGAATTCTGAATCATGGTCCAAGTGTACCCCGGGCCCCAGAGCGAAAGTTTGGACGCAACCGGGAATTACATGCTAAGTTAATGAAGTTTTTATTATTATTATAGCCTTTTATTCAGATCTTTTACATGCTATAGCTAATTTAGACTAATATCTGTTTCTTCGTTAACATCTGTAGATCTGTTTGCCACTCGGCAAAGGCCTCCTCCAACCTTTTCCATTCGGTTCTTTCTTGAGCCACTCTGTTCCACATGACTCCCGCTACTTGTCTGATGTCGTCATCCCACCTTTTTTGTGGTGTACCTCTCTTCCTTTTGCCTTCTCTGGGGTACCACAGTGTCACTCTTTTGCTCCATTAGTCGTGTCCTCGCATCAAGTGCCCAGCCCATCTCCACTTAAGTCTTTTGACTTTGATTGCCACGTCTGTAGTTTTCGTTTTGTTGCGGATTGCGTAGTTTTTCAATCTGTCGGACTTTTTAACGTTTAGCATACTCCTTTCCATTGCATGTTGGCATGTTGCGAGTTTGTACAATATTTCCTGGTTAATGAAGATTTACTTAAAAATAAATTACAAAAATGCTATAAAAAATATCAACTAATGATGACGCCCTGTTGGTCTAGTGGTTTAAGCACCGGGCCGTGATCTCGGGGTCCTGGGTTCGATTCCCGGGTCGAGTAAAAATTATGTTTCGATTTTTTCGAACATTGCTCAGGTTTGTGATCACCAATTCGCATTAGGCAAGCGTGGTGATTAAGCCTAATCCCATCGTAGTAGCGATAACATGATTTCTATGAAGGCCTCCATCATACTATCCCATATATACACTATATACTATCCCACTGGATAGTATATAGGCTGATACTTAAACTTACTTAATGATGATGATGAAGTGTAAACGTTTGTCGTCTCCAGCATCGGTTTCCGAGCACCAGCCCACGTCGTGGTCGTCGTTCTACTTCGACCTGCAGGTGCTGGTGTTCCTGTTCCCGGCCGGGCTGTACTTCTGCTTCAGCAAGCTCACCGACGCGAACATCTTCATCATCCTCTACGGTGTGCTCAGTATATACTTCGCTGTGAGTTTTTATAATCATATGTACCCGTTTTTCTATAATAACAACGTCATGGTACCAATATTTCAAATGTAGTAGCCAATTTTAGGAGTGCCGCGGAGCGTCGTTCAAATTCAATTCACGGCGAGCTTCGCCGTTCCTGGAACACTATATCTTTGGCTTTCTTTGGTACGGTATCTCTGTCGCGCCACTCGTGACCCTTCCGTGCGAGTAGAAACAGCAAGATAGGTGTGTGAAATTCAGTAAGAAAATTGTGTGCATTTGCAAATACTTAAAATGATGATTGAAACTTGATTATATTTTGATTTTCTTTAAGACATAGTGTAATTAGCTAGACAATACAAGCTGTGTCTCTGTTAAAATTTCACAATTTGTTGTGAAAATTAAAAATTATTAAAAACTCAATTATTCGTAATTGAGTTTTTAATATAAAACGACAAATAAGCAGAAAATAAGTCGTTAACAATTTACGAAATGTTATGGCATATATTTTTAAGTGGGTGGGTAAATTTTTAAGAGCAGGTGTTAACCGAGACATAGATAAATACTTCTTTAATCCGAGTAACGCCGGCCTCTTAACAATCAGCCGTCGACACGGGCTTAAAATGTATAAGTCTGTATGCAGACACAGTGCTCTCTCTATTCATTTACCCTCATATTTCAATAGGACAAGAGTGTGACACAACCGTAGAGGGAACTGGCGCAGAACTACCGGCTTACCGTGCTTTCTGAGACACAGCGGTATAAGATCACTAGCTTCCAGACATAGGCCTGACATTGAAAATTTCAGGTCCAATTTTTGCCCCACTCTGTGAATCTAACCCATGTTGGACTCATGGGTTAGATTCACAGAGACGGGAAAAAATTGGACCTGAAATTTTTCAGCCGCCGCTATAAGTGCGACCCACATGCCACTGCGCCAGCGAGGCAGTATCTCTCAAAACTACTTTAATCATGATGATACCTTGAAGCTCGAGTGCGTTGCAGCAACGTTGAGTTTCCACTCCGTAGACTCCGCGCTATGACCCGTACACTTTGATCGCTGACCAACCAACGTTCTCAATACCCCCACCATCAACACAAACATATTTAGCATAATACCGCTCTCATATCCCACAGGGTGTGATGGTGCGCCTCATGCTGGTGCTGGCGCCGGTGATGTGTATAGTGTCAGGGGTGGCAGCGTCGAGCCTATTGAGTCTACACGTGAAGGACATTGAGCCTAAGGTGGAGAAACATGAGAAGAAGAAGAAGCATGAAAACAATCTGGTTTTCAGATCTGAGGTAATGTTGGAACTGTATTTTCAAATAAGTTTTTATAAAATCTTATCGTTGGCCCTTTTGACATGTTATATCGGACCATGGGAAGGTCGAATTTGCAGTGGTAATGCTATAGTGCATTTGACGGCCCTTACGAATTTTGGGTTATTTATGATTTGGAATCCTTTTTTGGGGGTGTCAAAAGTGTCAAAAATGTTTTAACCCCTGATGTAAAATCGACGGGGTGTTATAAGTGTGACGTGTCCGTAAGTGTGAGTCTGCCCGTGGCATCGTAGCTCCCGAACAGATGAACCGATATTGATTTTGTTTTTTCTTGTTATTCCAGTTAAATGGCAGAATATTTTTTGAGTTATTTGTTTAGCGTTTTAAAATATCGTTATTACGATTTTATGTCATAAAAATAATAAGATTATTGTTATTTAAAAAGGAGCTCATATGTCTAATATGGAATGTACTTTAAATAATAGTTTTTTTTTGTCATGGCTTCCACTTGCGAATCCGTTCCACACTTCGTGTTCGCTCGCTGCTTCTTCATGCGCAATACGCGACTAAGTGTGGAGCAGGCTTTTGGACTTTCACAAGTGATATCACCTGGTCAAAAGTAACCCCTGGCCTCTTAGAACTAATCTGTTGTGCATGACTGTTATGCCTATACGAAAATTGTATATAAATAAATAATAATGGAGGTTCGCCATTTTTATTTATTTTTATTTTTTTATTGTAAGGTAACATACAGTACTTGAAATAACACCTATTGAACACACACAAACATAATCTTAAACCAATTAAGTTTCCACTAATAACTAATATTATAAAAACCGCATCATGCTGTCATTGTCGTTAACAAAAATGTGTGTTGTGCGCGCGCCACCAGAATACCAGCGTTGCTGCGGCATCGCAGATAGTGCCGTAGCAGCAAATGCTGAGGTCGGGACCTGATTGACCACACACAACCACACCACCTCTTCTTATATCGCCTCTTCTCTTTTTAACCCCCGACGCAAAAACGACGGGGTGTTATAAGTTTGACGTGTTTGTGTGTCTGTCTATGGCATCGTAGCTCCCGGACAAATAAACCGATTTTGATTTTGTTTTTTTTTTTAAAGATGAATAAGGAGGGAGTGTTCTTAGCTATGTTGGATAAAAATCTATCCAAGATGGCCGCCGTCACAAAGATTTGGATTTTATGTTTTAACACAACTCCCACAATATGAGTATCATATAAAAGGGCTTGAGTAGCAGAATATATTAATTGTGAAAAATTTCAAATCCAAGATGGCCGCCGTCAGAAAATGACGAATAACCTATTTGTTGTTCCAACTGCCGCAATATAGGTATCAAATAAAAGAGCTTTAGTTGTGTCGGGGGTTTTTTAAATTTTCAATTTTTTGTATCTGTATCGTGTCGTGTTATGCCTATTGTACAGTGGCGGACAGGTCAAGCTATACAAAACTGTCAAATTTCCTCAATCGATTTCGAACTCAATGTGTAGCAATATAAGGTTTATAATCGAATGAAGAACTTTGACAGTTTTGTATAGCTTGATATGTCCGCCACTGTACATATAGAAAGAAAGAAAGAAACATTTTATTGACCATCACAATAAATAATTTAACAATGAACATTCATTAGTAAACATAGATAAGGTAACATTGAAACATTAATACTACAGACAAAGGTGAGTACGAGAACAGACGATAGGTAGGTAAATACACAGTTATATAATGAAAATATTCTAAATAAGTAGGCGTGTGTGAAGTGTGAGGTCAATCAGGTCCTGGCCTCAGCATGGTACTGCCACGACAGAAATGCCGCGGCAGCGCTGGTATTCTGGCAGGACCTGTTGTGAGTGACGACCGTGTTAATGTGTAACCATAAATAAATAAATGCTAATGTACATAAATAAATGATAATGTGAGATAGAATTACTAGATAGAACGGAAGAAGATAAAATTATAACTTATTTATAAAAGCGACAGTGGCGCCATCGCCATATATATATATTTTTTTTTACTGTAGATAGGTAAGCGTTTGACCATATTTCACCTGATGGTAAGTGATAATATGGTCTAAGATGTAGCACGATTACCTAGAAGATACCTATTTACTCGCGCTTTGAAAACCCCCAAATGGACAACATTTCAAAATTGCTAAGCTCTGAAACAAAAAATACCAATTCTTTGTCTACTTTTCCGCTGCTCGAATATATATTTATTCATTTTTTATATTGCTTATTTACTGAGAAAAAAAATAAAAACTAAAAAACGTAAGATGACGTCATCGGACGGCAGAATCTAAAATATTTCTTTGCTTAGCACATTATAGTTTTAAATTTACGAAATGCCAAACCCATGACACGCAACTGTCAAAAAAAAGACAACTTGTCAACGTTGAATGTATGAATGACATTGACAATGTTGACACTAGTATTATTTATCTTTGACAGTAGTACCTTTTTTTTATTAAAACAATGATAAGCAAAGGAATATCGCTGTATTCAGCCGTCCGATGACGTCATTTGGCGCTTACGTCTATTTAGAATAAAAAGAATTTCAATAATTATTTTATGCATGAAAATGGACAAATTTTGAAAAAAGAAAAAATATGGGTCTGTTCATTTTATGTCTACTTTCATATAAAAAAACAATATGGACATGTTAAAAATTTGAAATGTTGTCCATTAGCCTCTTGGCCTTCTCTCTTCTTCTTGGCCATATGAACTTTTTCCGTGTTGCGATGGTGAACAAAGGCATTGTGTGTCGTTTGTCGTTTGTCCCAGGTGGGGTTCGTGTTCGTGGCGGTGCTGGGCTGCCTGCTGGTGTCGTACGTGGCGCACTGCACGTGGGTGACGTCGGAGGCGTACTCGTCGCCCAGCATCGTGCTGTCGGCGCGCGCGCACGACGGCGCCCGGATCATCTTCGACGACTTCCGCGAGGCCTACACCTGGCTCAAGATGAACACGCCCGAGGTTACTATTGCACACCGTTAAGACGATGGCTTTATGACGATCTAGCGACGCCAATTGATTTCAATTGTTAGCAACTAAACCGGGTACCTTTTTAAGGCGACGGGTAGGGCACACTAGCGACGGCGATTTTTTTTTATTGCTAGTAAATTCTATTTTGTGGGTTCGAGTCCCGCCTGAACACGAGATGAAATTTTTAAGTGTGTTATTTACTTAAGAATAAATCGCATAAGATTGCTATAAAATATCAACTATTGATTTAGCAGTCTCATCTTAACTGGTGGTCAAATATTTGTAATAATATTTCTACTGGATATTGGAAATATACCTACAATATTGATGAGACTATCGACAGCTCATGTCGAATCAAGCACTTACAAATTTCGTCGACTAAATAACGCGTTCAGTGGTATAATTGGTAGTACATTCACCCGGATTGTGGAAGGTGTGGGTTCGAGTCCCGCCTGAACACGAGATGAAATTTTTAAGTGTGTTATTTACTATTTTAAACAATTTAGCGGCTGCAATCTCTCGGCAAACACTTACACTATTTATTAATAACCATGCACAAATGTAGGGTCTTCACTTCACTTCAGGTAATCCAAAATTTGAATGCAAAAGCAGACCATACAGTTAAATATAAGTATTAAATAAATAGTATAGGTGTTTGCCGAGAGACTTAAACCCTGAAATTATCAAAAATATATCTGGTATGGCCGTGTGGTCCCCGGCAGAGTAGAATAGGCCACCCTCACTCTTACCGAGGTGTCGTAAAAGGCGACTAAGGTAAAGCTGCTGGCATGATCATCAGCACCCAGAGAAGGAAAACTCTGCATTTATATCAAAACCCTCGCCAACCCGTCTGCCAAGCGTGGTGAGTATGGCAATTACCCCTCATGTGATTGAAGGAGGCCCGTGCCCCAGCAGTGGGGACTTAAATGGGCTGATGATGATGATGATGATGATATCTGGTATACTAATTAAAAGCATTTGGCGTCGCTAGTGTGCCCTACAAGTCACCTTAACAATCTCGAAGCTGCAGCCTCTCGGAAAACACTTATACTATTTAATGAATACTTATATTTAACTGTTGGATCTACTTTTGTAGTCGAGATTCGTATTACTACCAAAAACGGCCACTTATGACGTTAATCCAAATTTCGAGTGCAAAAACAGATTCAAAAGTAATGTACAATTATTAAATAAATTGTATAAATGTTTGCTTAGATACTCCCGTTCCAAAATTGTTTAAAATAGATCCGGTTTAGTAGCTAACAATTTAAATCGATTAGTGTCGCTAGTTAGGCCGCCTTAAAATGCACCGCAACTTTTTTATCGTTTACATCCCGAAAACCTCATAATCATCGTCATCGTCATCGTCAGCCCATTTAAGTCCACGCTTGGCAGACGGGTTGGCGAGGGTTTTGATATAAATGCAGAGTTTTCCTTCTCTGGGTGCTGATGATCATGCCAGCAGCTTTACCTTAGTCACCTTTTACGACACCTCGGTAAGAGTGAGGGTGGCCTATTCTACTCTGCCGGGGACCACACGGCTAAAACCTCTAAATAATTATCGTGAATAAAGACCGTTTAAAATGTTTTTTTTTTCTTTTTTTTTTTAGTTTAGGGACTTTAACCTTGTGTTATGTCAGTCCCATCGTAACCTTAACATTATTATTACAATTTAAAAGATATAGTTAACTACGTTACATGATATATTTATATTAAATAGACACTATATACGTACATAGTTCAATCATCGATGAAGAATCATCTCACACACTAGCTTAGCCGCGTCTGATGCAGGTTCAGCCAAAATAGATTGGAATACCCCTAAGTCAAAGTGTTTAAGATGCAAGTTGTTCATCAGTGATCGACGCTGTGTTTCATTTTTGACACACTCCATCAACAAGTGTTGCACATCTTCCACTTTATTACAGACATCACAATTTGGGGAGTCAGATTTTTTCATCAGATGTGCAAACCTGTTAGATGGAATGTGACCAGACCTTAATCTATGCAGTAATACAATGTATTTTCTATTTAAGCTTACATTTGCAAACCAGTTTAACATGTTAGATGAACAAAATAAAACAAAAAAAAAAAACAGCTTTTCCATGCATTATTACCCGGTAGATATTCAATTTTGTATGGGACAGCTGATTTTTTTTTTCGCTTATTTTTTTGATCCAACATGCTAAAAGGTATTTGTTCATAAAACCTATTATGAAGATTTTTCTATGTAAACGATAAAAAAAATAACGGTGTATAACTTAATTAGAATGACAGCTGTAAGTTGACCTTTATTTCAATACATATAAAGGTTATCATATCATATCAACTTGGTTGAAAGTTTCATTCTATAAAATTTTATTACTATAGACCTAAAGGTCATTTTTCTGTGACACCAATGGTTATCATTATAATAAACCTATACTTTCGGACTACACAATAGAGTATTTTAATTTTTTTTAAATATAATTTAAAATGTTCGTATCGATTCTGTAGTCAACTATCTTATTTCATAGAAAACAATATCGGTTTTTGCAAAGAAAGTGCGTTTCTGCGTGAGTGAGGGTACCGAAGGCCCAATCCCCGTATCGGACCTTTAAACGATTGGCAGCGAACTTGTGACTCCACTGATGTTGCGGGTATCCATGGGGAACGACAATCGCTTACCGTCAGGTGATCCATCGCTGGTCTGCCACCTACTACAAAAAATACATTTTTTTTTAAATTCTTTAGCCTCGTCTCTTCCCGTTACACAGGATCGGCTTTCCTAATCATTCTGTGCCATTCACTTCGCTGCCAAGCATCGTCTTCTTTTAGGTCTCTCCCTCTCCTTTTCGCAGTCATGTTAATGCACTTTTTAACGGTATGGTTATCGGTACCATAGCCTGGCCTTAGATAGATAGATATATTTTATTGCACAAAATACACAAGTACTAGGCATTACAGAAATTTTGTGTACAATTAGTATTTTTAGCCTTAGTATTTTTTTCGTTGATAGAATTTAATTTTGAATCTCCCCTTTTAACATCTCGTTCGTTTCAAATTATAAAATCTCCTTCGAACCGTATGAAAACTTGCAACACCAAAAACTCAAGTGAAATCGAACATCTCCCAGGACTCGAAAGTGATGTCGTGGTGGGACTACGGCTACCAGATAACGGCGATGGCGAACCGCACCGTGATCGTGGACAACAACACGTGGAACAACACGCACATCTCGCGCGTGGGGCAGGCCATGGCGTCGGGCGAGGAGCGCGCCTACGAGATCATGCGCGAGCTCGACGTGGACTACGTGCTCGTCATATTCGGTGGCCTCGTCGGGTATTCTTCTGATGGTGAGTTCACTTCACGATCCCAATGGACAACATTTCAAAATTGCTAAGCTCTGAAACAAAAAATACCAATTCTTTATTTACTTTTCCGCTGCTCGAATATATATTTATTCATTTTTTATACTGCTTATTTACTGAGAAAAAAATTAAAAACTAAAAAACGTAAGATGACGTCATCGGACGGCAGAATGTAAAATATTTCTTTGCTTAGCACATTATAGTTTTAAATTTACGAAATGCCAAACCCATGACATGCAACTGTCAAAAAAAAGACAACTTGTCAACGTTGAATGTATGAATGACGTTGACAATGTTGACACTAGTATTATTTACCTTTGACAGTAGTACCTCTTTTTTATTAAAACAATGATAAGCAAAGGAATATCGCTGTATTCAGCCGTCCGAAGACGTCATTTGGCGCTTACGTCTATTTAGAATATAAAGAATTTCAATAATTATTTTATGCATGAAAATGGACAAATTTTGAAAAAAGAAAAAATATGGGTCTGTTAATTTTATGTCTATTTTCATATAAAAAAACAATATGGACATGTTAAAAATATGAAATGTTGTCCATTCTCGGGACGTGATATATTGCCATCATACGATATACACCTACCGGCACGAAATCTCTGCATAGTGTAATTTTCATGCAAACATGCTCTCTTTACAGGTTCACAGAGCAAAAAGCATTGTTTTTACTGTAGCAATTTTAATTTTTATTTAATGTTTGAATGCTCAACTTTCAATTAATTAATTCAATCGGCTCTTGAAACCACTCAATTTCTTTATAATCAAAGAAGAACTATTTTTTTTACGCGTTGATACAACGTTATATGGGATGTAAAAAGAAAACATTATTTTTCTGATATTGTAGAAATCCAGTGGTTCCATGAGTTGATTGAATCAATTAATTGAAAATTGAACATTCAAACATTAAATAAACGTTAACATTGCTACAGTGAAAAAAAATGCTTTTTGTTCTGTAAACCTGTAAAAAGAGCATGTTTGTATGAAAATTACACCATGGCCAAGATTTCGTGCCGGTAGGTGTATATAAATCATCATAGGGGGGTTTTGGGCCTACACCCACCACGCTCCGCCGCCAGAGCCTCGTCCGTTGTGCAGCAGGGTGCGCCACGTGCAGGTGAGGTTGACTTAGGCCCCATTAGATATTGGGCGGGACCCCTTACACCCCGGGAGAACATTGGGGGAGGCCTATGTCCAGCAGTGGACGTCTATTGGCTGAAATGATGACGATATATATCACTAAAACATAGTTTTTTTGTATGGGTGATATCCGCCATGTTTTTTCTTATCGAAAATTCTGAGAATTCAACTACAGCAAACGAACATTTATTTGCTAGAAATACATGATACATAAGGTCTTAAGTAGAATTTGTATGTAGAAATAGCCGTCTGATCCCCGGCAGAGTAGAATAGACCACCCTCACTCTTACCGAGGTGTCGTAAAAGGCGACTAAGGTAAAGCTGCTGGCATGATCATCAGCACCCAGAGAAGGAAAACTCTGTATTTATATCAAAACCCTCGCCAACCCGTCTGCCAAGCGTGGTGAGTGTGGCAATTACCCCTCATGTGATTGAGTAAGGCCCGTGCCACAGCAGTGGGGACTTAAATGGGCTGACGACGACTTAAAATGCTCGACTGTAGATACCTACAGTCGAGCCAAACTAATGAGCCATATTTGACATTTCTAAACTTTAACATCATAGAAAGATTACCTATGAGAATCTTCCTTAAATATTGTGACGTCTTTGTGTATATTTTGCTGTGTCTTGGTTTTAGACTCAATTAAAATAAACATTAAAAGGATTAATAATCGCCACACCGGTAAATAAGCATTAAAGTGTCTCTCTAATCAGTTGACATTTATTTATTTATTAAAGAACACAGACAGTTTACAATCATTACAATTAATAACTTAACATATTAAATTAACTTAAATCTAGATCGTAATCCAATAAAAGTGTTCCTAGCGTGTTTAAGTTAGTATTTTTTATCAAATTTAAATCAATTGGTGCATCGCAAAACAAAAAAAATATACATTAAAAAAAATTGGTGAACATTGAAAATACATTGTGCATTGCATTAAAATCAAAATAATAATAATAAAAAAACTACAATGTTATTATTATTGAAATTGGAATTGAGAATAAAAAAAATAAGACTAGATATTATTATAATTATAAAATTAACAGTACTTAAGTATTAAAGAGGGTTTTGAGACTCCTCCTGAAAACATTTGGATTGGCAGCAAAGATATCAAGGTCATGTTGAAGAGTTTCAGCATCGTCACGACTACTTATAGACTAATACATTTTGAGAGTTTGGGAACATTGGGAGAGTTATTATGTGTTCACCGTAGGCAACACAGTAGCAGCCAGCCATAAAGAAAAAATAAAGAGGTGACCTACTAAAAATCTTCGATTAAAGTGAATAATCGATTCGTACTTCAAACAAACTTGAATGGAATACTATAATAATGGAAAAGAAGTTATTAGTACCTACTTTTATTTGGAGAAATGTAAATCAACGCCTTGGAGGTTTTTTGACTCGAGCGCTAAACGCTTGAGCGTTTAAGACTTGCGAGCGTTGAGAGTTCAGACTTTCATGGTCGAGTTATAAGCTCAAGCGTTCAAGCGTTATAATTTTTAAATGCGGGTAGATGAAAAAAATGTGATTAGTAAAAATGTAAGGAGTTGTGGCGGGCGGTAGGTACGGTTTTTTTTTTTACTTTGGTCGTATAAGCAAGTCCTGTGAGGCAACGAGCAGACACAATTGTAAATTGTGAATTTTCTTTTATATTCGTTGTTGTTTTGCATTTATAACATGGAAAACGATTGCGATATTGTTATTGGTATTGCTAGTTTAGCTAAACCACACTTGTAATACATTTAATTTGGGTCTTTTTTATTTATATTTATTTATTATTATTATTTATTTATTTTTCTACTATTATAATATAAATATTAATATTAAAAATAAAACTGAAATTCTCCTATTTCAATTATTCTATCTTTTTTTACAGTTGCCCTAGCTATGTAATCTAAATGCGCGCTCCGGAGCTCGGAAAATTGAGCGTCGAGCGCTAAAGTCGATTCCTGACTTGAGCGTTAGCAATCTGCTTGGGGGCGACTCAATCGTTTAAGCGCCGATTCGAGCATTTTTACAATACTAATGGACAACATTTCAAAATTGCTAAGCTCTGAAACAAAAAATACCATTTCTTTATTTACTTTTCCGCTGCGCGAATATATATTTATTAATTTTTTATATTGATTATTTACTGAGAAAAACATTAAAAACTAAAAAACGTAAGATGACGTCATCGGACGGCAGAATGTAAAATATTTCTTTGCTTAGCACATTATACTTTTAAATTTACGAAATGCCAAACCCATGACATGTAACTGTCAAAAAAAAAGACAACTTGTCAACGTTGAATGTATGAATGACGTTGACAATGTTGACACTAGTATTATTTACCTTTGACAGTAGTAACTTTTTTTTATTAAAACAATGATAAGCAAAGGAATATCGCTGTATTCAGCCGTCCGATGACGTCATTTGGCGCTTACGTCTATTTAGAATAAAAATAATTTCAATTATTATTTTATGCATGAAAATGGACAAATTTTGAAAAAAGAAAAAATATGGGTCTCTTCATTTTATGTCTATTTTCATATAAAAAAACAATATGGACATGTTAAAAATATGAAAAGTTGTCCATTGGGGCTGGCTCGTACCCTGCGCACCAGGGATGCCCACCCTTGCGCATGGTGGCACGGAAGCAGTCTAGTAAATAAATAAATTGGCTTATCCCCAGACATAAACAAGTTCCTGTGGATGGTTCGCATCGGCGGCAGCACGGAGCGCGGCGCGCACATCCGCGAGGCGGAGTACTACACGCCGGCCGGCGAGTTCCGCGTCGACGCCGACGGCTCCGCGACGCTGCTCAACTGCCTCATGTACAAGATGAGCTACTACAAGTTCGGCCTCGTCTACACCGAGGGCGGTGAGTGCCATACATTACTACACGCCGGCCGGCGAGTTCCGCGTCGACGCCGACGGCTCCTCGCTCCACGCTCCACGCTCTTTTCGAAATTCGCATGAAAAAAAATTTCATACCAAGTCGGTCACGTGACTTAGTCATTTCGTATGGGGAGTCGAAAAAATTTTCGATGAATTTCGAAAAGTCGTTGAACAAATGTTGTGCAGAATGGTTAGTAGAACACGTGGTTACAGGGATGTAAATGATTACAGATACACTCTGTATATTTTTTTTATGATTTAGGTGGCAGACGAGCCGACGGATCACCTGGCGTGGTAAGCGATTACAGCCGCCCGTGGACATCTGCAACACCAGTGGTGTCGCAAGTGCGCTGCATACCTTTTAACCCCCCCTTCCCCTCGATTGGGCCTCCGGTACCCTCACTCACGCAGCGAAACACAGCGCGTTCACTGCTTCACGCCGGTTTTCTGTGAGGACGTGGTATTCCTCCGGTTGAGCCGGCCCATTCGTTGCCTCTACCACCGTTCCCCAAATAAATAAAATTAAACAAATATAGTTCTCAAAGTAGGCGATGTAAAAAAAATAGTTTGAAAACCTCTGGTATAGAGAGATAATCTTTCCCAGGCCGCCCGCCGGCCTTCGAACCGCGTGCGAGGCGCGGAGATCGGCAACAAGGACTTCAACCTGGACGTGCTGGAGGAGGCCTACACGTCGGAGCACTGGCTCGTGCGCATCTACAAGGTCAAGCCGCTGCCCAACCGCGGCGTCTGAGCGCCGCCTGCGGGTAAGGATAGGTGGAGTGGTGCCGAGTAGCGGGTATTGGTTCACAAGGGACCGTTCGAGAATTACGTGAGCACATTTTCATGTAAATATTTAACCCCCTTGTCAACTAAATTTAAGAATAAAAACAATTTATTAACCATAACACATTATACATAGAACAAAAAAGAAAAAAACGATACAGAGACAAAAAATTTTGACCAAAATTGTATGGGATTGGTTTGGACATACTACAATTGTTAAAAAAAATTGACGCCTACAAGGCTCAGCCAACAATTTGTTGAAGTTATTGACCAAAATTGTATGGGATTGGTTTGGACATACTACAATTGTTAAAAAAAATTGACGCCAACAAGGCTCGGCCAACAATTTGTCAAAGTTGTTGACCAAAATTGTATAGAGGATTGGTTGGGACATGGTGCAGTTGTTCAAAAAAATTTGACGCAAGCAAGGCTCAGCCAGCAATTTGTCGAAGTTGTTGACCAAAATTGTATGGGATTGGTTTGGACATACTACAATTGTTAAAAAAAATTGACGCCAACAAGGCTCGGCCAACAATTTGTCAAAGTTGTTGACCAAAATTGTATGGGATTGGTTTGGACATACTACAATTGTTAAAAAAAATTGACGCCAACAAGGCTCGGCCAACAATTTGTCAAAGTTGTTGACCAAAATTGTATGGGATTGGTTTGGACATACTACAATTGTTAAAAAAAATTGACGCCAACAAGGCTCGGCCAACAATTTGTCAAAGTTGTTGACCAAAATTGTATGGGATTGGTTTGGACATACTACAATTGTTAAAAAAAATTGACGCCAACAAGGCTCGGCCAACAATTTGTCAAAGTTGTTGACCAAAACTGTATGGGATTGGTTTGGACATACTACAATTGTTAAAAAAAATTGACGCCAACAAGGCTCGGCCAACAATTTGTCAAAGTTGTTGACCAAAATTGTATGGGATTGGTTTGGACATACTACAATTGTTAAAAAAAATTGACGCCAACAAGGCTCGGCCAACAATTTGTCAAAGTTGTTGACCAAAATTGTATGGGATTGGTTTGGACATACTACAATTGTTAAAAAAAATTGACGCCAACAAGGCTCAACCAACAATTTGTCGAAGTTGTTGACCAAAATTGTATAGAGGATTGGTTGGGACATGGTGCAGTTGTTCAAAAAAATTTGACGCAAGCAAGGCTCAGCCAGCAATTTGTCGAAGTTGTTGACCAAAATTGTATGGGATTGGTTTGGACATACTACAATTGTTAAAAAAAATTGACGCCAACAAGGCTCGGCCAACAATTTGTCAAAGTTGTTGACCAAAATTGTATAGAGGATTGGTTGGGACATGGTGCAGTTGTTCAAAAAAATTTGACGCAAGCAAGGCTCAGCCAGCAATTTGTCGAAGTTGTTGACCAAAATTGTATGGGATTGGTTTGGACATACTACAATTGTTAAAAAAAATTGACGCCAACAAGGCTCGGCCAACAATTTGTCAAAGTTGTTGACCAAAATTGTATGGGATTGGTTTGGACATACTACAATTGTTAAAAAAAATTGACGCCAACAAGGCTCGGCCAACAATTTGTCAAAGTTGTTGACCAAAATTGTATGGGATTGGTTTGGACATACTACAATTGTTAAAAAAAATTGACGCCAACAAGGCTCGGCCAACAATTTGTCAAAGTTGTTGACCAAAATTGTATAGAGGATTGGTTGGGACATGGTGCAGTTGTTCAAAAAAATTGACGCCAACAAGGCTCGGCCAACAATTTGTCAAAGTTGTTGACCAAAATTGTATGGGATTGGTTTGGACATACTACAATTGTTAAAAAAAATTGACGCCAACAAGGCTCGGCCAACAATTTGTCAAAGTTGTTGACCAAAATTGTATAGAGGATTGGTTGGGACATGGTGCAGTTGTTCAAAAAAATTTGACGCAAGCAAGGCTCAGCCAGCAATTTGTCGAAGTTGTTGACCAAAATTGTATGGGATTGGTTTGGACATACTACAATTGTTAAAAAAAATTGACGCCAACAAGGCTCGGCCAACAATTTGTCAAAGTTGTTGACCAAAATTGTATGGGATTGGTTTGGACATACTACAATTGTTAAAAAAAATTGACGCCAACAAGGCTCAACCAACAATTTGTCGAAGTTGTTGACCAAAATTGTATGGGATTGGTTTGGACATACACGGACTTTCAACCTGGACGTGCTGGAGGAGGCCTACACGTCGGAGCACTGGCTCGTGCGCATCTACAAGGTCAAGCCGCTGCCCAACCGCGGCGTCTGAGCGCCGCCTGCGGGTAAGGATAGGTGGAGTGGTGCCGAGTAGCGGGTATTTGTTCACAAGGGACCGTTCGAGAATTACGTGAGCACATTTTCATGTAAATATTTAACCCCCTTGTCAACTAAATTTAAGAATAAAAACAATTTATTAACCATAACACATTATACATAGAACAAAAAAGAAAAAAACGATACAGAGACAAAAATTTGCAGCCAACAAGGCTCAGCTAACAATTTGTCAAAGTTGTTGACCAAAACTGTATGGGATTGGTTTGGGCATGGTACAATTGTTCAAAAAAATTTGACGCCAACAAGGCTCAACCAACAATTTGTCGAAGTTGTTGACCAAAATTGTATGGGATTGGTTTGGACATACTACAATTGTTAAAAAAAATTGACGCCTACAAGGCTCAGCCAACAATTTGTTGAAGTTATTGACCAAAATTGTATAGAGGATTGGTTGGGACATGGTGCAGTTGTTCAAAAAAATTTGACGCAAGCAAGGCTCAGCCAGCAATTTGTCGAAGTTGTTGTCCAAAATAGTATAGAGGTTTGGTTGGGAATTGGTGTAGTTATTCAAAAAAAATTGACGCCAACAAGGCTCGGCCAACAATTTGTCAAAGTTGTGCAAAATTGTATTGAGGATTGGTTGGGACATGGTACAGCTGTTAAAAAGTGGCCAATATACCTATAACACTTCTTTACT
Source organism: Marasmia exigua (assembly GCA_019059595.1). Lineage (NCBI taxonomy): Eukaryota > Metazoa > Arthropoda > Insecta > Lepidoptera > Crambidae > Marasmia > Marasmia exigua. The sequence continues at coordinate 25,014,693 of CM032464.1, read as the reverse complement.
ATCCGATTTTTAATGGCTTTGTTTTCTGGTGCAAAGATAAAAATCATAGACAAAAAATTGGTAACATCTGACACTGGTTATCATTTTCAGTCTATGGTTAATGTCGTTTTTCCTCTGACGCCAAATTGTATGCTTGAATCAGCGTAAAATGTATTAGTAGTAGTAATATTTTCTTGTTTTTTTTAGAATAATGTACAATGTTCTAGCCAGTTATTGGTCATGTCCTTCGCCATCGATTATGGTAAAGTAAGCAAAGATAAGACTCGAACTGGTACTCGAGGTCCTAACTTGACTTAGTGTCCCTGCATTAATATTAGAAGCCCCGGCACGAATGTCAAGCGTCGGCCTTGAATGCGCAGAAATCAATGTTAGTATACTGTTAGTTATTTTAAAAGTGCGCAAACATCCCCACAGCTTAAGCCGACCGCTAGAGTTACGTGCCGCGGCTTGTAACCCGACACCCGTCAACGCTACTCGATCACATATTTATTCTTATGCGTTGTAACAATTTATTTTCATCATCATCATCATCATTTTATGCAGTTTATTTTAGAAGTTTTACTTGCATTTACCAATAGAATTAAAGTAGTATTCACTCATAGATAAAAATAAGTTCCTTATGTTAAACTATTATTCATTGGTAATACTAATAACAAAACTTATTCAATCATAACTGTCCCAATTGTCACAAAAAGTTATGTTTAAGAAACCTGTGATTATATGCCACCCAATAATAATTATACAATCCCTGACACGTATCTTTAGCAGTGACATTCATGGTTGGTAGATTGGGCTTTTTTTTCGCAACTCTGGAGAAAAATCATGTTTTGTGGAAATGTTTGAGGAAAAAAATATCAAGGAGAATGTGGGTTGGAATTAATGTTTAAATTTAATTCTGGATTGTCATGTAGGAATGTAATGTTATATCGAAATAAAAAAAAAACACCTCATCGTTCGCGCGCGAAAGCAAGCATTTAAGTGTATGACCCACAGATTTAATAATAGATCGGTCGTTCCATACAGATCCATCATCATCATCATTTCAGCCAATAGACTGACTGCTGGACATAGGCCTCCCCCAATGTTCTCCACACAGATCGGTCCTGTGCCACCCGCATCCAATGGATTCCCGCGATCTTCACCAGATCGTCGGTCCACCTTGTGGGGGGCCTGCCACGGTTGCGACTTCCTGTACGTGGCCTCCATTCGAGGACCTTTCCGCCCCAACGTTCGTCTGTTCTCCTCGCAGATACAGATCCGCGGACCCCAAATTCAAACAAACGAAACTACAAAGTCCTCTATTTCACTCTTACACGCGGGGTTGAGTTAAAATGTTCATGGGTGGGCGACACATGAACATTTTCACCTGTCTCGACGTGTACACACGCAGCAAAATGAGTCTTTCTGTGGTGGTTAGGGCGACTAATGAGTGTTTCGATAGTTTTATGGAAGACTACACTTGAGATTGATTCTTCTATAATATTTATAAAACTTTTTGTAAGCGGAGATGTGCGCGCAATTATACGCAGTAGCGTACTGATAGCGTCGGGGGAGCGTGACCCGACATTTGACCATACTCCGTTCCACCGGTACGCGGTGGCCACAGCCACTATCGCTCTGTGGTATGACCTTTACCAGAGCGAGCAGCGGGGTGACAAACGGAATGCGCGCTTCAGTTGCCATCAACATTCACTTGTTTTAGACATTTTAGATGTTTCAGTTTAATAAAACATAAAATAAACTGAAGTAACTTAAACTTTTTTTTGGATTTCGGGAAATGTTACAAACTGGATCTAGCATCTCTGGTGACTGAGTGAGCAAAAATCAATATTAGTATAATGCGAGCAATTTTACATGTGCGTAAAATCCCCTACTACTTACGCCGACCGCTCAAGATACCTGCCGGGGCTTGTACCTACAGTCGACTACTAAATAAACTGTTAGTTAGAAATTTCATGTATGTACAGTCAGAGTCAAAATATTTATATTTTTGGTTCTGACTGAACAGTTTGTTGTTACAAGGCTGTGTCCCACAATAGCTTGAACGAATTTTTATACATCTTGTTTATGGAGAGTGGAGTTGTGTTAAAGTTGATATAAATGTGTGAACGCGAACTATACAACTCGGTCGCGAAAGTGCGCGCCAAGTGTGAACTATGTGCAATCTACCATGGATTACATCTAATACTATTATGTACTTGATATTTGTATTATACTAATAACGCCTAAAAGTGTAATATAAATCAATCTAGTAAGTATTTTGTCAGGAACCAATAAAAAATTGGTCATAGGTAATATATTTTTATTTATAAGATTATCTATGCCCGATTTCTAATTACCAATATATTTTTAAGCGTGAATTTATAGTTTAATGTATTATAGACTGAGGTGTTTTTGTATATTTTGACAAACGTTCGGCTGCACATTACCATAATTATATTTGTAATGTATATTAGCGAAAAAAATATGTTACTATCTCTGAATCTTTGTTATATCTATTTATGCTCTCTTTTATATAATGTCGTACAATTTGCGTTTTGATTTAATCGCTCTTGGTTTATGGTGACCACACACGACCGATAAAGCTGTGACCGATTTTTGTAGGAGAAACGTACCGCAACCGCAACCGTCAATAGCGCGACGCACACGTCTCACAAAAAGTCGGCCGAATTTTTGTAGAACCGACGATCGGTCCGACAAAGTTGATCGTGTGGGATCACCCATAGTCTTCGTGAACTTGGATATGAAAAATCTTGATAATATCTTCAAATATTATCATTATCAAGATTTATTTACTAGCACACGTAAGGTGCACCATTCAGCAAACATGTCTACTGTAAAATATGTGTTGTACAATACAATTGTCTGTCTCTTAAGCCTGCTCTTAATAATAAGAATCGAGTGTTTAGCTACTTGTGTAGCTGAAAATACGTTTGTTTGATATGTGATGCGCCTTATTGTGTCATGATGAAATTTTGTTGAATATGATTGTATTATCATAAGACATATATTAGTAAAACATTGTATTTTTTAATGGTTTTCAGGTTTTATCCGCCATGTTTTCAAAATGTCACGAGCACGAGAATTGGGCACCTGAAATAATAATAATTGATGTCTGCTGGTATATGTTCCAAACATTTTTGCAGTGGCGTAGCGTGGCTAAGCGTAGACGTTCGCGTCATAGGGGGACGGTGGGTGGAGGTTGGGTTGATATGACCCAACCCTGCCTGACTTAAGGGGCCTCGCAAGCAAAAATTTTAGTATGGTCACTGTCCCTCCCGAGGCCCCCTTAAGCGCTAGGCGCCTAGCTCGCCACTGCATTTTTGTTACGTTGTGTGAAGTCGAACGTGTGTGTAAGTTCCCTAAATTATGTATAGCGTGAGTAGATGAAAACATAGTGGAAACCATTCACTTAATATATCTACCTCTGTTAGGTATATCTGTAAAGTAAGCGCACAAAATTTTCATTTGCCTTCCGAAAGCTATAATGTGTAATGGATTCTTCAAATTTAGCAGACCTTACCATGTAAATTCTTAAATTACATATAAGTAAAATGTAAAAATAATTCTTATTCTTATAATTTTTGAACTAACAGCATTGAGAATTTAAACTAATATTTGTCAACAACAAAATGTATTGTACTTAGTCACAAATTAAATTATGATATTCCCATCAATAATGTTAGTTCAAAAGTTAAAATTAATAATAGAATAAAATACAGATAAAATTGTAAAGAATTTAAAGTTGTGTAAATTCATTTTCTATTTTATTTTAAATAAAGTTTATAGAACATAAATCATGTGTTATTATTGTCTATTTCGAAATCAGCCTTCTGCTCATGCTATGATGGATCACCGACCACCTTATTCTAAATCGCGATCTAAAGTTATTACCGTACTAAAGCTCATGTCATCCCGTTCCAACACGCAATGTCAAAAGGGGCTGGCACGAATTTTATTCCAGGACTAATCTAAGTTCGCGATTTGTAATCAGGGGGCGAAAGTCTACCTACCCTACCAAGATCTTTGGAAATTGGATAAAAATTTCAACCCTCTCCCCAACACCACTCAACGGCGTATGCTCAAAAACAAGTTTCAAAAAGGCAAAAAGAATATTTATTAACATGATTCAAATACAATAGAGGTAAGGATGCGTCAGTTATCACTAGCGTTATCGTCACTGTGGTCTGTGCAGTCCTCAGGGTGGAAGGTGTCGTCGTTGTTGTACTGGTGCCTGCTCGGCTTCGGCCGGCGCGGGCGCCGCGCGCGCTCCGCAGGGCGGGGCCCCACCTGAAAATAGCAAAGATGTTGTTTTCAAAGACAACATGGAAGATTTTCTGAAAATGAGAAATTGAAGGGTGCATGGAATCATCATCATCATCATCACCCGGTAGTACCCACTGCTGAGTATAGGCCTCCTCTCCTTTACGCCAATGTACGTCCTGAGCCGCTTGGATCCATGTAGTCCTCACGATTTTGGTGATGTCATCAACCCATCTTGACATTGGACAACCTCGATTTCGTATGCTGGTTCTAGGACACCATTCGTACCGGATGGAATACACTTAAAAAATTACCTGATGTGTCAATTTGTACGGGCCAATACCAGTAACAAAAGCCTCTTTGAATGCTTTCTTCAAAGGTTTTCTTTTGAACACAGCGCACTGTTCCCTCAGAGCCTCTGCGGCACCTTCAGGAAGATCTACAAACAAACAATGTTACTCAACGTAAGTTAAACATCATTTTGAACTTTAAGTGATAGGTATGAGTGAGTACATAAATATCTTACCTATTTCCTTAAATGCAAATGTCTTGGGTCTAATATCGTAAACTCTGTAGTCCAGCATGAGTACCACATTGATTTGCTCATCTTCTTCCTCCATATCACTGTGTGCCATGAATGATATCTCTATGTGTGAACCGTCGATAACTTTGAATAGCTGTGCCTCAATGTTTACTAATTTCTGGAATAAAAAACCGGCCAAGTGCGAGTCGGGCTCGCGCACAAAGGGTTCCGTAGCAGCAAAGTCCAAAATTACAGTTAAATCAACCTATCTCAAAAACTATAAGAGATACTTTGATCAAACCAAAAATCGTTGAAAGAGTTAATTAGCATGCATCACCTCTATTTTTTTTAGAATTTTATACCCCGTAGTTATAAAAATAGAGGGGGGGGGACATACTTTTTACGACTTTGAGAGCTGATATCTCAAAAACCGTTCACTTTAAGAAAAATGTTTTTTAGAAAACTTTATATCATTTTAAAAGACCTTTCCATTGATACCCCACACGGGTATGTACATCGAAAAAAAAAATTTCATCCCTCAGTTACATGTATGGGGGGCCCCACCCCCAATTCTTTTTTTTACTATTTAGTGTCATATTTTTGTAGCGGTTCATACAACACATATTCCCATCAAATTTCATCACTGTAGTACTTATAGTTTCCGAGTAAATCGGCTGTGACAGACGGACAGACGGACAGACGGACAGACGGACATGACGAAACTATAAGGGTTCCGTTTTTGCCATTTTGGCTACGGAACCCTAAAAAAAAGCTTAAAATGCATGACCGGAATCAAAGAAAAACTACTCAGCAGAATGGGAAAAAGGTGCAACAGCTTATGACAAACAGGAAGAAGGAATGTCTTTGCCCTGCAGAGTTAATACGCTCAATAAAATAAATTATTTAGGTGCCTAAATGTATCTCACCTTCAATGCTTCATACTGATCCAGTCTGTCATAATAAGCTACAAGAGCTTTTCTGATGGATCCGAGACAATCTGGCATCATTACATTATCAAAATCTTCCATCACTGCGCTGAGGTTGAACCCAAGAGGTAAGGATGATTTTGATATTTCATTACCACCTGCAATTTAATATAATATGTAATATGATCTCTTTAGATAGTAAGCATTTCAAATGTGATAAGTTAAATGTAACCAGACACTTTTACCCGTGGTCCCACCAATTACGTTTTGGCCTCCAATAAGTAAGATCTCTTACCCCCTCATTATAAAATGCCCTTTAAGAATAGTTCTGGAAATAAACTTGTGCCAACCCTTTTTAAGATTGCGTGTTGGAACGAGATGGCATGAGCTTTTCGTATGGTAATAACTTTAGATCGCGTTTTGTAATGAGTTGGTTATAGTCTGACCTGTAATAACAGTTTTATAAAAATATGTTTCAAACTACCAAATAAAAAAACACAAACCAGTGTTCATATCAATCCTCAAGCCATGTTTAACCTCATGCTGTGTGTCATGCTGCATGTGAAACACAATGCAGCAGTGCTCGTTGGCTATGTAAGACTGCACCTCCATCCCAGACAGCATTGAAATAAGCTCCAAGTCTCTCTTCAAACTCTCCACAGAATTATTTAGAATTATTTTCTAAAATAAGATCATAAATGTCAATGTTTTTTTTTGTAAGGATTGAGCTTACTTCTGGCAGCATCAAGTCGCATTACCATGCTCCTATAAATACGAAATCATCAAACATGCTATAGCAGTGGAATACTGTAGTAATATTAGGTTTATATTTAATAAATAAAACAAATATTTTGGCATTAATTTCTTATTAGTGCCCATAAATGGAAAAAAGGTCTTCATAATAATGTTACTTAAAAATAAGATTGATGAATCAAAACTATAAAAACGGGACAATTTTATATGTACATAATATAGAAATTCACCTTTTTAAGTTTTCATACTTTATTTTGAGTGCAATAAAAGTATATTCGTTCATTCACTTAATAATTAAAAATATTATTTAAAGTAATTGAGGAATAAAAGCATTGAAAAAACAGCTAAGCAATATAAATACCTGAGGTCTTATAAAAGTCTCAGACTTCTTTTTCGGCGGCGAAACTTTGTGCCTGTAACTGTTTCTCTGCAATTGAAATAACTCATCCTGCCTCTCCTTCAGTTTTTGTTCCAATTGCTGGATTTCCTCCTGTATATCTTCACAGTCTTCCGGGAGTTTTGCTTTCCCTTATGGTACAGACAGACAGAATAATAATTTACAAATAAATGAGTGTTTTGTAAACAAATCACCTTCCAACCACTTGTTGTTGGAAAAACTCACCTCCTTTACGAAAAAGCTTCGTTATTTTTGTCTGTTTAGTGTTAGTCATTGCAACAAGTACGAATATTCTCAGCAAATCTTTAAATTAGAAGTCTTTTATTGAAAGAAAACATTTAAAATTTGAAAAACGAAAATCCGTTTAATGGTTTGAAACAAAGAGTAGTATTATGTTTGAAATTTCAGATTTGGTTTTGATCGTTTGACATTTGTTTTTTTCATTCGTTCAAGTCATTGACTTGAGCAAAGTTTTTTTGGACGACAAAGATGAACGTCTGTCTATGTTGCATGTTTCTGATTATAAATTCTACTAAATGAGCTTTTTCTGGTATATATGACGGTGAATCTTATACAATTCAACACTTGTCTAAGTGGTGAAGAATCATCATCATCATCAGCCTATCGCAGTCCACTGCTGGACGTAGGCCTCTCCAATTGTTCGCCACTGTGATCTATCCATGGCTTCTCGCATCCAGCTCTTGCCAGCCATCCTGCGCAGATCGTCCTCCCACCTAGCCAGAGGGCGCCCTACATTACGTTTGCCAAGACGCGGTCTCCACTCCAGAACTCGTTTACCCCATCGGTTGTCGGTTCTGCGGCTAATATGGCCAGCCCACTGCCACTTAAGCTTGCTAATCCGGTGAGCAATGTCGATAACTTTGGTTCTCTGCCGGATCATCTCATTTCGGATTCGATCTCGGAGAGAGACGCCGAGCATTGCTCGTTCAATAGCCCGCTGAGCGACCTTTAACTTGTGGACCAGCCGTACCGTAAGTGTCCACGTTTCGGCTCCGTATGTCATGACGGGTAGGACGCACTGATTGAAGACTTTCGTCTTTAGGCACTGTGGTATCGACGATATGAAGACACGGTAAAGAATACCTATAATAATTTATTTATAACTTCATGTTCTCTCCTTAAATTCCAAAGAGGAAATAGATGCTATAGTGTAGCCGGCCAGGTCACCTCATCTTAGCGTATAATTCCCAGTTGTGTCCTAAGCAGTCACTCTGAAGCCGGGGGTATGCTTAGACCATAATTGTTTATTCGGGGAGTCATAAATTACAATGAAGCGACCTTTTTTTTTTTTTTTTTTCTTTTCGCTGGGGAATGCCGCCGGCCCGAAGTGCAATGGCCGACGTCGCCGCCTAGTGGCGGCGCCTTATGCATACCCTCCTGCTGGGGAGCAGGAGGGTTATGTCGGGCTCTCCTCTGGCGGGGGCTTCTCCTAACGAGAAGCCGGCCAGAGGCATACCGACTAAACCCCAGCGGTTTTCCCTCATCGCCCTTAAATGGGAAGGCGTCGTGGGCTGTAGGACGAACCTATTACCCATACGGGCGCCACGACCCTCCCCGGGCGGTGCCCGCCTACACGGCGGGCCAGGCGGTTCCTCCCCCGGCTTGCTGGCCGGGAGAGGGGGTAGGGACGGCCGGGAAAACTGAGCCGTCCCTACCGGGCTGCTGAGGGAGCCCGTGCAATGCCGGCGCTGGTGGCCCCCCACCATGCGCCAGCGGGTTCCCTCTGCGGAGAGGAGCGAGACGCGCATCTGTTCGGCGTCTCCTACCCCTCCTTGCCCTTCGGAGCGCGGGAGCGAGAGGATTTGCTTCGCGCTCGCGCTCCGCCGCCTCCTTCGCTGCCATTACGTGCTCGCAATAGTCAGCGAAGGCGTTCCAGGCCACCTCGCTCACTAGCATAGCTCTCACTATGCTAGGGAGTGAGAGGTCCTGGCCGACCTTCGCGACCAGCGCATCGCGCTGCCGAGACCACGACACACACTCCGCCAGGGTGTGGTGTGCCGTGTCCTCGACAGCGCCGCACGCATGGCAGGAAGGCGTCTCCTCCCGTTTGATTAGGTGCAGGTAGTGACCGAAACAACCGTGCCCGGTCATTACCTGCGCCATTCGGAAGGAGACGTTGCCGTGGTGACGCTCAAGCCACAGGTCCAGGACCGGGGCGAGCGCGTCGAGGGTCCTACGGCCGTACGGAGCGGTGGTGAGATGCTCGGACCACCGCCTCAGGAGGCTCTTCTGAGCCCTCCTCCGTACGGCTTCCCTCTCGACGGGGCAGAGGCGTTCCCCCTCTGCCCTACTGACCACCATTTTCTTGTAAACGGTGGTCAGCACCACGGCTTCTAACTCCCATGGAGGGGTCCCAGCGAGCAAGCAGGCCGCGTCAAAGCCTACCGTCCGGTAGGTTCGAGCGACCCGCTGCGCCATCGCCCGCTGAGGCCCCCGCAGGAGGGGAGTGTTGTCCCGTCCTGCCAGGGAGTCGGCCCAGACTGGCGCTCCGTAGAGCGCCATGGAACGCAGGATGCCGGCGTAAAGACGCCGGCACTTCGAGCCTGGGCCTCCCAGGTTGGGCAGCATCCACGTCAGCGTGTCTGCTGCCTTTAGGAGTCGCGGTTGTAGCCCGCGAAAATGCGGGCCAAACTTCCACCGCGAGTCCAAGGTGAGGCCGAAATAGCGCATCTCGGCCTTCACCTCAACCTGGTGTCCCCCCACAGTGATAAGCGCACCGTGGGGGAACGGTTCCCGAGGCCCTTTAGGAAAGTAAAGGGCCTCGGTTTTCTCCAGCGCCACCTCGAGCCCAAGGAGGCGCATTCGGGATACGACTAGGTCGCCGCCGTGGGACGCCACGCGAGCAGCGTCCCTGTACGTTGACCCCCGGGAAGTGACTAAGACTAACACTCATTCCCGGGAGGAGTACACCGCGGAGGACCCAGTCGTACCCGATATTCCACAGGAGTGGTCCGAGGACCGACCCCTGTGGAACGCCTAGCTCGACCGGGCGGCGCTGGATCTCCCCATCCCGGTCCACATACATGACCTCCCTCCCCTCGAGGTAGTTCTCGATGAGGAGTTTGAGGTACTGGGGCACTCGGAAATGTTCGAGTGCCTCCAGTATGACCGGGTGGGGGAGCGTATTGAACGCATTTCGGATGTCGTAGCTGACAGCTACGACACCCTGGCTGCGTCGAGCAGCCTGGCGGGTCTCGTCCCGCAGGCGGGTCAGGGCGTCGACGGTGGACCGCCCCGACCTAAATCCGTACTGGGCCCCGGACAAATCGGGCCCAGTAGTCGCCATGTGCTCGACGAGGCGGGAAGCGATGATCTTCTCGAACAGCTTCCCTACCTCGTCGAGCAGGACGATCGGTCTGTAGGCCGACGGAGAGTCCGCCGGCCGACCCGCCTTTTGAAGCAGGACCAATTGGCCCTGCTTCCAGATTCTCGGGAACCTCCCGACCGCCATACAGCGGTCGAAGAGGTCCCGGAATCTCCCCTCCATCTCCCCGATGGCGATGGCGATGACTCTCGCCGGGACGCCATCGGGGCCGGGGGCGGTCCTCTTGGCGCGGAGTTTCAACTCTGCCGCGCCAAATTCCTCCGTGGAGATTGGGAGTGGCCCTACGTCCACGGGGGGGACCGCCCACGCAGGCGGACAATGAAGCGACCTTTCCAGCGCCATCTGACCTTTTTAACCCTTTGAAAGGGGAACCAGACCAACTGAATCATGGTTACACGCTTCAGATACTAAGTATCTGAAACGTGCAGGTTTCCCACGATGCTAATGGTAAAAATATACACATAGTTTTGAAAAATCCAGAGGTGCATGTTCGGATTTGAACCCGGACCCTCCGTATGGAAGGAGCGTTCTGAACCATTGAGCCATATAATAGTATGGCAGAGTCAATGCAAGCAAAACGAAAATTGTTTATTTTATTCTGTTTGAATAATAAAATATAAATCATATGAGCCACTCAACAATGCAGTAAATTGGGCGGTGCCGCCGCGCCAGTGCGTAGATTCTGGGGAGGGCAAACATAGATCAGGCCAGGCAAGACTATTTCCTCGTTATAAAACAAGCGACGCTCTCCTACCATGAGCCCAATTCTCGGGCTCGTGACATTTATTTTCATACGACATATATCACTAAAACATAGCTTTTTTGTATGATTTTCAAGTGATATCCGCCATGTTTTTGAAATGTCACAAACCCGAGAATTGGGCTCCAGCATATATTATTAATTTATTAAACGAAGATTTTAGAAAAATATTCATAAAAAATATCTGAGTGAATGTAAAAAATAAAACAATATATCGCAATTTTATTTGAATATTTATTCATTTACTTGTCAGATAAAAAAATGTATCACAAGAAATTCATACACATCAATCGATTTAAAAAATCGACTTCGTTCATCAATGTTTTACAAATTAAAATCCCATCACATGAACTAAAATATTTTCTACTAGCTTTTGCCCGCGACTTCGTCTGCGTGTAATTCGAATAAAAGCAAGGTCTTTATGTATCAATAACTGGTGCCCGCGACTTCGTGTGCGCAGTATTAGTATTTCGAGTAGCTTATATTAGCGTGAAAAGAACTAACATTATGACATTATGATATCTTTATAAATTATAGCCTATGTGTTATTCTGATCTATAAGCTACATTACTGTAAAGTTTCATTAAAATCCGTTTAGTAGTTTTTGCGTGAAAGAGGAACAAACATCCATCCATACATCCATCCAAACAAAATTTCGCCTTTATAATATTAGTAAGGATATTATAACATTTTCATTGTGTAATAGGTACTGAGAGCTTACTATCATGGACAATGTATAAAAATAGTAACTAACAAATTGTCAGTGTAATACGAATTTTCCTTCAAACTGCACCATAGCCACCACATCATCGAAATATTAAATGCATGATCAATACATTAGTCAATCAATAAAACATGATTATACGCCGTATTTTTTTATCGTTGACATCCCGAAAACCTTATAACAGGTATCGTGAATGAAGTCCATTTAGCATGTTGGATCAACAAAATAAGCAAAACAAAAATCACCTGATCCATTCAAAATTGAATATCCACCGAGCAATAATGTATAAATTTTTCGGTATGTAAACGATAAAAAATGAGAGTGTATACACAAATAGATTACATAATCTTTATCGATCTTGGTTCTTAACCTTTCCGTCATAATGAAGTCATTACCGTGGACCACTTCGATGCAGTGAATATTCGCGCATTGGATAACATGTTATTTTCTCAATAAAGAAGAATGCTTTCGTGGACCAGTCAATGTTAGTGTTACTCCCCGAATCGTGAATCATGTGTGGACCGGTTGGGATTCTCCAAGAACCCCTGCATTAGTAGAGCCACCTGGATATGCCAATCAACTTCATATCTTCTTCAGATAATCGTCCTTCTCTTAGTCGTACACGCAATCTGAAAAATATAAATATTTATGTACTATTTTGGTGAATTGAGAGTTTCGTGTCGTGATCGAGCCTGTTTATAATAAAGTAGATACCAAATAGGACAGAGTCGACTGAAGTGATACCACGGCCCCGCAGGAAACCGATGTGAAGCAGCGCCTGCGCAGTGTTTCGCCGTGTGAGTAAGAGTACCGTAAGCCACAACACCAGCCTTTTGGTTGGCAGCGCACTTTTGTCTCCATTGGTGTTGTGAGTGTCCATGGGCGGCGGCAAACGCTTACCATCAGCTGATCCGCCTGCTCAACTGCCACTTGCCACATTAAAATAAAGAAGGACTGCGATAGTTGGCTCTCTTTGGTGGTTCAGGTGGAGGGCTGGCTGATTGATCCGATTAGAGTCTACGCCACGAAAGAAGTCCGGCGAAAAACGCGGAACTAAAATTTGTGATTCCTTGTGTCCATAACCATAAAGCTGAATGTTGATGGCGACTCAAGCGCGATTTTCAGGTGATTTTTTTGGTGGCGCGGATTCTAGTTAATTTCCCTCACCTCTCCTCATTATGTTTGACGGACCACAGGTCGGGCATGTACTTGGGCCGCATGACGGCCAGGAAGTGCTCCCGCCACAGCTCCTCGAGGCGCAACAGCCCCCCCTCCCGGGTGGTGAAGTACTCCACCACTTTCTGTCCGTGGCACTCGTACTCGGTATTCTCGAAACTACTGAAAGTACGACAACATTATTGGAGGTTAAAATATAGGTTAATGTTGAATCGGTTTCAACGATTCAATATTAACCGATATTTTATCGCATAAAACGGTTCAATCGTAAAATTCAGTCCCCTTTCGAAACCGAATTAAAAAAAACAAATCGGTTTAGAGGAACATAAACTTTTTTTAATAAGATCCATCTTTATGGTGTCTGGTACGACGCAATAACGACGCCAATCGATTAAAATGGGGGCTGAGGACCATCTACAAGGTGATTGGGTATTTTTAGACGTGATATGTCAAATTGTCAATTAACGAATAAATCAGCCAATTATGTTGAAATTGAACCTCTGTTTACAGATACGCCATCTAGCAGATATTTCACACGCGATATCCCGATTGTTAACTACCAAACCAGATCTGGACTGATTTAGCTGAAAATTGGTGGAGAGGTAGCTTAGAACCAAGGGACAGATATATGATACTTTTTATTCAGAAAAATGTCAGACTCCTGCGGGATAAACAAAAACGATTACTACGCGATCAACGCCGCGAGCGAAAGCTAGTAATGGAATAAAAAGTTTTCACTTACACAACTTGCATATCGGCGGCCTCTTGCAGCAGCTCCTGCGTGACCTCCTCGTGCTGGGGGTGGAACTGCAGCAGGATGCTCTCCAGCTCTTTGCGCCGTCCTTCCGGTAGGACGTGCTTCTTGGATTGGTAGAGTAGGGCTCGAGCCGCTGATCTAATTTTTCTGAGAAATCATTAATTACAACATCAATTTACTGACAAATTACTGTCAATAACGTTGAGCAGTTTTAAATTTTACAGTTTTATGCAAAAAGAGACACCAAATAATTGGCATCAGAGTCGCTAAACTATGAAAAATGAAAATGATCGTTTATTCAAGAAACACTGATACTTAGCAATATTTGAACTGCTCTCACATAAGGTCGCCCTGTGCCATACAACTCTGCGCTTTAGCAGTGGTTTTTAACGTTGTGAGTGATAAAAATTAACCCACAAACACTGCGCGATTCTTCACTTTAGGCGATCCACCTTCGTCATACTTTTTGTAGGACCGACAGACGGAGCCAATTTTTCATTTTATATTGACCTATTTTTTTAGGACGTGTACGTTGCGCTATTGCAATCAGTACGTTCTATTTTTCTCCTACAATAAATCTACTAATTATCGAACGTGGGCAAGATAAAAAAAATATCAAATGGTTCCTCTGGACAAAAAGTTTAAGAACCACTGCAGCTCTCAAAAAAAGTGACCACCCTCTAAATATTTACACTTGATAAAGCGCACCTCGTATACAATCGGAATTAAGGTGACGGATAGGGCACACTAGCGACGCCAATCGATTTTATTTTTTAGCTACTAAACCAGATCTATTTTAAACAATTTCGGGGTTATAACCTCTCGGCAAACACTTATACTATTTATTAAATAACCATGCACAAATGTTGGGTCCGTTTTTGTACGCGAAAAATTGATTCACGCCAAAAGTGGCCGCTTTTGGCGTGAAACAATTTTCTATTGGCGTAAATCGATTGGCGTCGCTAGTGTGCCCTACCCGTCACCTTAATGGCGTTTGGAACTCACTTGCTGTTCACGTCCTCCGAGTACTTAGTGCAGTCCTTGCTAACGAGCGGCGCGTTACACATGGTAGCTAACTTCTCGCGCACGCACTGGTCACCCATGTTGCTGCGCTGGTGGCAGACCGAGCACAGCAGCACGACGTCGTGGGACGAGTGGTCTTTCATCACCTCTGCCAATAGACAAATGAGTCAACGTCTAGTCAACAACCATATCGATTATCGATCAATTTCCATAAAAATTGAAATGGATGTTGCTGCGTTTGCTTCTTTTCGACTTATACTAAATAGTAACATTCATACCGGAGATCCATTATTAGACAAAAAGACTAAATCAAAATCAGTTCATGCGTTTGGGAACTACGATGCCACAGACACGTCAAACTTATAACAACCCGACATTTTTGTGTCGGGGGTTAAAAATACTAACAACTAGTGGTCAATTTAGATAAGATAAAAAAATCTTGATTCAATTTAGGTCCATACAGAACAATATATTGTTTTAAACTTTCATGGTCCCTAACATTAGAATATTATTTACGGGATTTCTACCATAACCGGAAACTAAACAAATTGTCGTTTCGCGACCAGATACTGTGAGTGTTGTGTGTCGAGAACAGGTGCGAGAAAATAGTGAGTTAGAGAACAGTGGGGGACTTCGCAGGAACTTCGCAGTCTTTTACTACGCGCAGATGCGCGTAGTAAAAGACTGCGAAGGAGGGTAGACCGATTTGCCTGACCATGGCGCTTGCAACAGTGCCTCAAAAATAAGGTACATGGTAGAAATCCCGTAAATAACTATTCGATACAAAACACTTATGAATGTCAAAATAGGTACCGCTGGTCCGGAATGTCGACTTTTACTGAGTAGACACCAGCAAGACACGTTTGAGTCATCAGCCTAACCAAACCACTGCTGGAAATAGGTCTATTCAAATGTTCGCCACTTTTATGGATAGTACAGGAAGGCGAAAAAATGGCCCAATGTTCTTTGAGGAGATATGTACGTCAAACAAAGTCAAACTTACCAGGGAAGTACTTTCTATATTCTCTAGGCACGACATTTTTGCGGATGTATGAGTTGGTCGCGCCGCAGACCACGCATTTGTTTTCCTTCGTAAGTTGGTAGTAGCGGCCCACGTCCCCTACGGACCGGCCGGCGGGCTCGAACCGCAGGCGCACGGTGAGGGGATCCTCCTTCACAACGTCAGCTAATTCTTTTTCTACATACCTTTAATGATGAAATAAATTACATCAATTTTGAAACATATCTTAAGATTTTCAATAAATTGTTACATAGGCCATAAAACACTTGCAATCAGGCTGCTTGTCCACCGAAGTGGAGCGAGACTGCGGAGCAGTGAAAGAGGCTAAAATCCACCAATAGAACCATAATTTTACCTAGCTGACCGCTTCGCAGCCTCGCTTCGCTTCGGTGTACAGGCAGCCTTAGGTACACAATTTTCAAATTATGTCATATGAATCATCATAAATTTTATTTTAGTCTGTTATTTTTCGATTGACTTCGAGAGTGTAGTGTAATAAAGACTCTGACTTAATTTTACCAATCAATGACACGTCATACAAACAAAACCAGATCCTTTATAATTTTATAAATATTTAACACATTCAAACTTACCACATAGCCTTTTTATTGTCACAAGTGCACAGTAACTCTCCATCAGGCGCCTCCAAAAAGCAATTGTGATACAGAGGCTTAGATCTTGTGGCGTGTGGGTACCGCTTGCTTATTAGAAGTGCCTCCTTATTCACTGGACTTTTGTCTTTATCTTTACTTCTATAAACAGAATAAAATTTACAATTTAATTTTAAAATATAAAGGCAACACTTAGTATATGAACCAAGGACCAAAGAACCCCTAATAAAAAAAGAGAATTAAAAAAAAAGAAAATTATAAAAATATGAAGTTTTTTTAGATGGATTAAAATGTTCAAAATGATTTTTTAATTCATTAAGAAAGTTGTAAAACGAAATTTGAGGAAATAACGGAGTTACAATGTCATGCCATAGCATCGGGTATTACCGTACCCTATGACGTAAGTGCCAGTGGCGCCATCATTTATTTCTGCCCTACCTACTTCCAGATTATTTAAGGATGGCGCCAATCTATGACATACCATGGTGCAAGGACATTGGATGGCGCAATAATTAAAGGGCCAATTCTTCAAAGGCTTAACGCCTTATTTGCCTTAGTCAACTTACACTGTCCCACAAACTGGCTTAATCTTCGCCTTAAAATGTACATCAGAGTATTGCCAACACAGCTTATCCAAGTTTTTCCAAATGTTCTTATTCTTTCTCCGGAACATCCACCACATAGTGTCTACACTCAAATCGTCCACCAGCCTCGCAAATATACGCACGGCCACATGAGCGTCTGCTGCTGCATATTTCAATTGTTTTTCTGATAGGACATCTGCTTCCCAATTACTACATCGTACCTGAACAGAGAAATCACGATAATTAGGGTAAATAAATATAAATTCAATACGAAATTAATAGTGCAGCAAGTTAACTATATCGCTCAGGTAGACAAACATGCAGATTAAATTCTTAAGCGGTAAAGTTACTATTATGTTCATCGTATTTCAAGTAAAAACTGAATAAATTAATCATAATGTAGGATACAAAATAAGAAAACCAGTCAAAATAAGTCTTAATTAGACTTATTTTGACTGATCCAAATTGTTGAGTCCAAATATTTTCATGTCTTCATAGTCTTCTTATATTGTTCATCTGCCATTTGTCCCCTCTTTGACTCTCTCATGTCATCCTATTTCTTTTTGTTTATTATTATTGCATATTAATTACATTTTGGTTTAGAGCTCTGCGTTTGCTCACTCTCAAAACAATAATGCTTAAATATAAATAAGGGGAGAAGGGGAAAATAAGTCTGTTTTTTTTATTTACATTATATCATATATATTTTTTTTTATTTATAATATATATATAAGGGGTGGAAATTACATTATTAGTATAATTATTATTATTTAATTTTTTTTATTGAATTAATATTATTTGTTATTGTATTTTTTTTCTCTCTTTTGTCTTCTTTTGTTTGGGTGGTATTGTTTTGTTTTTTTTTGTTATTGAATCTTTTTTTTCTTTTTCTTTTTTTTGCTATTGTTATGATGTTACAAGAGTTTGCTTAGCCTAGGTTGTGTTAAGTTACTGTCATCCTAATTCAAACACTTAAAAAAACATTCCTTGTCATGCATGTATAAAAAAAAATACCATAAATATTTTATAAGCTTACCCTCCAACTCTTATCCAACACAACTCCTAGCATAGACTTGGACAGTGCAGCCAAACCCCCAGGCTCATACCCACAAAGTTTAGCAATGTGACGTATGTCTAAGGAAGACTTCAGATGTACCAAGTGGTCCTGATACAAATATTTAGCATCATCATCTGGAGCTACTCCTACTTTGTATATAGATCTCTCTTCCAGAAGCTCCTGGAATTAAAAAAAAAATAGTTATTGGTTGTAGACAAGGATACATGAGGCAACTTCCAAAAGTGAACACGCACCCGCACAAAGGCATTCGCTTGCTTCCTTTTCTTTAAAAATGTTGCTGTTCAAAAATATACCTCCACAACTTTGGTTGCGACATGATAAACCAAATTCTTTAAATGTGTAGTCTTTAAGTATATTTCAAATTGACTAAGCAATTAAATTTATTATGACTAATGTGTAGAGTTTGTGTAGTTAGGCCTTGTAGGATAAGTGTGTGTGTGTTTAGGATTTACCAGCACTCAGTAAAATATTCGAAAAAATTATATTTATTCAACTTTTGTCTTATTTTAATATTAATAAATTACTGCATGGAAAACAGTTAGGATTTACTAAAGGAAAATCCACTACTGATGCAGGAGTGGCTCTTATCAACCATGTTTTTGATGCGTGGGAGAAAAAGCAGAATGCAAAAGGTGTTTTCTGTGATTTGTCGAAAGCATTTGATTGCGTTAATCATGAAACACTATTGATGAAGTTACGGCATTACGGTGTATTGAATAACGCACTTGATATGATTCAATCTTATTTGTCTGATAGAATTCAAAGGGTTAATGGAATCGACTCTTCTGGCGCTCCTCTATTAATGGGAGTGCCCCAAGGCTCAATATTGGGGCCTTTGTTGTTCTTAATATACGTAAATGACCTTCCATACTTTACGAAAGATCTATGTGAGATAGTGTTATTTGCTGACTACACTTCCTAGATTTTTAAGGTTGATAGATATAAAGAATCAATTGACGACGTAAGTGATACTCTCTCGCAGGTATTGCACTGGTTTACGACTAACAATTTACTTCTTAACTCGAAAGAAAACTAAATGTGTAAAATTCACCATGCCAAATGTAAGGCAGGTTGATACTAGTATAAAGATGAACAATGATTCTATTCAAATCAAAAATTCCACAGTTTTTCTCGGTATAACTATAGATTCGAAATTGCAGTGAAGTCCCCATATTGCTGCCTTGGCAGGAAGACTAAGTTCTGCTGCATATGCAGTAAGAAAAATTAGGCGCCTGACTGATATCGAGACGGCCATGCAGCTATTTCCACAGTGTGATGTCATATGGTCTGCTGTTGTGGGGGTCTGGTGCTGACATACAAACTATTTTTGTATTACAGAAAAGGGCCATCTGCACTATATACACCCTTAGATCACGTGACTCACTTAGGGAAATATTTAAAGAAATAAATATTTTAACCATGGCTTCCCAATTTATCCTCAACTGCATTATGTATGTATGTAAGAACTTGCACACTTTTCCAAAAAAGTCCGATACTCATAGTTTTAACACTAGAAATAAACATAGACTTGCCATCCGAGTCCTCAGACTTCATAAAATTGGAAATTAATTTTTTGGCCTAACTCTTAAGATATTTAATAAGCTACCACAAAATGTCATTAACCTATCACTGGATAAGTTTAAGTCTCATATTAAAACCTGCCTAATGAAGAAAGGTTACTATAGTGTAAAAGACTATTTAAATGATAAGGATTCTTGGTCATGTTAATTGATTAATCTTTTGAGTTGCTATTCGTAGTCTATTAATTTTCATAATTGTATTTTTCTCTTCTCAATTGAAACTCTGTAACATCATCAATATTTGAAAAGAGTAACTGCTGAGTTTCTTGCTGGTGTCTTCTCAGTAGAAATCAACATACCGAACCAGCGGTAGATATTATGTACCTATTTTGACATTCATAAATGTTCTGTGTGGACCTAAATTGAAAAAAGTTTTTTTTATCTTTATGTAGGTAAGTATAGAAACTGCAAGTTAGATGAAAAACTGGTCCAAGCCATTAGAAACAATTGAACTCACTTTTAAAGATTCAGGTACTGTTCTCATTTTATCCAATCTAAAAAGTCCACAGTAACCATCAAAAGTAGATAGTTGTAATAACGCTACTGGGTTCTTTTTGCCATGGCTTGTGACCCATTCACAATCAAACCCTAGAGCATTATGAAACTTACACCGCCTAAAAAAGGAAAACATGACACAATATTATGGTGATTAGTTATTGCAATAAAATACTAAATAACAATTTAGTATTTGCATACAGTATACAACAAAAATATTATCTACCTATTGATTGTAAACTAAATTTTACATGAAAAGAAGATAAAGGTAAACAATAAAATTCAATCAACTATTTCGAAATATTACACAATCAAAATACTACATGAGTTTGCACTTACCTCCGCAATTCGTGTACCACTTCATCACATTCAGCTTCGTCAGCTACAATTTTAATTGTTAAATAACTAAAGGCATCTGTTGCATCGCGTAATTTTAGCCTTTTTCTGAATAAATAGTATGCGACACCTGCACAACCTAAAATTATGGATGAGGTTACACAAACTTTTGCCTTGGACATATCCATAGCTGATCAATTATGATCTAATTAGTTTTCCACTTCAATTAAGTATTTAAACTTTTATCATTATTTGTCAGAGCAAATAAAGTATAAACACATTCGGATTTCGGTGATAACGATTGCAATGATGAGTCAGATATTTTATTTTAACGCTACCTACGTACGACACGATTAGAAGCTGTCAAAAAAGTTAGTGTCACCAAAAAGCAGTCCCGCGCTGCTTTATGAATGAGTTGTGTTTTTCTGCGGGACTTCTTTCATTCGTGGCGTACTTTTCGATTGTCCGATACAATAATGATTTCTTGTCTGTACCCTTATGTCATAATCTGTGGTTATTAACGCTTTCTAAGTTTCTATATAATTGTCAATGTCAAGCAATTGTCAAAAATATTTTGGAAGTGGTTTCATTGCACCGTATTTTTCCGAGTTTTCTCAAATTATTCAACGTGAGTGTACTCTTTAGTGTTTATAAGCATATGTAAAGATGGCTCGGGATAGAAGCCCCGAAAGGCGGCGCTCCCGTTCCAGAGAGCGCCGCGATAGAGACCGTCACGATGACCGCGATTCCCATCGTGATAAACTGAAGAGACGAGAGCGTTCCAAAAGTCCTAGGAAAGAGACAGAAAGGGCGCGTAGCCCCAGGAAAGACAGAGACAGATCACGTAGTCCTAGAAAAGAACGTGCGCGCTCTAGAAGTCCCAAAAAACGCGACGCTAAAGACAAGGATAGACGATATGAAGACAAGGAAAAGAGTCGAAATAGGAAAGAAGAAGAGAAACAGGAGGAAGAAGAAAAGAAGGAGGATGAGCCCAAACCTGTTAAAAGAGAGCCACTGTCCTTAGAAGAATTGCTGGCTAAGAAAAAAGCAGAAGAAGAAGCTCGTAGCAAGCCAGTGTTCTTAACTAAAGAGCAGAGGGCAGCTCTGGCTTTAGAAAGGCGTCGTGAGCAGGTCGAAGCCATGAGAGCGAATGTTGAGAGGCCAACCATAACTACAATTGACTTAACAGGCAGTAGCACCAGCAGTAAAAAGGAAGAGGAAAAAGCACCTAAATACAAAGAAGACCGTATTGAGAGGGATAGAAGGGATGACAGAGAGAGAGAACGCAAGTATGAGGAAAGGAAATCAGCAGGAGACCGTCGTGGTGGTGGCGGTGGAGGTGATGATAAGAAAGAGAAAAATGATGAAGGGAATAAAACAAAAGACAAAGAACGAGAAGAAGAGGCCATTAAGGCACGTTACCTTGGGATAATTAAGAAGAAACGCAGGGTCCGCAGGTTGAATGATAGGAAGTTTGTTTTTGACTGGGACGCATCTGAGGACACCTCAAATGATTATAACGCACTATACAAAGAGAGGCATCAAGTACAATTCTTTGGCCGCGGTCACATTGCTGGCATTGACATAAAATCTCAAAAGAAAGATCACAGCAAGTTCTATGGAAACCTTTTAGAAAAACGTAGGACTGAACTTGAAAAGGAACAAGAGAAGTTGCGGTTGAAGAAAGTCAAGAAGAAGGAAGATAAACAAAAGTGGGATGATCGACACTGGTCTGAAAAGGATCAAGATGAGATGACGGAGAGAGACTGGAGAATCTTCAGGGAAGATTATAACATTACTATCAAGGGTGGTAAGATACCTAACCCTATTCGTTCTTGGAAGGAAGCTGGCTTCCACAATGACATTATGGAAATAATCAACAAAGTAGGCTATAAAAGTCCAACTCCTATTCAGAGGCAAGCTATTCCAATCGGTTTACAGAACCGCGACATCATAGGTGTTGCTGAAACAGGTTCAGGTAAAACTTTGGCGTTCCTTATTCCTCTTCTGACTTGGATTCAGTCACTACCAAAGAGTGAGCGTATGGAGGACGCTGATCAAGGCCCTTATGCCATCATTTTGGCGCCAACTCGCGAGTTGGCTCAGCAAATAGAGGAAGAGACAAATAAGTTTGGTGTGCCTCTAGGTATCACGTCAGTTGTCGTTGTCGGTGGTTTGTCCAGAGAGGAACAAGGTTTCAAGTTGAGGTTGGGATGCGAGATCGTTATCGCGACACCCGGTCGTCTTATTGACGTCTTAGAGAATCGTTATTTAGTACTGAACAGATGTACTTACGTGGTCCTCGATGAAGCCGATCGTATGATTGACATGGGTTTCGAACCAGACGTGCAGAAGATTCTAGAATACATGCCCGTTTCAAATATCAAACCAGATACAGATGCTGCGGAAGATGCTTCAGTTTTGCTGGCTAATTACAACACTAAAAAGAAATACAGACAAACTGTGATGTTTACCGCAACCATGCCGCCCGCGGTAGAAAGGTTAGCGCGAAGCTATCTCCGAAGACCAGCAATAGTCTACATTGGATCTGTTGGTAAACCAGTAGATAGGACAGAACAAGTTGTATTCATGATTGGGGAGAACGAGAAGCGTAGGAAGCTGACAGAGATATTGCAACGCAACGTCGAACCTCCAATTATTATATTCGTCAATCAAAAGAAAGGTGCTGACGTGCTTGCGAAAGGTTTGGAGAAACTTGGCTTCAACGCATGCACATTGCACGGTGGTAAAGGTCAAGAACAGCGTGACTTTGCTCTTGCAAGTCTCAAAAACGGCTCTAAAGACATTTTGGTCGCGACAGACGTTGCTGGTCGTGGTATTGACATTAAAGATGTCAGTATGGTCATTAACTACGACATGGCTAAATCTATCGAAGACTACACGCATCGTATCGGTCGTACGGGTCGTGCCGGCAAGACTGGTAAAGCCGTGTCATTTGTCACTAAAGAAGATTCTGTACTGTTCTATGACCTCAAGCAGGTGTTGCTTGCTAGTTCTGTGTCGACATGTCCTCCTGAACTAATGAATCATCCTGAAGCACAGCATAAACCTGGTACAGTGGTCACCAAGAAGAGAAGAGAGGAAATGATTTTCGCGTAAACATTTCTTTTGAAGTACAATGAGTAACTGTAATGTATAATTTCTGAATAAATACCTGAGATATGAATGTATTCTTATTTTATTTAAGTAATGAAACTCCATTAATAAAAATATACATTTTATTTCAATAATATAATATCGTCAATGTACACTGTAGACTGTCACTATCAGACAATAAATTAAGTTTTGACTAAAGCAGGGTTTCTCGTGCGACCTACACACACATATTTTACGGTCATTTATGGTGTTGCTGTAAAAGGAAAAATATTTTACTCTAATAAATCTGGATCATTGAAGTAGGTACCTAAATAGTTATTATACTTCAATGATCTGGGTAAGATAAGATTACATATTAGAACTTTGAGTTTTGTACTAAAACATTTAGATACAATATGGGAAACGAACTTGTTTCTATTGGATTTCACTTACTAGGTACAGCTTGATTCTCTATGTCATCTTGAAATAAATAATCTGAAAAATAAAATAATACTTGTTGTAGGTACATATCATTAATGACCAGGCTTTATATTTGAAATTTGGCTTATTGTCACTTTCCATCAGGTGAGATGAGGTCAAGTGCAAACCCATTTAGTATATTTAAAAAAATAGAACTTCATAGCACAGTACAATCAAATATTTTAAATACCTTCCTAATTGGTATTACTGGTTAATCTTTATTCATATTGCATTTTATAACAGAATTTTTTTTAAATTCTTTAATAAAAGTTCACTTTAAAATAAAATACGACAAAAGACCCAAAAAAATGCATGCAAGAAATAGTAAAAGCAAGCGCTTGAAAAAGAACAAAAGAAACAAAAAAAAACATGAATGCTGTTATAATAACAAACATGCATCAAAACAAAAGAACGGAAAAAGCTTTTTAAAACCACCATGCAGTATCGAACCACCACCTACACTTAAAATTGTACCTAATTCTTCTTATCCTTGGAGTCTGCCCCCGCTACTTTAGAATCTGAGGACTCTTTAGCTGGCGGAGGCATTACTGCCTGCTTGATCGACGAAGCCATGGACACCGTCAAGTCGACAAACTCCGAAAAGTCTTTTGGGAAAGACAGTTCGGGGAATTTCACCTCTAGTTGAGGGTCTCCAGGTTTCACTGAAGGAGGAGGGAAATGTTTTAACAAAGTTTTTTATAATTTTAGTATGATGGGTAGATTGAACAATAGGTGTACTTATGTTACTAGCGTAAAGATAACGCGTCCTAAATAGTTTCGAGAGTTACTTTGTAGTATCTGAAAACTAAAGGAACCACAAGCTTGGCGAAGCATTTGCCTGTTTATGTTGCTTGCTAATTGTGTTTGCAACTGTTTGGCAAACGCCAATCCGGAGTAATGCCAAGCATGGGGATGCCTGTTATTGTTGGTTGTTTATAGTCTGCGTTTCGCATGAGTTTGCTGTTTGTGGCAAAGACCAAACATGTGGATCTGTTTTTTTAAGATTCCCATAACAGTGCGTAAAACATTTCTATATTTTAGAGCGCGCGACTGCGAAGGTTTCAATAGGCGTTTTACTGCCCTAGCGTACGGCGAATGAGGTGATGCGATAGCTACTATACATACAACCATGAAAGCAGGTTGAGCTTAATGGCTATATTAACAGTTTTCCATAAACGACTTTCATAAAAATCGGTTTCAGGTTATTGCGGTACTCAGGTAATCTTCTTGTCTTAAGCTTATCTGAAGTAAATCTAATTATTATTCAATAAATACTTACCTCAGATGCGTCACGTACAATAGACCAAAAGAGAGTCAACATTCAGAATTTCAGATTTGGCAACCTTTTCAATGCCATTACTTGATTCTTCTCGTCTACCACAAAATAAAAATTAGGAAAGACTTACCCCCATAAAGGAAGTTGTATGCAATATTGATGTATTGTTTGGCAAAGGCACCATTGTTCTTGATGAGATCCTGTGTCTGCTCCGGGAAACACACCAAGCCCATGGCTGTGGTCCCGACGCCTGTGTACAGGAGCCGCTGTAAAGATAAAATAAAACTCATGAGCAAGAAAATTTTGTGAAAATGTCTTCTTCAACACACGCAGATTCTCTACGATGTTTTCATTCACCGTCAAACTAGAGGTATATTAAGCACGCAAAGGAATCCTCTTTTGTGTCTAAGTGAAGGCCAGAAAATGTTATTGCTGTATTCTGCAGGACCTGTCCCCGTGAGTATTTATTACTATGGCACTAAAGCTCTAGGGTAATTATTGTTGGTTTTATTTGAGTTCAAAAATCAACATCTTCATAATGAAGCTGAGTGGTAAGTGGACAAATGAAGCGATCGTTAGAGCGAGATACGCATTCCCTAGATTTCAGTTTGGAGAAAAGATATGAGGAATTCTTATTCTTAATTACGCCGGAAAGTAGCCCTGCAAAGTGTAACGTGCGGCGAGAGTGCATGTTCTAGAGAATACTTCTATTGAGAAAAGGTGTGACATGAGATCTACGCGGTATTGAGAAACAGTATCGAGCGCACGGGTTTCGCACTCTCTGGATAAGCTTTTTAGTTTTGTCCAGCAGACATCCCCCTATTACAGTATCCGCATAATTTAATTTTGATAAAACCATTGACTCGCAAATATAAATTCGTAAGTCTTTCGTTACTTAAATACTTACTCATTCCGCCTAAATTGTACATTGTATCTCTGTATACCTAGCTTTTAAGTTTTGTATGTTGTGCAATAAAGAGTATCTATCTATCTATCTATAAAACTTTTAACCTGTACCTAATAACATTGTCTAGCCACTTCACTAACATATTTCTCAAATCGTAAATTAGTATCAAATAGTGTAATCAAAAAGTATAATAATTTTTATTTCTGGCAAAGAGCTATTAATTAGATTTATTTGTAATTTAGTACCTTTTACTAAAAATATAGTTTTTTTAGTTTTAGATAAGTAAGTTCATTGTTTCTTGACCATTCAGCTATACGGTTGAAATCGTCATTAATATTATATCTGTAGCAAGGTTTGATTGATATGGTTTGAATGTTTTATAGATTTGCAGATCAACCGCATATAAGTGATGTTCAGTTCCCATAATACATTTAGTCAGATCGATCGTATATAGAGTAAAAAGGAGAGGTCCCAGAATATAACCTTGCGGTACTCCTCTTTTTATGACACAAGTATCAGAGACCTTCGTTCTACCGTTCCTTACAATTATTTCTTTTTGAGACCGGCCAAGCAAATAACTAGAAAACCATTTTAATGTTGCGTCGTGAAATCCGTAATATGTCAATTTAGTTAAAAGTAAATCTATATTTATGCTATCAAATGCGCGCGAGTAATCTAGTAAAACTAATATTGCACCTTCCCCCACATCTTGTCCAGCTAGAATATTATCAACCACATCAAGAAGTGCAGTGCCTGTACTCTGGCCTGGCCTGAAGCCTGACTGCTTTTCTGGAAAGATGTTGTTTGCATTAAAGTATTCGGTCATATGTAAGCATACAACTTTTTCTATAATTTTAGATAGGAACGGTAAAATACTAATATGTCGGAGGTCTTTCAGATTATAGGGTTATTTGTTTTAGGGATCGGCTTGAATATAGCTTGCTTCCATGTTTCGGGAAATATTTCTGTAGTGATAGATCTATTAATGATGGCAGTGATGACTGTTAGTGTACGTGGTAATGTAAGTATTATCATGTTCAGAGTAATTCCGTCTACACCTTGTGCGTATCTTTTAAATTTACTAATAATTTTGAGAACAGTTTCATCATTAACTGGTCTAAGAAATAAAGTTGCCGAGCCAAATCTATTTCGACGACAGTGTGTCAGTTCAGAATCACTTATGTACTTCCCTAATATCGGGAATTTCAAGAAAGTGCTTATTTAAGCAATTCGGATCATTAATACAAGCTGGAATAGTTTGACATTTTTCCAAAGTGTATGAGGATTATTTAAATACTGCCAAAGTATACTCAAAAATAAAAAATGTCTTTAATCAATTTAAGTCCATACAGAACATTTATGAATGTCAAATATTATGTTATCTACCGCTGATTCGGAATGTCAATTTCTACCGAGAAGAATCAGCAAGAAACTCAGTAGTTACTCTTTTCAAATAATATGATAATTACAATTTTCATTCTTATACAAATTATGATTACAGTGACAGTATGATATACAATGCTTATAATCAATATCGTTTAGATAAATCGTCAAAGAAAAATTATGAAATTAATTATACATTAGAGGACAGGCGAAGAGATCAACATGTCCAGGAATCCTTATCATTCAAGTAATCATCTACTTTATAGTAGCCTTTCTGCATTAGTCATTTTTTTACATGCAACTTAAACTTATGTACCGGTAAATCAATAATATTTTGAGGTAACTTATTAAACATTCTAATGCTCAATCCTACAAATGAATTTCCAATTTTATGAAGTCTTAGATTTGGGACAGCAAGCCTATGTTTATTTCGCGTGTTAAAGTTATGAAAATCTGATTTTTGCAAGTAAAGGTGCAAGTTCTTGCGTACAAACATAATACAATAAAAGATGTATTGAGATGATACGGTTAAAATATTGATTTCCTTGAATACTTCCCTGAGTGAGTCACGTGATCTAAGACAATAGATGGCACGGATGGCCCTCTTCTGCAAAATGAAGATGGCTTGTAAGTCAGCACCGGATCCCCACAGTAGTAGACCATATGACATCAGACTATGAAAATAGCTAAAATAAACCAGTCTCGCTGTTCCGATATCAGTCAGATCCCTTATCTTTCTAACTGCATATTCAGCTGAAATAAGTCTTCCTGCCAAGACAGCAATATGAGGGCTCCATTGCAATTTTGTATCCAGAGTGATACCTAGAAAAACTGTGGAGTTTATTATTTCGATAGGTTCGTTATTCATGACAATATTCATTTTGACCTGCCTTACATTAGGCATTGTGAACTTAACACATTTAGTTTTCTTTGAATTAAGAACCAAATTATTATAAGTGAACCACTGTAATACTTGAGAGAGTGTGTTATTTACTTCGTCAACATTTTTCTTTTGTCTATCAACCTCAAAAATCAAGGATGTATCGTCAGCAAATAACACTATCTCACATAGATCTTTGGTATAGTAAGGAAGGTCATTTATATAGATTAAAAAGAGCAAAGGCCCCAATATAGACGCCTGGGGCACACCCATGGTTAGAGAGGCGCCAGAAGAGTTAGTTCCATTGACATTGACCTTCTGAATCCTATCTGATAAGTAAGATTTGATTAGACTTAGTGAGGTGTCTATGACACCGTAATGCTGTAACTTCATTAGCAATGTTTCATGATTCACGCAATCGAATGCTTTAGACAAATCACAGAATATTCCAATAGCATCTCGCTTTTTTTCCCACGCATCAAATACATGTTTGATAAGCGCCACTCCAGCATTAGTAGTGGATTTCCTTTTTGTGAATCCAAATTGCTTACTGTGCAATATTTTATTCAGGTTTAAATGAGATAATAACTGAGTGCATATAACTTTTTCAAAAATTTAGCTGAGAGCAGGCAGTATAGAAATAGGTCTGAAGTTAGACGGGTCAATTTTCACACCCGACTTGAATTATACTGTATTCATCATTATTATACTGTTATTTCATCATATCGGGAAATTGACCGTCGTCAACACATTTATTGAATATTATTGCTAAGTGGGGTGCGATAGACTGTATTATATTTTTTATTATATCTACCGAGATGCCCCATAAATCCTCAGTCGGTTTCATATTTAATTCTTTGAATGTTTTTAAAATTATATAAGAATTGACATGATTGAATCTAAAAGGCGTGTTGCACTTATCAACATGAGACTTGAAGATTACTATAACAGTGTGGGAGAGCCACGTTTCGGCACGAATGGGCCGGCTCGACCGGAGCACATCCTCACAGAAAACCGGCGTGAAGCAGTGCATGTGCTGCGTTTCACTGCGGTACCGGAGGCCCAATCCAGGGGAAGGGGGGTTAAAAGGTAAGCAGCGCACTTGTGACACCACTGGTATTGCAGGTGTCCATGGGCGGCGGTAATCGCTTACGGGTGATCCGTCGGCTCGTCTGCCACCTATATCATAAAAAAAATATACAGGGTTTATCTGTAATCATTTACATCCCTTTCACCACGTGTTCTACTAACCATTCTGAACAACATTTTGTTCAACGACTTTTCTAAATTCATCGAAAATTTTTACGACTTCCATACGAAATGACCAAGTCACGTGACCGACTTTGTATGAAATTTTTTTCATGCGATAGAACAAATTTTGTTCAGAATAGTTAGTAGAACACGGGATGTGTAAATGTTCACAGATACACCCTGTATAAAAATTTTATTGCACAAAACGATAAAATAAGCGAACTTAATGCCCAGAGGCATTCTCTATCAGTCAACCTTTGGGTCACGTAGAAAGGACAATTGTTCAGCGCTCCCTTTTTAGGTACTAAAAACCTTTAAAATTTATATTAATACGATATCAAAAAAAGACAATGTCTCATATCACTCTCCTGTTAGGTTTGTAGCGCACACAAGGTGGCGCTATGGTCCACTTTGGAAAACACTGGTCTCTACTATTATTTATATTGGGATAACTTTTATAAAACAGACAAGATTCATAGGAAACACTTGCGCGATGTATTCGATGCCCAGCACCAACTATCGGTACAATTTTGAACTATTGTCCTGATGCGAAGTAAGGGCGGGCTTAGTAGTAGTAGTAGTTAGTTATCTAGTCTCAAACTAGGACCTGCATTATGTGCTTACCACCTAGACCCCGAGACAATTTAAAAACTTTGTTTTGCCCAAGAGCCGTCTGCATCGAATCCGAACGCACGTAAACAGGCTACAGTGCCCGGGCGCAAAAAATTAATATACCTATACAAAAAAAAAATCATAACTTAAATATTTAAAAAATGTTATTAATTAGTTTTTCCGAACGTAAATCGCCTGTCGATAATAGACCTCATATAAACACCTAATATTGATGGTATCAAAGCAGTCTGTAGCTGAAAAGACCTGTCTTTCGAAATTAACGTAAATGTAAAGTTCTGTCGGCGAAGTAGCCTTAGGAGAAGTCGGTATGGGACCACTTGTTCTTGTTTTGCTTGGTAATACTATATTAAGTTCTGCATTGATATGCAGGCATACTGCCAAAGTATACTATTTTTCTAAAATACCTCCTCCAAATGATAACAAATTGGAGAAGTTAAATACAATCTAACATATTAGTTGGCTTACCCTAATAATGCCGCCTCTTAAGCCAAATATGAAACCAGTGAGACCACCCATCGCTACAGCACCATATCTCACTTCTTTATTCTCTTCCTCTCGAAGGTATTGTATCATCCCTGGAAGGAAACAATTACAAAATAAATTCAAAGTTAAACAACATTCATACAATTAAAGAATAAATGGAAAATTGGCATTTTACTCGTAATTAATTGGGAAAATTGTGTGTAAAAGTTCTGCTAGGCGTTGCATAGGGCTGTGGTTCATCTACAAGGTGATTGGTTATTACAGAATTTGAAATTGAATGTAATAAACTAAATAAATAATGTTTCATGGTCTGTCTTACCCTCTCGCATATGAAACTATGTATATTGTATACTAATAACAATCTATAACAATAAAAATATGGATGAGATAATATTTAAGCTTATATTCAAACATCATCATCATTCATACAAGTAGCACTAACAGTCTGATCGATCCCGAATCTCGTGGTAGTTGTCCTGCACCATATTCTTGACACTTTCTGTGTTTTCCCACACGGACTGGACCTGCTCCCGCACTGCTCTCACTGGTGTGAGCAGAGCTGACTTGACATAGCCCATCTTTTTTTCTTTAGATTGTGCATAGATGTATCTGGAAAGTAAATAGCATAAAGGTTACATATCTGATGGAAGCGAACACTAAAAATACTTAATGAAACCTGCTTTCATATTCATATTCATATTCATATTCTTTATTGCTCTCCATAATGTTACAAAAGGTGGTAATAACATAGTACAGTACAATTATGGACCCTGTCGGGCACGGCATAGATAAGATTATATATATATTTTGCATCATGCTTTGGTAGCATGATGCAAAATAAAAGGTCGCACCTCAGGTCTTGCCATCAAAAACCGTAGTGGTTGAGGTGCGTGATTATTTTAAATTAATTTGAAATGTATTTTTATATGATAAATAAATTTTAAAAAAATAGTTGGTTAGTGATTTTCTTTTTTTTCATTAAACAATTGTAGTATAGGTTAGGTATACCCAGTCAGTTATGGGAAATCTTTCCAACTTCATAATATCTGTATTGAATGAAAATTGTTACTATCCTTCAGCGCATGAAAATCGGTTTGGTACCTAACTAGTTATTATAATCAATACAATTATAAAACAGATAAACTTGGGTAGGTAGACACCTAATTTTATTGCTGAAAAAGTAGTTACTCACTCTCCATATTCCGAATGTGGGGCCTCGTAAATGGGTAGGTCGGAAGGCCGCATAGGCGGCGGCTTCTCAGGCCCGCTGTGCTCCACCGGCACGGGTGTCGCCGCTTTCACCGTCGGCACCAAAGCCACCAAACCTGACCCTATCACTACTTTTCGCAGCATCTGATAGAAAAATACATTTATCAACTATAAATTCATCACCATTTAAGCTATATGACTGTAATGAAAATATTTGCTATTTTAGATACCTCTATCGAGATGTTCGATCGCGATAATTACATAAATACTAGTTTTTCGTAAAATTTTCACTGATCAGCTGCTGATTTGACAGCTTAAAAATCTGATTTTTTGACGTTATGTAAGCGGTTGCCATGAATTGTTTAAAAAAAATACTACTGTAGTAGAATAAGGAAAATTTTACTTGGATATGTGTTTCTTCTAAACGGGTTTTCTTTGATTTAAAAACAATAGGGTTACCGCTTACAATTTTTAGTCATGACGACGTGGCTGTGGACGATTTCCCCTCTCCCAAAGTACAAGTTCGAATTCGTATCTGTCGCTGAGCGGAAGTCGTCAAAATGGTTTTTGTGCAGTTTTAAGAAGAATAAGAATAATTTTATTTGCTTAAAATATGATATCATGGTCTCATGGGTTCTTCAATATAATAGCTATTCTCATATTTTGCCAAACTTGGCATGCAAATTACACATACACAACTACAGGTAAATATTAAACAAACAAACAAACAAACAATCATTTATTTGCAAATAAATACGTGTGATACAGATCAGCATGCTTTTGATAGTTACATAATTTTATTTTTTGGTTGCTATCATTTTTATTTTGTTGTTGTTTGTGAATAGCATAAGGAATGGAGACTGCAATTTTCGAAAATATCAATTTATTGGATAGAATATAATTAAGGCTACAATAGTTATGATTTTATGTGTGTGAGACAATGTGATAAAGTAAAAGTATCAAACATGGATATTGTTAGCGATCTTCTTTTAAATTGCTTTTAAAACAAATAAACGGACGGATAACAGTTTGTGAAAATCTAAAAAAATCTTGTATAGAATAAAGGTTATTTTCTTTAAGCCACCCAAACAATCTACGCTTAAATATATTAGCGAACGGACGGTCAGAAAAATCCAATTTATCTTTCTTATCACGCATAAGTATTTTATCCGGCTCATTTGCTATTGGTTATTGAAGAGTCACTTCGGTTTCCCTAAGAATTTATCATCAGATCCTGGCATGGTGACAGGCAGGAGAACATTCTTTCAAACAAAAAAAATATCAGCAAATTTTCTACGCACAGCCTTACATGCATATCTATTTACATTTTTACTAGAATAAACAGCTAACACTGTATAAATATACTTACTTTATTGCACAAAATAGACAACTTAAAAAAATAGATAGATTTTGGCAGAATTTTTCAAAACTAAATCTGCGCTTTACCACGTCCGTCTAAGGGGTACCGTGATAGTAGGGCACTCACGTAAGCGGCAGTGGCGCCATCATTTTACTTTCACTCTATTGACGGACGGGGCATAAAATAATCAGTAGTAGTTTTATTGGCCAAATCTCCGCCAAGCTGATTCGGACGACTATCATAGCCGTCATTATGTCATCTAATGTCAATTTACTGTCATTTTCGCGAATTGTGGTCATTCTCCTGTCATATCCACAGAGTACATTGTTTTATTGTCTTATCCTCGTTCGTGTTTCATGTCACCATTTCTTTATTCTTTTGTGTA
Source organism: Marasmia exigua (assembly GCA_019059595.1). Lineage (NCBI taxonomy): Eukaryota > Metazoa > Arthropoda > Insecta > Lepidoptera > Crambidae > Marasmia > Marasmia exigua. The sequence continues at coordinate 24,980,997 of CM032464.1, read as the reverse complement.
TTTGTGTAGGTACGGCTGTGATTTTTGTGCTACATTCTATTTGTATTACGAAAAATACTAACGTTTGCCACACCTTACTAATGTGTTACACAAACTAGAGATAACGTTATGAATTAGTTTCTCTGTGATGAGTTTAGTTGTGTTCTGACGAGTTGAACAGTTATGTGATTGTGAGTACGGTTTTAGTTTTCGAATCAATAAGTTGTATGGAGTTTCTAGGACAGTGATTTAAAAAGTTGTTAAAGATGTCTACGTTGAGGGTGGGCCGCGTGTCTAAGCCCAGAAGAGGCCACCGCGCGAAGACTCGCTCAGGTACTCCGAGGCGCATGATGGGCTCGCTTGTAGACGCGGGGTTGATTACCGCTTCAATTTATCATTTGGACTATAGTTCTGCTTGTTTGAAAGAGTTACTGAACTTGAGATCTAACATTTCTTCTCTGTAATGACTATAGAAACTCTTGGTTTTACATACTAAGTGCTACTTTTCGGTAATGCCTGAATTCTTACATATTTTGCATAACAACAGTAATAAAATCTTATTTATCACTCTTACACAGTGTGGTTATAATTTTTGTGTTTTTAGTAGGTTGCCTTCAAAGTGTGTAATTAGAGGAATTCCAGAATTAATACATGTTGGTTTTCACAATTAATTCAGTTTCATAAATAATTGTGATATTTAAATCTATGTGATATGTTATATTGTAACATGTATGTCACATACTCAACAGGAGCCCAATCTCGGGCTCGTGAAATTTTGAAAACATGGCGGATATCACCTGGAAACCATACAAAAAAAAATGTGTTTTAGTGATATATGTTGATGAAAATAAATATCACGAGCATGAGAATTGGGCTCCAGGTCAGCCAAAATAACTATGTTCCATGCTGGTTGTTCTTGATAGAAATCAACATTCTGAATCATCTGTAGACTACACATTTGACATTGATAAGTGTTCTGAATGGACTTAAACTGAAGAAAGATTTATTCATTTCATTAAAATTCAGGCATTACCAACAATAGTTACCATTCATTATTGAGACATTACATTTTGCAGGTTAAGACTAACTCGTTCATCCGTTATAGCTCATTTGGACTTGCTGAAGATTACTAACATTGTCTTGTCTATCCAGGACAGTAAGGTGCATGACGCATAGCGTGACCGCTACTTAAGTCACGGTGTCACGGTGTCTGCTACACTGCTGGAGATTATCTTGGGATGATATGGTATAGCCATTGTTCCTATTCAAAATTATTTTTTTGTTCCATATTTTGCACTGTCAGTGGAAGTAACTAGTTACTTGCTTGCCATTTAAAGCCCCTTCTTTTAAAACATTCAAGGTCAACTTAAGATTTATGTTTTGTATTGAATATGTGGATTTGAAAAGCTGTTTTGGTTATTATGGTTTTCATTTACTGACAGTGCATTGGTATAAGAGTACTTGATGTAAATATTTCAATAATATTTAAGTACACAAACTATTGCAGTAGCCATAAACAGCACTTTGTAGAAGCATAAACAATTAACTTTTTAAAACAAAATTAAAATTAGTAGTGCTGTTATCAAGATATTTATCAACACATTTTGATACTCTTTTATTTATACATAGAAAAAGATTTGACTTTTACACAATAACTATTCATTACTCATAATAAGTATGCATTTTGTTCCCACAGTTTTTTTCATAATTTATTTGCCTAAATATGTTTACATTTTGTTTATTTTACACTAATACATAATGCCAAGTCAAATGACTGCAGGAAGAGTTAGCCAATTAACAGCAATCACTATTGATCAAACAAAATGTTTAGCAGACTTTATTCAAACAAACCTAGATTAAGGTTTGGCTTGATATAATATTAAATATTAATCTCAGTTTTAACATTACACAGTCACAAATAATTCTGTATCTAATTATTAGATCTGTTTCTATAATAACTACTTTTAAGCTTACTGCTTTATTTAAGGGTTTACTATCTTATGGACATTCTTAAACAGGGTGCATAAAAATAAATCATTAGTTTTACTACATTCATTAGCATGCTTTTGATAGTTACATAATTTTATTTTTTGGTTGCTATCATTTTTATTTTGTTGTTGTTTGTGAATAGCATAAGGAATGGAGACTGCAATTTTCGAAAATATCAATTTATTGGATAGAATATAATTAAGGCTACAATAGTTATGATTTTATGTGTGTGAGACAATGTGATAAAGTAAAAGTATCAAACATGGATATTGTTAGCGATCTTCTTTTAAATTGCTTTTAAAACAAATAAACCGGGGTTTTTTCAAGGATATAAAATGACAATAATTATCAATTTCTTTAAAAAAACACAAAGCTTACTTAGTGCTATGCAGAGAAAAGCATATTTATATGAATAATTTGTTTCGAAACTTCTTTTAACCAGTTCATATAACTTGTCTTGTTTTATTAGTTGTTTATCATGTTTTGAGAGAATTGTTGCGTCACGAGAATGCGCTCAGAGCTAGTAATTATAACAAAGTTGGAAGACATTTCAATGCCTTGAAGTTGCTCATTAGCATCATAATACCGCCGCCGAAGCAATTACGACACCTAACAACGGGTGATGCATTTATTTATAGACTTGTTCCTCCCACGGTTTCGTCCTCGTGGAAAATAGTTTTTCTAATAATTTTACATTTTTATCGTGTGTTAAACGTGCCTACTTTCGGCGGAAGTCATTCTATGTTTTTCACGTTGTTGATCGCGCCTAACTTACTAACTTTTGCCTAGAAAGAGGCGATCTTGTTAGGCGTATAAAAACCTATATCCTTGTTCTTTTATTCCAATGGATTGTCATGTGCCTTTGCCTCTGTATTACTAGATCCCACTCTATACTTCTCTTCAAGACCTCGGAATAACCAGACGCAATCAAAAATTAATTATTCGTCGATCATTGATGATCCGTGGCGTTTATCGTGTTGAGCATTGATTTCTCAAAAGCCTTGACATGTTTCCGAACACAGGTTTGGAAAGGTCACTTCATGATGTATAGATAGGTACCTACTCCTATTGCATGATGAGCTCAGCGGATATGGAAGTGCGTCTTCCAAACGGGAGGTCGTAGCAGTGGCGTAGCATGCCTTTGAGAGGCCCTGTATCAAAATTTGTTGGGAGGGCCCAAATGCCTTTTCGGACTCTCCATTGATCCACATCCGATGCCCTGTTTATGGCCTTGTTTTGTACTGGCATAGTGAGGGTGGCATTGCAATATTCTACTTTATCTCTTAGACTAGTGGTGACGAAAAAGATTCTTATCATTATGGAGCGGCGGCACATAAAGCAAAACTGTCTAAGTCGTTAGATAAGTTCTGCAATCAACAGACTCCGCTCTAGCATAGGCGATAGTATAGATAGATAGATGCTATGCTGGATAACTCAGAGCTGTGTTTACGGAGTCGACTGAAATAGGTATATAACGGTATATATTTTATCATTAGCTCGGCAGTCAAGTAAAACATGTGGGAACCTGTACGTTTCGGATAGTTTCTGAAACGTGTAACCATGGTTCAGTTGGTCTGGTTCCCCTGTTTAAGGTCCGACGGCAGTCGCTTCATTGTAATTATTACGGGCTCTGGAGCCAAATTCTGGGATTTTTGGATATGACAAAATATGGCGGACGGTGCACGAAAACCATACAATAAAACCTTAGACAATTTAACACAATAAAACTATGTTCTTCCGATATATATCGTATGATTATAAAATGGCATGTCCCGAATATTTTGCTCCTGGACGCAACTGTGGATTACTGGCTGAGATGAGATGAAATTAACAGTATATTGTTAAACTAATTTTTCATTTTTGTTGATGAAACAGATATTTTTGTTGGGTCTGGGTTTTTGTGGTACCGTCGCTGTTTCAGGTTTCCATCCTCCTTACTGTCCTATGTCCCCTAGGTGGGGCAAAGGGCGTCCACAGTGCTCCGCCATCTCGAACGGTCTTGAGCTTCGCGCTTTACCTCGCTCCAAGTTAGTCCTAAGGTCTTCACTTCTGCAGTGATAGTCCGCCGCCAGGATTGTTTAGGGCGGTTACGTTTCCGTTTTTCTTGGGGGTTCCAATCTAGGGCTTGCCTCGGTAAGTGGTCCGGTTCCTTTCGGGGCGTGTAGCCGATTCAGTTCCATTTGCGGCATTTGATCTACTGGTCGATGGTAGTTTCACCGCAGTGAACCCACAGATCTAGGTTCGTGATTTTCACGGGCCAGTATACCCCGAGAATACAGCGAAGGCAGCGGTTAACGAAAACCTGGAGCCGGTGCGAGATGTCTTTGGTAACCTTCCACGTCTCACAGCCGTATAGCAACACGGTTTTTACGTTGGACCAGAATATTTAAAATTTTAATGACTAGGAGAGTCAGTTTCCGCGATTGCCATACGGAACGGAGCTGCGCGACGGTTGCTCTACCTTTGGCGATCCTTGAAGCGATGTCCTCTTCGGTCCCAATGGTCTGGTTTCCATAGTACAAGGGAAAGCCTTAGTTCAGGAACAGGACAATCTATGTGATGTTGTCTCAATTTATTATTATTTGCTGGGCCACGTATATCTGGGACATTACGAATGGAGCTGTCGAGAATTATTTGCTTTGTAGCAGTCGCACTGCAGAGTTCAATATTGGAGACCTTAACGTCGTCACCTCTTCGGTACCTATGCCGCATAATCGATTTCTCTGTCCAGGCTCTTAAATAAGTAGGATTATCAAAGAAAATTCTTACTAAAATAATATTTACCTGTACGAATATCACGGGTCTGCCCGCAAACCTATTAACAGGCATCAGATTCCCACACAAGTAATAAAATGTAAGAGAAAAATTGATTTTTTTTGTAATGTGATAGGTGGCAGACGAGCAGACTGATCACCTGACGGCAAGCGACTGCCGCCGCCTATGGACACCCGCGACACCAGTGGTATCACAACGGTTAAACTCCCCTTTCCTCCGAATTAGGCCTCCGGTACTCACACACACACAGGAAAACAATGCACAGTGCTGCTTCACGCCGGTTTTCTGTGAGGCCTTGGTATCACTCCGGTCGAGCCAGCCCATTCATTCTGAAACGTGGCTCTCCCACGGTCACGGATTTATTAAAATAATACGTAGTACGAGCCTAAAGTAACAAAATTCCCTCAAATTCATGTAGATTTTGGCAGCCTGAGTACCTACAATCCGTATAAAAAGCCAATTTATATCATGCATTTCATTATTCCTCGTGCCATATAACGGAAAGGCGCGAAAAAAATAATGTAAATTTTGTCGCGAATGACGAGAAGGTCGTTATTATCATTATATGTATGGAGGGAAATTGCGGTCATTTCAAATGTCGCTCCATTCGGGGCTTCCAGTGCCAAACTGGATCGGTGCTATAATAAAATCACTTGGTTGCTCTTGCGAGTGTCCTCATCTTTCGTAGCGTCCTAAGCTGTTTCTTCATAGCCCGGGGTACGGTCAGCATTAAAAGTAGCTTAAGGCGATAACGCGATCTCACTAGCGCCGCCTATCGATTTATATTAATTGTGACGAATATAGGATATTGTTGCAGAAAATGGGCAATGAGATTAAAAAAAAAAAAGTATCTGTGATTTTTTTCAAAATATATCAGGCACAAAAAATCTGTTTAGAAGTAACCAAATTTTCGAGAATTGCTAAAAGTGGCCACTTTAGGAGGAAATCAAAAATTAAAAGTGGCCACTTTAGGAGGAAATCAAAAATTAAGTTACAAAGAGGAATAATTTGTGCCATTCTTCATCTTGAAAAAAACACAAATAAATCTCATTGTCCATTTTTTGGAACAATATCCTTTATTCGTCACAATTAATACAAATCGATAGGCGGCGCTAGTGAGATCGCGGTATCACCTTAACACATTAGTACCCTATCGAAGTAACATTTTGTACGTATCCCTTATTATTAATATTTGATAGAAATGGGGTGAGCGTTGCGTCTCATAGCCACTGCGACCAGTAGATGATCTATTGTGGCAGCCCCATAACCTATTACAGCACCTCATGTAGCTCCAGTTCCAGGATAAACCCAAGAATGGAGCTGATGGGGGAGTTTTTGATCTCGTCTTCCGAGATCATGTGTGCTCCCAGGTGCCGGCTTCTGCAGCGGTGCAGAGCTATGCACTCGCCGAGGACCTGGATAAGCGTTTCCTCGTCCTCGCGACAGAACCTGCAGATTTTGGTATCTGAAAGGTCCATGTTGTGCAGGTGCTTGTTTCACGTACCCCTGAGAAACTGACTATAATAGGCAGAACGGTTACTTTGATATGGTACTAAAGACGTGGCGCAATGGTTAGTGGCTCGCACTTTAAAGCGACGGTGCGCCTGGGGTCCCGGGTTCGATCCCCGGTTCGGACCAAATTTGTACCTGAGTTTTTCTGTTAAGAAATTCTCAGTGTAAGCCCGGAGTCTGCAAGTTTGGCAGTCTTGTACCCCCGTGCTTTGGAAAGCACATTAAGCCGTTGGTCCTGCGCCTAATTCCTCTTCGGTCGTGTCACACTAGTGTCCCATTGAAATAAGAGGGTACGGCAATAGAGAGTTCACTTGTGTCTGCGCAAATACTTGTGCACTATATTATGTCCTGCGTCGATGGCTGATCGTTGAGATTGGCCGTCATGACCGAAATATCGGTTTGGAGGACATTATGGTACTAAAGTGTTAAGCTACTTTTGATGCTGACCTTACGCTTGGATCATGATTCGGGTTTCGGATACTGTGGTACGGTCAGCATCAAAAGTAGCTTAACACATGAATACCATGTCGACGTAACATTTTGTGCGTACCCCTTATAAACTGACTATAATAGGCAGTACGGTTACTTTGACATGGTACTAAAGTGTTAAGCTACTTTTGATGCTGACCGTACCTAATTACAATCAAGCTACTGCCGTCTGTCCTTCACAACTCATTATCTCAAATATTGTAGGTATACATTCTCATACATAATATTTCTCAAATTTTGAGCAACTATCCGAGACGTGCATCTTTCTGCACGATGTTTCCCTTAACCGCTGAGCTAATGGTAGTAATGTGCACATAGATTTGAAAAATCCTGAAGTGCATTCTCAGATTCGAACCCCGAACCCCCCTCGTATGGACGGCGCGTTCTTATCCACTGAACTACCATCGCTCTAGTGAGCGCTCTGAGCGAATCTATTTTTTTATGTGATTGGTGGCAGACGAGCAGACGGATCGCCTGATGGTAAGCGATTGCCGCCGCCCATAGACACCCGCGACACCAGTCACAAGTGCGCTGCCAACCTTTAAACCCCCGTTTTCCCGGCTTGAGCCTCCGGTACCCCCACACACGCAGCGAAACACAGCACAGTCGCTTCACGCCGGTTTCCTGTGAGGCCGTGGTATCACTCCGGAGCCGGTCCATTTATGCCGAAGCGTGGCTCTCCCACGGTCAGTATCTGAGTAACAAATGTGCTATATCTGGGTTGTTATGGCACGATACGATTCTTAATATTTGCGTACAGTATTACACATTTATCTTATCTAATTAATTATATTACTTAACCCTAAAGATAACATTTATACGTGAATTGCGTTTAATCCTCACCATTATCAGATCAGACATTGGCACAAAATAATTACAACCAGAACGTTTGCCTACATCGCAAGTTAAACGGGTTACGCACACATGTACATACTCGTACACGAACTCGGCGTGTTTCGGAGTGAATGACGGAGACAGACTTGTGGGAGAGACACTATACGAATGTACAGTGAATTCACAGATTGTCATTTTGAAGGGAAAATTAAATTATTTTCCATAGACAACGTGAGAATGGTGAACTTAATAACACTAATTCCTAGTGGTGTCATTATTTTAATATTAATAATTGAGTTAATTTTATTACACTCTATTGTTTTACGACGTATCCTTGACTTTTTAGGGCTAGAAGTGTGTTACATGGTCACTGGTCACCCACGCAATCCCATACAAATTTTAATGTCATTTGTGCGGACATCCGATCCAAGCATTTCTGTAGATTTAGGACCGCGTGGGCGAGGACAACCGCGTAAAGTACATAGTTACCGCTCTTGCTGGACTGATGGCGGAATTGGTGGTAACCCGCTGGTGGGGCCAATTTCGACTTTGGACAAACAATAGTGTGGTGAACACCTGTGTTTGTTCCGTATCTGTTGGCCTAACATGCGCACCCCGACATAATTTTGTCTACCCCGTATCTCGTGGTTAATTGAATGAACGAAACCAGTGTAGCTATATAAGAAAACAAATGTACCTATATTTCAAAGGGAAACACTGGTTTGTCTACACGAGTAATCCTTTGTCTACCACGAGAAATTTGTCTATCGTGATGCGCATGTTAGAGAAAAAGACATTAGTCGATATCGACAAATTTGTCGTATCTCTTACGTGACATATCTCGCGATGGCATGTTAGCCCGACTGGAGTGTTAAAATGTCTATTTATGTATTATGGTGTTGTCGTTCTATCAATCGAATACCCCATGAGTGTAGCATGGTAGTGAACGCTGCCTCTGATACAAGGGTTGCGGGTTCGATCCCCGCACAGTACAAACATTTGTGTGCATGAACATGTTTGTTTGTATTGGTCTGGGTGTTTGCTATGTATTGTAAGTATGTATTTACAAATGAAAAGTATTATATGTATATATTTGTAATCCCACTGTTGATTCTGATATCCGTAACACAGGTGCTTGAGCTACCTATCTCGGAGTCAGATCAATGTATGTGATGTTGTGAAATATTTATTTATTTTATTTATTATATTTATTATGTGAATAGGACAGTTCTATTTTGACATTAAAAGTGAGACGCTCCTTTATTAAAAATCTATTTTTAAGCATCGAGAATATTTTCTTCAGAAATCTAATTGATTTTTTACTTATTTGTTTGTTTTTTAATTTTATTCAACATTTTATCTATGAATTTGAACTATCTGGATATGGAATACAATATGTAAATATTCTTAGTGGTATACACGCAATAAATCACAAATAATTAAGTAAAATGTATCTTATTCAACTGAAAAATTACAACACTCGGTTATCGTGTCGGAACCACCTCCGTCACCAAAAGAAATAACTAGTTCTAACAATCTATGCGAACATATTTTGCACCCGACAATAATCGTGATTTGATGGAAAGATGGTCGCCATATCGATATACGATCATTATTGCGATTGTTTGTGTCAATCCCTATGAGCAAAAATTCCGATTAGCGCATTATGATCAGGTGATCCGTCCGTTCGTCATAGGCTCATTACATAAAAAAAATGCAATTCATAAAATATTTTTTACAAATTTTATTGTTAATAACAATTTTAAGTTCTTGTTCAGATTAATTGAGGACGATTAAGACTCGTTATTTTGGAAGAATAAGAACACGAAAAAGTTAATGATTTTTACAACTTAATATTTTTATTTGTAGAAAGACGGATGCATGATACGAAAAGTTGGAAATGTCCTATTCACCTTCAGATACTGAATGGACTATAGTTAGGTCGATATACAGAATGCTGTCTGATATTTTTATTTCTTACTTACAATTCGGTATGGGTTTATGAAAAAGTTAAGTTTAGCTTTTTCACTACTTGATTAGTAGTTAATTCTTCTTCTTTGGGTGCCTGTTCAGTTCTGAAGGTTAGCCGTCGGCTTTAAATGCTAGTCCATCCCCTTATATTTCGTAGCCACGACTTTTTCGGCCCTCCGATTTGCATTTAAAAAATATGCTTGCACAAAAATGGATTGTTCTTGCATATCCATGGGACGTATCCTACAAAAGGTTTATGTAACTTTTGGGTATAAAAATAAATATCAATAGTACCATGATAGCACAATCGACTAAATATAAGTCCATGATTGCACTTACGTTCCCATATTCGGTTTGACTTCTTTATCTGGTTGTCAAATAAAAGTAACATGCAGTGAGATAATTTTAATCCAAATATTTGTATCGTATGACTTAACACGTGGATTAGAGACCGAGATATGCCTTATGATGGTACACAAATGGAAGGTTTACCTTTAGGATTTCGAATACAAATTCTCTATAGACGGTAGCACCCTACTGACCCAAAATACCAAAGCTTTGAAAATACTTTTATTTACTTACTCGTTTACATAGGCTCATTATATGATATTACTATATGTAATTGTGATGGATGATAGTTCATTAGCTAAGGAGAGCGTGGTTACGTCATTGACACATATTAAATAAATGACATATAGGGAAATCTAGTATTCTTCCTCGTTAATAAAGAAAGGCGACTAAGGTAAAGCTGCTGGCATGATCATCAGCACCCAGAGAAGGAAAACTCTGCATTTATATCAAAACCCTCGCCAACCCGTCTGCCAAGCGTGGTGAGTATTACAATTACCCCTCATGTGATTGAGGGAGGCCCGTGCCCCAGCAGTGGGGACTTAAATGGGCTGACGATGAATAAAGAAAAACTTTTGTTAATATTATCCTTGCATAGGCTAACCAAGTTTTTCCATTAAATTGGTTTTAATGCCAACTGCAGTAATTGCACACTAGTTATCAAAAGACCTAAGTCAAAGGGTTATCATCATCAAGATAATGTCACTGTGGGTGGATCTTAAGATCAATGATGTGACGATGCACGTGACTAATATAATCATTGGTAGGTATCTTAAATGAAAGTCAAATTGATAAAGACAAAGTGTAATAATAAATAAGAGTGAATTGAAGTTAGAATACGATCGAATCTAAAGTATCTAAACTGAATGTGATCAAAATTGTGCGCATGCCTATGTTTTATTTTGTTCAATATTCATAACCGTTACATACAGACAGGGAATAAGATCAGTTGTTAAAACTAAATAAAGGAAATATATAATTACGGCATAACTTGATAGGTATCTAATGCAGATATTTCAAATGAGATGCCTATTCAACGTCAAAGAAATGAATATGAAAATTAAAAAAAAACTACTTGTTAAAGAATAACGGTGATCGAACATTCGGGTTTACTATAGTGCGCAATTGTCATTACGTATTTTTGAATCAGTAAGCTTTTTGGTAGGTAATATTTTAATATATATCTATTTCCGTAAGTCGATCTCCATAGATCCTTCCCAATCCGTTATAGATAACCCCGAGTTGCTATTTGTAGTGATCAGGAAATTTATTTTACCTATAGATTTTTTCCTTAATATTAAGTGACGTTTTACATAACATTCTTCATACATTTCAGTGCTGAGAATGATGGCCATAATGCAAGACAGAAATAGCGAGGAAGTACCAAAGGAATTCCTCGAGACCGGCCGGACCGGACGGAGGAACGCCATGCCGGACATCCTGCACCCGCAGGAAGCCGAGGTCACCACCTCAGACCTTCCTTCGCGACTGCAGCAGCTCGTCACGACCGGTGAGCGCAGTATTATTTTCTCGGACACAGGTTTGCCAGACACAGGCGGATACGCGTCTGCCAGAGGTAAGTACGATATACACAAGCCCGTTAGTTAAAAGTCTCGGTGAATGCTCTAAAGAGCTTTTCTCCCTCATCCCACCTGCCCTATTCCGTCACAGAACTACACGCGCTGGAGAACGCTGTCACCGCTTAACAGTGGAAAACATCCCATCACGGACTAAAAAATTTGGCAGTTCTTATTTCTGCCGCACCATCAAGTAATGGAACTCGTTGCCGGAGCATGTATCCCCCTTCCTACAATATGGATTCCTTCAAATGACGCGTGAAGAAGCATCTCGCGGGCCAGTATGGCGGTGCCAACGGAGGTGATGCCTTGACATCGCTTCCGTTGTTATTGTAACTTGGGCTCTTCTCTTGCTTACCATCAGGCTGAGGAGAGCCAATATACTGTGCCACTATAAAAAAAAAGTCTGACAGACGCAAGTCCTCCTGTCTCATGTTTGCCAGACACAAGACCGGCTGGCTCAATAGTCCAATAGTAGAATTACACAGGTTAAAAACGCTAATGAGCTTCAGCACTTATCTCAAGAGTTGTCCCTAGCGGAAGATTATCCTTATGGTAATTGACATTGACGTTTTCTTAATTCAGCTAATCAATCAATCATGCCGGTCTTTTTGTAGTTAATTTATTCCAATTGTTGCTTGGAGATTGGACCTCAACATTCGATCTTTGGGTTTCTATCAAGGTCAGAAGTATTTAAATCATTCATCAATCAAACTCTTGATTAAATTCTAAAACGCTTCTCAACTCTAGAAGTTGCTCGAACAACAAGCTATTCCTTTCTAAGTTAACTTTATGGCAGAGACAACAATAAGTTTCAGTTTTCTAGCGTTAGCCTTCTTTTTTTATTTGGTAGCAGACGATCAGACGGATCAATTGATGGTAAGCGATTGCCGCTGCCCATGGACAACACCAGTGGAGTCACAGCAACGTGCGCTGCCAATCTTTACAGTCCCCTTTCCCACGCATTTGGCCTCCGGTTCATTCGTTCACTCGGCGAATCAGGCCGGCCGTGGAATCACTCCAGTCGAGTGTATTCTTTTTATCTGGGCTATTCAGATCCTGACGTGGTAAGATAATGCCTATTATCAAAGTGGCAGGACCGATGGCAATTTTATAATCTGTACCGAGGGCTGAAAGTGCCTCCCTAAGTGCGGAATCTTTCTATGGGAGCCGATTGAGATCAGATGTAAAGATAAACACGCCACGAGTTTTCATAGACTGTTTTATGTCTGAAACTCTGGTATGATCTCAGCGCTGCAGCGTGACATTCCCGATGGAGACCAAAGTCGTCGCTTTGGGGCCCAGGGATATACTTATGTTCCAGGATTTGGGATGTCTGGTAATTACAATAAAGCAACTGCCGTCTGACTTCGCAACCCTTAGACAGGGTAATTGAAACATTTGTACTTCTCAGAAACTACACGAAACGTTTCCGACGATGTTTTATCCCTACTCACTGCCAAGCGAATAATAGAAATATCAACATAATTTTAAAAAATCTAGAGGACACATATCCTCTCGAAACAATGTCCTTATTAAACTGGAGCCACTGCTCAGAGTAGTCTGTCCCCCTTGGAATTTAAACGAGCTTCAGATGTAGGAGAATATTCTTAATCATTACACCAAGCGAGACTTAAGCCTTGACCTTAGACTCTCTCCCTACGCATAAATAGTTTTCAAACCATCCATATTCGTTTACGCGGTGAAAGAAAAATAGTGAAAAGGCTCAGAAGGCTAAGCGGTGAGCTGCCATTATCTTGATTGCTTGGCCTTGGCCACCTTATGATCGAAAGGCCGATATCCGAAGAATTACTTGTGATTCCACTTCCGGCGTGCTCATGGCCAGCTTTGTTCTAATGCTGTGGATTGGCGTAAGGATTTGCGATAAATGTTTGCGTTAACGATCGGTGACGCAAACTCCTTGCGATATGACCGGAAAATAAGGAAATTGTCACAATTACGATGCAGTAAATATTTCTAATTGAGGTGTTAACGATTTATTTTCCTTTAAAGTGAGTTTATCTGGTGGTGGTTTTAAATGTGTTATAATATTAAGAACAACTTTTATTCTACAAAACTACCCAACTAAACACAATTTCTCTTGGGCGACCTAATTCGAAAACTGCTTACAAGTCTTGGGCCTTATTCTTAAAAAAATATTAGTTCTAGTATTTTATCGTACTCGTCGTCGTCTTCGTCGTATATTATAGTACTGATGATAATGGTAATTGATAATACGGGTGTTAGACCGGTGGAATTAATTCTTAAAGTGAAAAAATTAGTTGCCACCATTTGCAATATTTTTGTCATCCAAAAGTAGGCAATTAAGTTTTCAAATGATTCTTTACCCAGTACTTTGAACCTAGGGGCATTTTACCCTTCCGGTAATATAAGCTTGGATTGCTGATATATCTGATATGAACAGTCTATAAGCTTAGCTTTTTTATTAGGTCGATAGGCTAACGCTTGACCACAATCGCACCTTATATAAATCTGATAGCAGATTAGAAGTTATCGACTATCATTTCTCGTAATGAAATGAAATGAAATATATTTATTTGCACAATTTTAGGTGGTAGGTACATTGGTCTTAAATGTTTAATTAGTCTCACTAAGATATTGCTATTATCAATCAAATATTTTTTATGATATCGGTGGCAGACGAGCCGACGGATCACCTGATGGTAAGCGATTACCGCCGCCCATGAACACCTGCAACACCAGTGGTGTCACAAGTGCGCTGCTTACCTTTTAACCCATTACCCTCACTCACGCAACGAAACACAGCGCATGCACTGCTTCACGCCGGGTTTCTGTGAGTACGTGGTATTACTTTGGTCGGTGAATGGGCCGGATTCATGCCGAAGCGTGGCTCTCCCACTGTTAGAATCACCAAAATCAATCGTATTTGGTTATCAATCAAAAAGGCTATCTGCATATGATATTATTAAGCACTTGGGTACACTTTTTAAATGTTTTAAGGGTATTTCATACAAAATAACTTTTGAAAAACCTCTAACGACATTCATATCATCATCATCGTCATTGTGACTATGATGATATTCAGTCTTGCAATTATGCCTCTTTCCTCATCAGCTTTGTGAATCCTTTTGCCACCTTTGGCAAAACTTCCTAGTCATGTCGAGTTCTTAAAATAGACATGACTACGCCCTAATGACAAGTTTGACATCATATCTTATAATTTAATGTTATCTTTTAACATACCACCTACCAGTGTTATCGTCGGGCTAAATCTCATGATTGAATAGTAGATACTCGTAGGTATTTAATCTACTCGTTCACTCGTGCAGTCATTGTGCGAAATATAATAAAATTTAATCAACTATAGTTGGGCCAAAATAAAAAGCCACATTTGACATTTCATCAAAATTCGTTGTAACAACGGACATTGAATTTATCAATCTTTCAATGTTTAAATAGCACAATTTCTTAACTTTTTAAAATTTTATTGGCATTTATTTATTGCATAAAAGACAAAAAAGATAATTTCACAATTTACTAAACTATTTATAAACTTATTAAAACTTTACTTTCTAGAAAATTGGACGTTGGTACAATGTTATATCTGTCAACCATTTTCTTTTTAAGCTCTAGGGATGGCCCTAAAATAAACGAACGAATACAATATTTTCTCGTGTAGGAATTTTCAACCATAAATGAATGCCACATTCGGATTAAATACTACGTATTATTCTGTTGTTTAAAAATATTAATACATTTATAACTTGGTAAACAGAAAATATGGCAAACGATATAAGCGCTTTGATTTCGATGAAAAAGAAATAAACTGGCCGCGGATCAATATCTGGGATCGGTACCTACGATCTTCTTTCTTTCAAATAATTTCGATTCACATTTCTCCAAATAAAAGTACTAATAACTTGTTTTCCATTATTATTTTATTCGATTCACGTTTGTTTGAAGTACATATCGATTATTCACTTTAATATCATAAGCGGTAATCGCTTACCATCAGGTGAGCCAAAATGTAAACAAAATAATCGAAGTTTTTTAGTAAGTGACCTCTCTACGAAACTTCAAATGTGGCTTATTATTTTGGCTCAACTGTAATAGTCTTATTATCTCAAGGCTTACACATATTTGCTTAGCTAGTCTATTATTATCTGTGGTCTAGGTTTCTCGTAATTCAGACTTCAACCTGAGATTGTGATCGGCTGCAAAAGTCGAACAAACAGTTTTCGTTTTTAGTTCGACCTTTGCAATCCGAATCGAAAACCAGCCTTAATGCCTCCTTCAGATGAAGGAGGCAACTTGTAATTCCCGGTTGCGTCCAAAGCTCGTCGCTCTGGAGCCCGTGCGCTTGAGGATTTGGGGAGTCTGGTAATTACAATGTGAGTAACTGTTTTCTGACCTTCGCAACCATTTTGACAGGGGAACCAGACCAACTGAATCCTACTCGTTTCAGAAACTATCCGAAATGTGCAGGTTTCCTCTCGATGTTTTCCCTCACCGCCCGGTTAATGGTAGAAATACGCACATAGAAAGATCTAGAGGCGCGCCTTCCATGCGAGTCGTGGTTCGAATCCATGCTTGGATTCGAACTCGCATGGAAGGCGCATTCTTATCCACTGAGGTCTTGAACAAGTCGAACATGTTACCGCGTTAATTAGGCGAATTGCCTAATGAAATATTTATAGTTACGATCTAATTTGGGCGCCTTTATATGCCCATCGAAGCATTAGTAAGTTTTACTACGTGTTTCTATGAGGCTGCTGTTTTGTACACACGGCGTCACGTCGAGTTACCCTTGTTGACCTTTGGAGCGACCTAATGTCTGGGGCACAAGTGCTATTTTTCCACTTCAGGGGGGTCACTTGATCTGACGCTGACTATACAAACTAGTACTGTAAAGTAACTGAGATACAGGGGGCAATTCTGGTCCACTCGACATTAAAGACAAATTTAGAGATTTCATACGTTCGTCCCAACAAATCTCTAAGGGCGGATTCGGCCAACCTGACAGTTATAAGAGGCTTATCCTCCGCAGGATAATTTACTTCGTATGTAACTTTATTTTCGTAATAAACTCAACTTTGTTCTTCCAAAGCCGGTATAAGCCGGTATACCTTGTATAACGAGTGAATGAACGAATGACATTATAAACCGGCAAAAAACGATGTGTATTGTTTTGTGATTCATGATATGTCACCGGGATATTTTTATTAAGTATGGTTATACAGGTAATGTCAAAAGTCAATAACAGGACCCCAATTCTCGGGCTCGTGATATTTTGAAAATATGGCGGATATCACCTGAAAACCATGAGCCCAATTCTCGTGCTCGTGATATTTATTTTCATACGACATATATCACCAAAACACAGTTTTTTTGTATGGTATCACGAGCACGAGAATTGGGCTCCAGCTGTGACAATGATAACGCCATTTTGAATTACCTAGGATATGATATTACTATAGTCCATTATTGGTAATAACTATTTTAAATTCTTGTTCAGATTCATTGAGAAAGTTTCATACTTGTTATTTTGGAATAATAAGAACACAAAAAAGCTAATGATTTTTACAACTTAATTTTTTATTTGTAGAATGATGGATGCATGAACCGAAACGTTTGAACTGTCCTATTCACCTTTAGATACTGAATGGACTATAATTCTGTCAAATCCACTCTTACTTGACTTCAGTTGCTTCAATGTCAAGAATAGGCCTATTCTCGAGCACTCGACGAGTGGTCTACGGGGAATATTGTCCGGTGTTCACTGATTACGCGACATTGTAACACGTGTGATCACAATAACGGGACTACTTCGGTATCGCAGTGGTTGATGAGTTGCTAAAGCGACGGCTGAGTTTAGAGAATTTCGAGTAACTAGAGTATTATATTAACTTACTCTATGGTTTCGAGATACCTAAGGGCCTAAAATGAAAAAGAATTCACGATCGAATCTTTACCCCCGTTCCTATCACACGCGGTGTGCGTCTCTTTTGCTATTTTAATTCATTTTCATCTTATGTGAAGCAGCGTTTTTGCTGTGTTTCACTGTGTGAGTGAGGGTACCGGATTCCCAATCCGGGAAAAGGGGAGTTTAAAGGTTGGCAGCGCATTTGTGACTCCACTGATGTCTATGAGATGCGGCAATCGCTTACTGTCAGATGATCCCTTTGCTCGCCTACTTTTGACGTGCCCAAAATTTTAAGTCGCTTGCTATTGGTTGGTCTTCCCTGTCGTATACGATAGCGATAGCTAGTGGCGCACTAGTGGTATCGTAGAGTCACGTTATCGATTAACGACAATAATCGCGCAACGATGACGCCTCGATAACGGTCGGCCGCTTTGACGTCAGCGCGTTGACAACTTGATGACACAAGCACGTGTGGATGGTACTAGTGTTGTTAGAGTGTCGATATCGGTCGTATCGATAGTTGTGGCAAAGTAAAGGAAACTGATGGGGACATTATTATCTGACACAAACAGAATAAAGACAAGTAATGGTCAAAACGAAAAAACATGATTTTTAACCATAAATACGTTTTATTTTTATAAAAAATTCGATGAGTTAATGTGTATACTAAAATCATTTAAAAGTACCATTAATATTATTGTCCTGACAGAAACTTGGATTAAATCGGAGGAAGAAGCAAAACGATTACTTATTCCCAACTACAGCCATTATCATAACTTCAGAACTACTGGTAGAGGTGGAGGTGTGTCAATATATATCCACAATAACTTGAAACACAGTCACGTTGAAGACAGCGTTATCAATGGTCACCATTTTCTATGGATTCATATCGAAAAATACTGTCTCGATTTTGGTGCCGTCTATAGGAAACCTGATACAAACATTAAACCGTTCCTGGAAATATACTGCAATGAATTAAACAAACACAAGAGAGCAATTGTTATTGGAGACCTTAACTGTGATTTGCTATCTGAAGATCGTACTACAAATAGGTACAAAGAAACTCTACAAGAAAATGGTTATAAAATCATTAATAAAATTGATCAAACTTTCTGTACAAGAGAAACCACTTCAACTAAGACAATAATTGACCATCTATGCACGAATCTAAATGAACATAAGTTTCACATGGCCATATTGGAGTCACCTCTTTCGGACCATAAGCAGCTGTACATTGAACTTAAAAGATACCATAAGACTCCTATTGTGAAAAAACAATATGAAGTGTTGAACTATAACAAACTTTTTGACACAATGACTAGCAACAACGAAGTAAATGAGGCAAATTTATATGAGAAATTGGAAGAAAAGGTATTGGAAAACATTAAAAAATGTACAGTCACAAAAGAAAAGATTCAGAATCCTCCTCGTCAAGATTGGATTAACAGAGAAATAATAGAAGACATCAAGACTAGGAATTCCCTGTGGCAGCAGCACAAGCGTGATCCAAATAATGCAAGTATGACAGAGATATTTATAAGAAAGAGAAACGAAGTGACAACAAAAATACAAAAAGTAAAAAGTCAATACTACATAAAATCATTTAAAAATTGTAAAAACAAACATAATAAGATGTGGAGTCTAATCAACGACCTATCAAAGAATAAAGTTAAAGAAATAACATTTCCAAACAAACTGATGGACAGAAATGGACTTATACTAAAGACCGAAGATGAAATTTCTGAATGTTTTAATGAATTCTTCGCCAGTGTCGGTTCAAATCTGGCAGACCAAATAAAGAAATGTAGCGTTTCTAAGGCCAAAGATGACAAAGGTGCTCTTGGGCATGGTTCGCAAAAAATTAATAAACTAAAATTAGCAAGTACAGATGAAATCTCAAAAATAATCGATGACTTGAGCGTGAACACTAGTTCAGGCTTGGATGGTATTAATTCTAAAACTGTGAAGTGTATCAAAATACTAATAATTGAAGAATTGACTGATTGTGTTAATCAATGTATAAAATCTGGCATATTCCCAGATAGTCTCAAGGTCGCCAGGGTAACTCCAATTTATAAATCAGGTTCTAAATTAGACCCAGGTAATTACCGTCCAATATCGGTGCTCCCCGTCTTCTCTAAAATCTACGAACGTATTTTATTTAATCGTCTTGACAGTTTCTTGGCATCGATCAATTTTCTCTGTGACAAACAATACGGTTTCAGACCTAAGTCAAACACGTTATCAGCTACAATTGATTTAGTAACTCAAATAAAAACAAATATAGACGAAAAAAGGGTAGCGCTTGGCATTTTCATTGACCTCAAAAAGGCTTTTGATACGGTGAGCCACGAAATATTGATGCAAAAACTTTCAGAGATCGGATTGACTGGCTCAGCTCTTGCTATTTTCAAGTCATACCTAAATAATCGACAACAAGTGGTAAAAATAGGTAACTCTTGTAGCACGCCCAGGACTGTAAACTGTGGCGTGCCGCAGGGTTCGATTTTGGGACCGCTTCTGTTTCTTATTTACATAAATAATATTAGCAATATGGGTTTGTCAGGTGAGGTCACTTTGTATGCTGATGACACTTGCCTTTTTTACTTTGGTAGTTCAATTGAATCCATAGTATCGGAAGCTCAGAGGGATCTAGACCGGCTAGATTTATGGTTTCAATCAAACTTGTTGACTATTAATACCGACAAAACAAGCTTTATCATTTTTAAAGCTAAAAACAAAAAAATTGGTGACTACCATCCGCTTAATATCAATGGAACAAAAATAAAACAAGTTCAGGAAGAAAAATACTTAGGACTCATATTGGACAGCAAACTCACTTGGCTACCACATATTAAAAAAATCAAATCGAAGCTAGTATCCCTTATGGGTATGCTAAAAGGCATTGTTCGAAGCCTCCCACTTGACGTCCGGTATACTGTGTACAACTCGCTTGTGAGGCCACACATTGAATATCTAGTGGAAATATGGGGTTCTGCTGCCAACACAAATTTGGAAATTGTACAAATCTCCCAAAATAAACTTTTAAAACGATTATTTCATTTAGATTATCGTACACCAACAGCTGAGCTATACAAAAAAGTTAAAGTTAAAAATATTTTACAAACATACATATTTCAAACTTGTATACTAATTAGAAAAATGTTGTAATGTAGCCTCTATGTTAAATAGGTACTGGCTATATTTCTATTAGTTTAATTGATATTCCATTTACTATTTTGTATCTAGACTTTTACTTTTCTATTGTCACTTTTTCCTTCCTTTCATCTTGTTGACAAGTAAACATTTCAATCTTCAACAGTGTTTTTCTCTAATTTTATCACGTTATCAGCACGAAGCTCTACAAGCGAGCTAGCTGATAAGTATAATATTAGCTGTGTTGTTGTACTATGATTTTCACGAAAATATAGTTCGTCGAATCTCGAAAAAAAATTGTGCTACGTCATTGTGCAAAATGCAAGGTAGCGGGGATAGAGTGTCCCCAGGCACAAGCAGCAATGCAATGGGAATGGGAGCGATCCGTATGCTTTCCGGACGGGAAGGCTACAGTGCATGGAAGTTTAAGATGCGATTTTACTTACTGCATGAGCAGCTGTGGGAAGCTGTTGTGGGTTATCCTGATGGAGATGAAACCCCAGAGTCAACGAGAAAGCGTAAGGATGAATTAGCACTAGCCAAAATCTGCATGACTTTAGATGGAGGAGCCATCACTCATGTGAGGAGTGCGGAGAGTGCTAAGGCCGCTTGGACGTCGTTGCAAAACGCCTATGAAGATAAGGGCATGGGCAGAAGGTTAGCTTTAGAACGTAAGCTTTACCGATATTGTCTTGAAGAGTTTAATACTATCGAAGAGTATATAAATGCCGTTATAAGTACCGCTCAAGATCTCGCTGATATTGGTAAGAAAATCGAGGATTCTTCTTTGGCTGCGATACTATTGGGAGGTCTAACGCATAACTTCGATCCCTTGGTCATGGCTTTAGAAAATTGTAATGTTGAGGTTACCACCGTCATGGTAAAGGCAAAACTATTGAATGAGATGTCGAAAACCAAGCCTTATGATTGTGAGTCTGCGTTGCGTTCGAAGAAAGGTCAAATTATTCAACATAGTACCAAGACGAAGAAGAAGAAGGAGGTTGTATGTTTTGATTGTCACGTACGAGGTCATACTAAATACAATTGCCCCAATAAGTTGAAGAATAAGCATGATTCAACATCAATAACTGCCTTGGGAGTAAATGGTAATAAAGATACGTGGTACATCGACTCTGGAGCTACTTCTCATATGACTTCAAGGTCTGATTGGCTGACAGAACTCAAACCGCTGCATTCTGGCAAGGTGACCGTCGCTAGCGGAGAAGCGATAGATTCCGTGGGAATCGGAACAGTTTCAATCAGTACTAATAGTAGTATCGACAAGATTAGTGAAGTTGTACTTGTACCTAAATTGAACACTAATTTAATTTCGGTTAAGAAAGCAGTCGATAAAGGTTTATGTGTACTTTTTGATAATACTGGCTGTAATTTTTTTGATAGAGATTATTTCTCTTATAAAGGTAATCCTGTTTTACACGGTTCAGTACATGGCGGGCTTTATACATTAGATGTTAATATTAACAAAAATGTAGCTCTTGATGTGAATTCTGACTGTCATTCTGCAGATTCTCAAGTTCAGGCTGTTGATGTACGCACTAACCGTCCGTCTCAATTTCAGCTGTGGCACAAGCGGTTAGGTCATCTTTGCAGGTTTGACATGAATCTCCTAAGGAATGGACGTGCAGTTGGAATGGATTACTCAGCAGTGGATAAGGAGCCATGTATACCATGTGTTGAAGGGAAACAAGCAAGAAAACCCTTCACGGTAAGTGTGGATAAGCCTAAGAGTACAAATTCGTTATTGGAATTGATCCACAGCGATATTTGTGGACCTATGTCGGAAAATTCATTTCAAGGTAAGAAATATGCGTTATTCTTCATTGATGACTTTTCTCGACTTACTTTTGTTTATTTCTTGGCTTCTAAGACGGAAGTAAAAGCAAAATTTATCGCTTTTCAGTCTTTAGTCGAGCGCCAAACAGGAGCTAAAATTAAGGCATTAAGAACAGACTGCGGAACAGAGTATGTTAATGAACAGTTCTCTAGTTATTTACGTTCTAATGGTATTGTGCATCAAACCACAGTTCCACACAGTCCGCAACAAAATGGAGTATCGGAGCGTTCAAATAGAACGATTGTGGAAAAAGCGCGGTGTATGTTAGCTGGTGGTTTTCTTAGCAAAGCCTATTGGCAGGATGCTATAGAAGTGGCAACGTACCTGAAGAATCGATCCCCGCATAGAGCTCTAGATCGCCTTACTCCTTATGAGATATGGTTCGGCTCAAAACCCGATTTGAGTCACTTACGAGTGTTTGGCTGTAGAGCACTAGTACACATTCCAGATTGTCAAAGGAAAAAGTTGGATGTGAAGGCTAAACAGTACACTTTTGTTGGATATTCGGAAGATCCAGGTAATTATTACTTCCGAGATGCGAGCTATCCGAGAAGACTCTTAAAAGCTAGGGATGTTGTGTTCTTCGAAGATGCTTTCTCTGATTTGAAAGGTGATAATCCTGCAGGCCAGTTTTCTGTTGATCCCCCTGCAGTGATGGTATTCTCAAACAGGAATGAAGCGGAAGTTCAAAATCCCATTGCTGGTAGCTCTGGCACTTCTACTAAGGTGAACGTAGAAGTTGCACAAATCGATCCTGATCCAGAAGACCCTATTTCTGATGAAGAAATTCCCCACGATGAGGAGGATATTCTCGAAGAACAGGTTTCTACTGATGAACCTACTTTCCAAGGAAGGTATCCCTTAAGGAATCGATTAGCGAAAGATAAAGGTTTTGTGTCAGCAAGCTATAGTTTTGATGAGCCTGAAACCTTCAATCAAGCTATTCAATCAGAAGATAGAGACAAATGGATGGGTGCTATGAGAGATGAATATAGATCCCTCATTAATAATAAAACATGGATTTTGGTTGATAAACCTGATGGTCAAAAGATAATACCATGCAAGTGGGTATATAAGGTAAAGAAGGATGCAGAAGGTGCAGTTGCGAAATATAAAGCCCGGCTAGTAGCCAAAGGCTATAGCCAAACCGCTGGTGTGGATTATACAGAAACCTTTGCGCCAGTAATTCGCAATTCTTCGTTACGTATGATGTTTGCACTTGCAGCAAAATTAGGCCTCAAGATGCGACATTTAGACGTGGACACAGCGTTCCTAAACGGAGAATTGGAGGAGGATGTATATATGGTACAACCGCAAGGTTTTGAGAAACCAAGCCAACAGAATAAAGTTTGCCTACTCAAGAAAGCTTTGTACGGGCTGAAACAAGCGCCTCGTGCTTGGAACACAAAGCTAAATGAAACTCTTTCTGCGTTAGGCTTTAAACGGGCTCCTTCAGAACCATGTATTTATACCAAACTATTTGGAAAGGAACTTGTCATACTGGCAGTTTATGTTGACGACATAATTGTTTGTCATAAAGATGACAAATTGGCAGACGCTGTCAAATGTGATTTGCAAAAATATTTTGGTATTAAGGATTTGGGACTTTTAAACTATTATCTTGGTTTAAATGTTTCCCAAACAAAGAACTGTGTAAAAATTAATCAAAAAACGTTCATTTTAAATGTTCTTAAGAAGTTTAATATGGCAGACTGTAAATCTGCCCCTACTCCCTTACAAAAGGTGAAGTTGGAACCAAATAAGAGCGCTTATCCGGTGGAGCAATTAGCTGGGAATCGAAAAAACAGCCCACCGTTGCATTGTCATCAACGGAAGCAGAGTATATGGCCCTAACTTCAGCGGCTAAGGAAGCCACCTTCTTACAGAGGTTGATTCAGGAGGTAAGTGGCACCTCTCTGACTCCGGTTACCGTGCACAATGACAGTCAGAGTGCACATAAGATTGTACTTAATCCTATTCATCACAACAGGACTAAGCATATCGATACCCGTTTTCACTTCATAAGGGAAAAAGTCGCTGAAGGCACTATTTTAATTGAATATGTACCAACTAGTGACATGTGTGCCGATATGCTGACAAAGCCGTTAGGTAGGGTTGCGCATTCCAAATGTACTGTCGGTTTAGGGTTGTGCACTTGACATAGTTAGGTTATTTAGTCAACTATGGAATCTCAATTAAGGGCTGGTGTTGTAATGTAGCCTCTATGTTAAATAGGTACTGGCTATATTTCTATTAGTTTAATTGATATTCCATTTACTATTTTGTATCTAGACTTTTACTTTTCTATTGTCACTTTTTCCTTCCTTTCATCTTGTTGACAAGTAAACATTTCAATCTTCAACAGTGTTTTTCTCTAATTTTATCAAAAAATACTCCATAGAGACTTACAAACTAAAATTACACTAACAAAGCAAGCAAAATTACACAAAATGAAACTTAGGCGGAGTAAAGATATTAAACTGTTGACGCCCCCAACGAATTACGGAAAAAGTTCTATTTTATATGAGGGCATTAAATTATATAATAACTTACCAAAAGATATCAGAGAAGCTCAATCAACTCACACTTTTAAAAGACTCTTAAAGTTCAATTTATCTAATATAAGAAAATAATTGACGTACATGACGAAAAGAAATAGTAAATAAATAAATAAATAAATAGTTCACAACATCACATGCATTGGTCTGGCTCCGAGATGGGTGGCTCGGGCACCTGTGTTGCGGATATCGGAGTCAACAGCGGAGTTGCAGGTGTATGCATGTATTGATTTTCTTTTGTAAATACATACTTGTAATGTACTTGTATAACTTGTAACGTTTGCATGTAAACGCCCAGACCATTGCAAGCGGACATGTTCGTGCACACAAGTGTTTGTACTGTGCGGGATCGAACCCGCAACCCTTGGACCAAAGGCAGCGTTCGCTGCCACTGTTCCAAACGGGTCGTCAAATTGTAGTCCTTAAAATTAAAATATACAACTGAATAAAGAAAAAAAAAAAAAAAAAAAAACAAACCATAAATCAATCAAGCTTATAAAATAACATTCCATCCATCTGTATTATCATTAGACGCGAGCCACATCCAGGAGCGCTTATCTGCGTAATACTACGGGTCAAACTAACCAGTGTCCGTACCACGAATTCGCACGATGTTTACCGATCATACGCGATCTTTTTTGCTTCACTTGGTGCTTGGTGTTATCGCCGCGCGTGAACACAACGGGGAGTATTTAAACATACCTGCGTTCTGTTTATATTTTATAATGGAGTTCTATCCTGTGATCTGTTTTATTGCATCCATAATGTTTGGTTATAAGTATGTTTGTTTGTAACTTACGAATGTCCAAAATACTATTTTTATACTTAGTTTGTAAAATTATTCTCATGTAAGTGAATGTAAATTCTTTTGAGAAATAAAGATCTTAAACCTCAATTATGTGACTAGACGCGCAGATCACGTGCCGTTTCAATGAAACACATAAGTGCTTACACATACTGTGCATAGCGGTGGAACCCGCCTATATGGTCCAGTACAGGAACCTTAATTCTTCCGCCTGGTAAATACCGTATCTTATATGCCATGAAAATAAATAAATATTTCACACAACATGACATACATTGATCTGACTCCGAGATAGGTAGCTTATGCACCTGTGTTACAGATGTCAGAATCAAATCTTTAATAGTTATCGATAAATGTTTCATACTCGCATAGCAACTCTATTGGGGACGTACCTATGTCGCGCCCAGGTGTAAATTATATTGTTTAAATAGATGGTCGTTCAACTTATCCACCTGAAACTATGCGTTAATTGCCATGGGAACGAATTCCAGCCATATCGTTCAGTAAATCTCACGACACGATGTTTTAGAGAAAATCTTGTTCCGTATTTGTGTGAGGTTAGTGACACAGATATATATTAATCCTCTGTAAATATCTGTCTTGTTGTTTGGCAGGATGGATAAAATTACGAAGTTTTAATTTGGCTTTTGCTGGATGTGTCGTTTAAAATTAACAGCACATTGCATTGGCATTTGGCACGTGGGCGCGAATGCAGCGGGGGGAAGGGAGTGTCCATACTGTATGTATGCAGTACTCTGGTGTGGGTCTCAAACCCCAACCACCACCCCTGAGGTATCCATCTCAGTGCGTGCAATCGCGTTTGGAAACTCCATAGCTGAAACTGGGACAACTCATCTCGTCACAAATATACACGGGCGCCGACATTGATCTCGAATTCGACATTTGTATGGACCAATGTTTGAAATCTCTAATTCGACTTCATTGTCGAGTGGGCGAGAAGGCCTCCTGACAACCAATAAAATAATGCTAATTTTGAAGCAATTTTAGCAAAGACCGACTAAGCTAAGTTAGTGTTAGAAAATTCCTTTATTTAATAGATTCTTTTGTGCACCAGTTCCACATCAGTCACTTATTAAATTTATAAATATTCAATTACCCTTCCATTGTAGGCAAACATGTCGTGAAATATTTTCTATGGAATATACATGACTTGTTTTAAACGTTTGTTTGAATTCGTCTTTTGTCATTTGTATATTTTACGCCACGTCGGTGTGTGAGACGAATGGAAAGCGTTGACATGTTACACACAAGCTGTATACACACTCGTGTATATAGTATGAGTTGTGCGTACGTTATTGTTACATTATTTGGTATAGTTTTTTTTCAATCTAGGAACGCCGACGTGATGTGTGTTCCCACACAAACAAGCTCATACTATGTTAACAATACGGCAGTGTGGTGTGGTGCAATAGTGATTCTAGAATATGAAATGTCTTTGTGTCTGTAACTAAAGGTGACAGCACCTTCTTCATCTCGTTTTGTCCCGGGGTCCGCTTTCCTGCTGCAACTCCTCCACTTCGCAGTCTTGGGCAACGATAGTGGTCAGTTTGTTGGCACGTATCTCTTTCCTTTACGATGTCCAGCCACACCTTTTGACCGTGGGAGAGCTAAGCTTCGGCATGAATGGGGCGGCTCAACCGGAGTGATACCACGGCCTCACAGAAAACAGGCGTAAAGCAGCACTGTGCGGTGTATCGCTGCGTGAGTGAGGGTACCGGAGACCCAATCCGGGGGAAAGGGGGGTTTATAGGTTGGCAGCGCACTTGTGACTCCACTGGCGTCGTAGGTCTCTATAGGCGGCGGCAATTGCTTACTATCAGGAGATCCGTCTGCTCGCCTGCCACCTATCAGATATTTTCACGGACAGCATTTTGTATTGACTATCAACTGGGCAAACTAAGTCCAAATGGGTGACACCAGATGGCAGCACCCTCGATTTGCACGTTCCCTATATTGCAAATTTGCGATAAAATCTCATGTATCTTCGACTGTTTACTCGTACTAAGGTGATGTATTATTATACCCAGGAACTTGCGGAAAGCCTATTAGCTTTTGTGCTACTGAAATTTGGTCTATCTACAGACAATAAAAACCGCCTGTGCTTGTTATGGCGGCATGAGTATAATCTGGAGCAATAAGTTTTTATTCATACTTAAAATATTAGTAATGTACTTGTACGATTGGAGGTCTACTTGGACCTTGAAAGAAACCTGAAGCTTTTAGTAGGAAAATCATTTCTATGTCTGCAATTATGTGAAACCAATTTGCATTCTATTCCATATATCCTGGGTGTGTTGTGAGACGCATCTAGTTACCGACATCTAGTAAATGCTTTAGTTTGACACTACATGATCGGTGTGAACTGTCTGGCTCATCTTTATTGAAAAATATTGGTTGATATTATTCTTATATCAACTATATTATTCTCAAGTTTTGTCTAGGACCGTAGACAAAACTTGAGGATAAGAATAATATCAACCAATATTTTGGTTTAAGTATCATCGCGATGTGTCAACTTCAGTATCAGGATCAAAATTATCAAAATCCAATAAAAAAAATAGTTTCTTGTTTTACAAGCACCAAAGAACGCCACGTCCCTTATGTATACGACCTCGGTTTGATTCTTCATAGGAGATATGCATTAGATATCGCATGCCTACCTTCCACTATCATGAGGCGTCACGTTTTCTCAATTGCCTGACTCTTAAAAAAACAGTTTTAAAATCTTTGGAAAGTTCTGCAAATGATATGAGTCACAAGACACTTGCAATGATCCAAGATGATATCATCAATACTTGTTATTCTCATTTTCAGATCTGGACAACCCGCAACCGGGCACATCGAAAACTGATCTCGAAAAAGTGACAAAGGGGGGCGAGATGCCGTTGAAAAAGGACAGCTGCAGTTGAGCTGTTTCCCTCTCTCACAGTCCGCACCGGACGACACTGGACTTGCCCAAAGCTTAAGTAATCTCAATCAGGTAACTACTATTACTAAGCACTGAGTAATGTAGCCTCACCTTTATTTAGGTACGGTGTACAAAATAGCTTTTTATGTCAATGGTGAGAAGTTAGATTTTGCAGTGAAATTAGGACGTTAGGTATTTTATATAGGGGCTCGAAGTCGAATTTAAATTATTGAAATGTGTATGTATTAGCGTTTTTGTATGAATTGTAAATCGTGAAGAGGTTTTTGACAGTTTTTGTCGGAGGTTGTATGTCTGGTCATACAAAAAATATTATTAGGTATGTAATTGTAGCGAATGTACAAATATCTGTTTTCGTTTCATAACACTCTGTCTCAGTCTGTTCAATGTAATAAAGTAAAAAAAAAACAGGTATTTTCTTTTTCGTTTCAATATTTTCGTTTTGTTGAAACTTCATTGTAATCAATTTTAAAAGTAGACAATATTTAAGATATAAGACATATTTTGATGTTTTTGATGAGATCTTGGTATAATAATATGGATTTAATTGCTAACGTTATTAATTTTGATTGAATCTAGGGATCTGTCTATGGAAGAGGTCGAAGAGATGTAAAATTTGTTTTAGTGAAGTAGATTACTACTATACTGAATCTAAAAACCTAGAAAACAAAGAAAGACTTCACATTATGAGTAATGCGATTTCAGGTTTTCTAGCCACATTTGATGTAAAAGAAATATTCTTTAACTACAGTACAGTCAACATCAAAACTAAATAACCTACACAATGTTCGATGATGACAGAAATAAGATCTTCAATATTATTTCGAAAGACAAGGTCAATCAATAGCGTTTTCAGTATTTTTATGCTAACCGTACTATCGATCAATATTTTGCATTTTATATTTTCTAATGTCGACATCATAATTATCTTAATACTTTTGAGTAAAGCTTATGATAATCTAATTTTTACGCTTCCATTTTGGGACCTAGTTTGCCTTTTATTTTATAAGGAACTTGCTTAGAGGCATATGGTGCTAAATGCCACTGATATTTTCCGTTTGAAGGGGGTTGAAAATTAATTTATGGAACTCCTGAGTCGCGTTTTTGTATTACAAGTTAAATTGTACAGCCCATTCCGCATATTGTATATTTTAGAAATATATACATATTGGCGGATCTGGGGTTCAAAAACATAGTAATGTCAAGTAAATCTCTATTTTCATAATTATTTCTCAAGTAATTAAACGCTCAAATTTATTTAAAGGAAAATATTTGTTTACAGTTATATAATAAATCTAGAATTACAAATAGTTTTGTCATCTCTATGTTTTCGTTTTAAGTTTTTTTTTCTTAAGAGTTGTCTACAAATAACTTTGTCATTTAATGCCTAACGCCTCTAAGATTTTGTTGCATTAGTACACTTATACAATGTATACATTTTAGTAATATTTGAGAACTTATTACGTGTAATGCAGCTTTTTATGTAGTTAATAATTGTGTTCCTATCATTAGACACACACTTACGCTTAGTCAAGTTATTTTTTCAAGTTTAATACATAAGTTGTTAATAAAACTAGATTGTTTTATTGAAGAGTACAATTTTGTTTTTATTTTTATTGAGGAGATGAGTAATGTATATTTTGGTGCTCACCATGTTTATGTTATAAATTGTTATGTGTATTATAAATATACAAAAACATAATTTCAGAATATATACGTAAGTGATATGTAAATTATAAAATGTAACTTATGACAATTTCATTACGTAAAAATTTTATTGCTTTCTTTCTACAACAAATTACTTTTTATAGGAATTTCTTAAATAGTATTATGGCAACTTAAAAAATGCAGGGTGACTTAAATTTTAAAACCTGTAATGATTTAAAAAAAATAAAAAGTTTATCTTATGCTGCCTGAATCTTCCATATTATTTTGTGCTATTAACATTAAAAATGAGCGTCGTGATATTTTGCACCTTGTTTTTTAGTAAATTCTTAATCGCTAGAAATTGCCATTTTATTGGGAGTTTTTATGTAGGTAACATAGAATCACTCGATATGCTCGTACTTCAATACTTCGTCAGTTCGTGAGTTAAAGTCAACAATCGCAGCAAAAAATAAGCTTCCCTGGTTACTTACTTCATTTCACTACATATGATTGTTTAAGTCACATTGCATTATGAGAGAATGAAAATATATTTTATTCAAAGTAGTGAATGTCAAACAGGTATACATATATAATTTTGAGGCTTCTTAGTGGCTCTTATGTGCAAGTTAGTTATACGTATTTTAATTCAGCACATATCTTTTTCTCGTTCTTCAAAAAAAAACGTAGTAAAACTATCATAAGTTGTAAACTCTGATATTTACTGTTGGCATAAGCGAACTAAATTGACAGATGTTAATGTTTCATTCCCATACATTTTTGATCCTTTTGACAGATTCAAAATGTCAAAATGTATGGGAACTTGATCTGTCAGTTTAGTTCGCACAATAAATAATCAGAGCACTTGTAGTGTTGTTAGATAGTTTTTACGTTCAGTGTTTTATGATGTCTTAAGTTGTTGAACGGTGATTGAGTGTCGGCTACAAGTTATCATAGGCGATGTGATTTTAAGGTACCATATTTTGTTATATACTATCTGATGAAGACGATAAAGTACAATATCGCGTGCTCGTATCGTGTTTTTATCTTAAGTGCGAACAAATAAACATTATCTCAGTATAATATGGAAAGATCAATGAACTATTAGTAGGGTGACAGTTTTATTATGCAGAAATTTTAATATAGTG
This sequence comes from Marasmia exigua, assembly GCA_019059595.1. Classification (NCBI taxonomy): domain Eukaryota; kingdom Metazoa; phylum Arthropoda; class Insecta; order Lepidoptera; family Crambidae; genus Marasmia; species Marasmia exigua. The sequence continues at coordinate 24,949,505 of CM032464.1, read as the reverse complement.
TTCTAGTAAATATCGGTTCCATAGGAAAAGTTATTTATAATTATGAGCTATCGTCTATGTCAAAAATTATGAACTGAGAAAAAAGTCATGATTCCAAATACAAGATTGTAGGTAAGTATATACTCATATGAACTGATAAAAATGTAGGTAGACTACATAATAAACTATTCAAATGGTTTTTCGAATGCAAAGTTATTTCAGATGAAAAAAAAATGCCTAGTAGCCGACAAATACTTACTGGCTATATATTTTTATCTCATAATTATAAATACTTATCCACTTGTAGTCTCGAATACAATAGCGATGACACCAAAACGATTTGTACAAAATCACAATGTTCCTGTACTGTACAATCGAGGTGAAATATCTTTTATTCATACTATAGCTCTTAAGTTGATGGACTGAGTTCTATAAATGTAAATAGATACACATTTTTTATCTCGACTGTACGAGGTAAATATGCGCACAATATATGTAATGATTGAACCGAAAATATTCTACACACTTGTAGTCTATTTTACACCGGTTATTGAAACTTATCTAGCGCCGGATTCGACCAATCTTTATTCAAGACTAAGCGCACGTCTTCATTACGCGAACAGTTAGCTGTTTACAGTGCGCGTATGGAAAATGTATAGGGATACATTTTAAATGTAGTTTCCATACAGCGCGTAATGTACGCAGTTTGGTTAGTCTCGGATAAACATTGGTCGATCGGGCTTAAACGCATTTTGCAACACCATAAAACGTCTTGTGACAATGTACTTGTACTGGACAAAAATAACAATCAAAACATTATGTAGTGGTAAGTTTGTAGGGCATGTCTGCCACAACTCTGTGAATGCACAAACTAGTAACAAGTCAACGCATCTATGTTGCCTTACTATCTACCTAAACACTCGACATCGAATACGATTCAACGTATTAACAGGGCCTATTCGATGTTATGTTAGTGTTGTGTCTACTTAGGGAATGTACACATACTACGCAACCCGTTTAGGGGAAAAAGATTTCAAATGTACCACTCTGGTACAGTCGAAGAATTTTAATAATTAGTCAATCGCCCTCATGAATTTGTACGTATGGTAGTGATAAATTACGTCATGATCTATATCTCTAGAAAGATAAAACCATTTCATAGAAAAATATGTCACGTAGTAAGAAAACGTCCTGTTACCTTTCCTTTTTTAAGATGGGCTATCGGATTGATAATAGCTAAAACTATACATTTTCAGATAATAACAGTACACCTATCATCAATATGCAGGTTGTACAACAATAGGTACAACACCTACATATTTTAATAATGTAAGTTATCTGGTAGCCCAGCATTGTGTTACTATGTTTAATAACTTTACTATAGCTATTTTGTAAATGACAAGTATAAAATTGATAATGGAATTGTCTGCAACAACTTCTCCTTCTGTCTTGTATAAAGTGTTTATACTGTCAATTGTGTATAGTTTATTAATGTAGCGGCAGATCAAAGTAGAATATCCGACCTTAGCCAATATGCTCCATATCATGAAATATAGCGAGATTGTTAACTATGCAGGGATTATATTTATTATGGAAGAGAACTTGCAGGGCCATTATCGTACATGGGGAATGAAAAGCATTTTAATATATATAGACTATTTATAAAGAGGTAAATCCTGTAGGATTTACGTAGCGCTTACAGGTATCCGAAAGATTAAACACTTTTGCGCGATGTAATCGACACCTAGCGCCATCTATCGGTATAAAATGAAATTAATGCCCCGAAACAAAGTGCGGGCTGGGCCACTATTTAGGTATCTTATTTGCAGTGAGCTATTAATAAGATGAACAACCAGCATGTAAAGAGTAGGTAATGCGGGTTGCAGACAGAAAGCTACCAATTTAGCTTAAGCTAACCACAGATAGTCAGCTTTTTCCTAAAACTGTGGCGTAAAACTGAATCAGAATTGACTGGAGAGCCGGAGTGACGCCAGTGTGTGGGAAAAATTTGTTAGCCTAAATATGGCGTCAAATTGGAGTGACGCCACAGTTTTAGGAAAAACTAACTATCTGTGGTCATCTTTAGCTGTGCAAGCTGATTATAATTATAATTAAAATTATAAATGATGACCTATCCTTTTTTGAAACCTTTGGATAGAAACAATGTCATTGATGTAAATTTTTATATATTTATAATGAATGTTATATAGGCTCATTACGCTTACCTCTCATGAACATTATACATATCTATCTATATTTATAATCCCTTACGATACATACTTCGAACTTCAAATACCTGATTCTCGTCAATTAATAATCCCACTTTAAGGCGTTCCTGTAGGGAACTATTAGAACACCTTGCAACTTTGCTAGACTTAGTTGTAGTTTCATGTGTAAATGTTTGCTATAAGGTAGAAACACACTACTGTATTGTAGTGTTACGACGTGTCAGAAGCGTTGCGTCGACACAACACACTGTACAATGTGTTTCTAGCCATATTCGTTTTATGAAACCGTTACGCTACTGACGCGTCGTCAAAACACATCGTCATCGTCAGCTCATTTCAGTCCCCACTGCTGAGGCACGGGCCTTCCCTCAATCACCTGAGGGGTAATTGCCATACTCACCACGCTTGGCAGACGGGTTGGCGAAGGTTTTGATATAAATGCAGAGTTTTCCTTCTCTGGGTGCTGATGATCATGCCAGCAGATTTACCTTAGTCGCCTTTTACGACACCTCGGTAAGAGTGAGGGTGGCCTATTCTACTCTGCCGGGGACCACACGGCTCAAACACGCCACTACACAATAGTGTGTTTCTACCTTTAGTTTCTGGAGACAACGACACTTAACTTTTAGTGCGACCGAAAAATTTTAGTCCTCACGTGCAGATTACACTCGCGGATGATGATAGGTGTACTAACGCATACCCATCATCACCACCAATCGTGGACCTCGTATAAGTAGTAAATGCTGATGCAATTTACTACTTACGTAACAAAATTAGTAGCTACAAAGGTTGACCGTAGTGTATGAATGGTGGACTTCCCCACACGTCTATAATAACGTAGGTAAGGATTAAATGATCCGGTCGAGCTATAAAGAGATTATTATTTACAACATTTGGTGTAGCATTGGCAAAATGTATGTCTTTGTAAACTGTTGAACTTGTAAATTTTGAGATTTTCCAGCTTAATTTAGTAATTGTAAAGATTATTTAAAGCGCCTGATATATCAGGCTATAAACCATCACCTCCTTATTACAAAACGATGATCTAGGAAAAGTTCCGGAACAAAACTCATATCAGCCTCTTTAAACATTGTGTGTTGGAACGGGACGGCACAAGCTTTTACGGAATTAACTAAAAACTTTAGATCACGATTTGTAATAAGGTGGTCAAAGATTAGTGTAGCTTTTTAGGATTTACTAGTGAAGAAATGAGGATGCTACCACAGTCTAAGATTAATATTGATATTAGCTTTAGGCCTTATTCAAATTAAATGTTCAAAAGTTACTCTGTAAAAATTCTACAAGAAATTTGTTTTCATGAATAAGGAATATTGTCAATAACGTCTTGAAAATAATTGATGGCGCCACTGGCGCTTATGTATGGTAATCCCATTGGTACTTATAGCATTACATGGGAACCCTGTTGTAACTCTGTATGTAAAGTATCAGCCTATAAACTATCCCACTGCAGGGCTAAGGCCTCCATCATAGAAATCAAGTCATCGCTACTATGATGGGATAAGGCTTAATCACCACGCTTGCCAAATGCGGATTGGTGATCACAAACCCGAGCTATGTTCGAAAAATTCGAAACATACTTTTCGCTCGACCCGGGAATCGAACCCAAAACCCCGAGATCACGGCCCGGTACTTAAACCACTAGACCAACGGGGCGTTAACTCTGTATGTAGCTTGATTAAAATGACAGCCATTAGAAAATGATCTTTAAGCACATCAATCTATGGAATGAAACTTTGTTAACTGATAAACCGATTGAGAATTATTCAAAGGATAAACCTTATGCACATTGAAATAAAGGTCAAGTGACATCTGTCATTCTAATCGAGCTATAGTTTACGGGCTTATAAAGGGTGTATCGGTAGACATTTACATCCCTTTAACCACGTGTCTACCAACCATTCTGACTTTTCGAAATTCGTCGAAAATTTTTTAGACTCCCCATACAAAATGAACAGGTCACGTGACCGACTTTGTATAAAAAATTTGAAATTTATTTACGTGAATTTCCAAAAGCCATAGAACAAAATATGTTGTTCATAATGGTTGATAGAACACGTGGGTAAAGGGATGTCAATGTTCTGTAGTGCTTCAAAAATCGTTGTAACAACATTCTTGACGCATTATCAAAATATTATGACATTCTGATGAAATATATACTACAGTTACTGTTGTGAAGATATATTAACTTATTTTGTGAAGAATCTGCAGCTCATTAGTCTTACCATAATTTTAATAAAATGTCTCTAATAATTTTCGGACAACAGAAAAGTCTGTCAAACTTATTCAATATCTTCAACTTTATTATGAACATGAAAGAATGTATGTACAGAAATTAAAATTAACTAGGAGGTGAATGATTAGTTATCTTGAGCATCATTTTAAATCTCTAAAGAACCATACTTATATCTTGGGATGCGACAATAGATTAAAGGCTTAAGGCATACTAACTTATTTAAAGTCTTAGATTTTCTTACTAATCACATCTCAAAATACGCTTTATAAAGTGATCGTCCTCAGTACTAAATCCTAAATGCGCATGGTATTTAGTATCTGAGATTAATTAAATCATGTTTAAAACCAATTTTATCAAAGCTCCGCCAGAAGACGGTTGCGTCGCGTTCAAGTTAAACTTTATTTGTTATCAAAGTCGTTTATTGTAATGATGGTTTTCACAAACGATTCTATAGCCAATCTCCCTACTTGTTGTTAAACCTGACTGGTCGATGACGCATACACATAACGCCATCTATAGGATTTTTTATTTGTAAAAACCCTCATTCATAAGGTATAGTGATATCCCTATTCGGAGCATGAGCACATGAATAAAAATCCTTATTTTTATTCATGTGGCATGATGAGCAACAAGTGCAAGCACAAATTAATGTAAAGGTGCATTAAATAATTCAAAGGATCGTGGATCGACATTGTAAGTTAGCCTGAGGATAGAATTAACGAATTTGTATCGTTTTGTATCTAGTTTGTTGTAAAACAAACGGAGATAAAATTTGGAAAAATATTTTTTGTTTTATTTCACACTACCACTTCAATCTATATACTTACTTGTTAACAGTTCCGAGGAGGTATCGCCTTGTGCCTTATTACCTTTAATACATACCAAACCCCATTAAAATTTCTCCACATTAGGAATATTCTATCTGGCAACCCTAGCGGCGGCAGTGTTGCACACTGGTGGTGGTGCCTATTATTTGATCTGGAAAAAATATTAGATAAGATAATTGTTTATTAGGCACCTATTAGAACCTAAGTAATGTAACCTAGTAAATGACACACTTAAAAATTTCATCTTGTGTTCAGGCGGGAGGGGAAGATGAAATTTTTAAGTGTGTCTTTTATTTACTTAAGAATAAATTGCAAAAGATTGCTATAAAAAAATATCTACTATTAGAACCTATATTGTACTACTCAAGATCAAATTAATCTTACCTATTTTCAAATGGATGGCACCTTCGCCTATGTGGACTGGCAGCACTTTTTTTATGATATAGGGGGCAGACGAGCAGACGTATCACCTGATGGTAAGCGATTACCGCCGCCCATGGACTACCTGCCACGTCAAAGAAGTTACAGGTGCGCTGCCGGCCCTTTTAAAAAGGAGTACGATATTTTCTTGAAAGTTTTCAGGTCGTATCGGTCCGGAAACACCGCAGGCGACAGTTCATTCCACAGTTTTGTCGTTCGAGGTAGAAAGTTTCTTGAGAATCGCACAAGTGAAGACTGCCAACCAGAGAACAGTATTCCATATGCAGCCGAACTTGCGCCTTATACAGCAAGAGGCGGCGGGCTGTTGTGAAATACCGTCTCGATCTATTGAGGACGCCAAGCTTTTTTGAGACTGGTTTAGCCTTGCCTTCTAGATGGCCGCGGAACTGGACTTCGCTCGATATGTCAACACCAAATATTCCAATGTTGGCTGAGGCAACTAAGGGGGTACCTACTCTCAAAGCGAGGGGAAACGACCCATGGTAATTTTTTTGTGGTGAGTGGGCAAACTTTGGTCTTTCTGGGGTTAAATTGGACTAGGCTTCCCCAGATTGAGACATTCTCAAGAGACGTCTCTATTGTTGATACAAGTTTGTTGCGACTCTCGATAACGATTTCCCGAGAAATGTTTATCGGCATAACAATGATTGTCGCTGATTTGCAACATATTATTTATATGCAGGAGGAACAGAGTGGGTGACAGTACACAGCCTTGCGGGACACCAGCATTTACAGACATAGAGTCAAAGCATTCACCGTCGACTACGACCTTCATGCTTCTGTCTGCCAAAAAGCTAGTAACCTATTCGCATAATTGCCCGGGATGCCCGTAGGAAGGGAGCTTCGAAAGAAGCGCCTTGTGCCAAACCTGATCGAAGGCCTTGGTTATATCCAGGCTAACTGCCAGGGCTTGCTCTCGATCGCCTGTCGATCCTAAGTTACCCTCACCCACTCTGCAAAACACAGTGCAAGCTGCTTCTGTGCAAAATTTCTGTGAGGCCGTGGTATCACTCCGGTCGAGCCGGCCCATTCATGCCGAAGTGTGGCTCTCTCACTGGTTACGTGGCTCTCCCATTGGTAACGTGGCTCTCCCACTGGTTGACTGGCACTGTATTGACTACTTATAATCAAAAGTGATTGGCGCCAGTTGGCACCTTCGTCGATGGGCACGTTCCTTATGCTTATAGGTAGTCACAGTCAATATTGCTATTGATTATCTTACTCTATTAATAAATAAAATAATCCATTATAGTTTATAAGTATTATTATAGCCTTAGACAATTTAACGTCTAAGATTATAGCATCATTATTGTCGACTAAGGCGCCCTCTATCGGGTGAATCAAATCTTGGCTGAACACCTGTATTCCACTGCCACTCATTTACACTAAAAAACAAATAATAGTTGCCAACTTCAGTTTGATGATTGATGTTTCACATACGGATGTGGAGAAAGTATTTTTCAAGTTTTCTCAATATTTTACCAAAAAACAGTGAAATGAACATTTTTGCGTTGTGAGAAATGATATTTTCATCATCTAGAGAATGTGTTCAGTGCCAAAAGCTAAGCCTTTTAGTGTTAAAATGTTGGACAACCGCGATGACTGACACCTTCTTGTATGTTTAAAGTGATTTTACGTGTATTTTATCATTTTAACGGAAAGGATGCCGAGAGGAGAGAACAGGCCCAGTGTCTTATTAACAAGGGATGAGAACGATCAGGTTTTTAGCCTAATTGGACCGAAATGCCAGGTATGTAGTGTCAACCCACCAGTCCTCTCATGATTCACATAACTTAGAGATTACGTAGCCTAATATCAGCGGATTATCAGCCGATATTACAGTGATAAGCTCCGGCTCATAGAACGCAGCTTTGTACTTATAGTAAACATGTCGTTTACAGAGAAGTGGTGACAATCTACCAGGTGGTCATTCATTCTTGTTTTCTTTATTTGGCGTTCAAATTGCGGCCATAAAAACTGGTAACAGGCGGTCCTAACGGACGAAAGTGCTACATACAATTTTATCAACCTAGAATATCAGTGTCGGGTAGGCTGTCTGTTTGCTCTCTCAAGCCTTGTAGAAGGTGAAAGTGACTATAAATCTAGATCCTGTGTAAAGCTGTGTGCACACCACAACATGCAACAATGATATTTAATTTATATTAATTTAGTTTTTAGTAACTACACTACATGTCATGTTTGAATGTATCATATTATGAAGGAAACAACTAAATTAGTGGCGGAGCATTCCTGTTTAGATGTTTCAGATATTAGTTCAACTTATTTTACTATTTATGTTTACTTTTTCTGTCATCTAGCATAATACTACTTTTTTTTAATTATTCTGTGCCCACATAGTCTAGAGTTTCAATCTAGATCTCAACATTTGTCATTTTGTAATTACTTACATACCAATGATTGTATTTTGTTTATAAATAAATACTAGACTATTTACTTGCCTACTTAAATATGTACAGTCAGATGTAGACGATGAGTGTATCATTTATTCGTTGATGCAACAGATATTTGTATTGAGTCTGGTTTTCGTAGTACAAGAGAAAATCTGAGTTCTGGTCTAGGACAATGTTTGTGAAGTGGTCCTTACTGAATAACAGCTGGTTTTATTAATTGACCTGTGAAACTAAGGTCTTATGTCAAGTGCAAGTTTGTAATGTGGTGTACAAGTCATTCACTTCACTTTATTTGAAAGTTTATGGTATAGAACTCCAATAAAAGACAAATTAGGTACCATTTCATTATATGCCTTGAGTTTGATGCTAAAACAAGTCTAAGTTACTTGCATTTTCTCCTAATGTGCTGTTGAAAATTTATTTTCAGCTATTTAATCACTGAGTTGGCACTTCATTTTAACTCTCATCATACTTGGTAGAAAGTAGTTAGTGTACCCTTAAAATACCAAAAGCGTTAGTTTATATGACATTCCCTATTAAAATATGTATTTTTTCCTATTAAATAAATATAATTATTCAATTGATATTGCTAGAAGTGATAAACTGTCTTTATTATTGTAGCCGACAAGGGTTACAATAATACTATAACAGAAGTATGTATGTATAATGAATGACCATGAAAAATTCATTGATATGTAAGTAAGAGAATATTTTCACAGGTAGTTTTTTTCCCTTAATACCCATTAACAAAAGCCCTTTCCCAAACCACACAGCTACTACAAATAAGGTTCCTTTTTCTAATTTAAAAGCAATTTGTAGAATAACATTTTCAAATCTCTGGAGTAGTGAATCATCATAAATATTGAAAATTACTCATACAAGGGCAACACATATAAAACTAAATGATATCTTATGGCCTAAAATATATCTGTGCATCCTGTGAAAAGTGGTACAAGTCGACTTATATCGAATTTGATTTTCTTCTTGCTACTTCGTCACAAAAAAATCCTCTATTATTTTGTCTGATCAGACAGATATGGAGGATTTTTTGCATGTCTGATTAAACAGAAAAATAGAGGTTTTTTTTGTGTGTAACGCACAGATATACTTTTGAATGACACACTTAAATAAAAGATGTTCTGTGAGAAACTCAGTAAGAATTAATTTCGAAAATAGAATACCTATTTTTCTGTTTTCAGGACACTACCACCTATGAATAAAAAAATACGCAGGGAAAAGTACGAACTGCATGATAATTTAAAGTGCCACATAATAATATCAGGGCCAACATTGCACCGACCTTTCTTTCTACAGACCGGTAGAGACAGTTCGATAGTTTTCAGGACACTACCACCTATGAATAAAAAAATATGTACATAGTTTAAAGAATTGACACTTTGATACATTTATTTATTGTTACTTTCATCCTCTTCCAGGTTTATATGCATAATATTAATAACTGTAAACTATAGAGACATTAGGAGGATTCTAAATGTGTTTGAATGAACAAATTTTTTTTTTGTTTTAGAGTCTGGCAACAGCGGTAGTGCAGTTATTCACAACAGAAGGCCCAGCACACTCAGAATGGAAGAAGAAAGACACAGGTGTACTCTGCCTCATCAAGGACAATGCGAAGCGGTCATACTTCTTTCGGATATATTGCCTGTACCGGAAGTCCATGATATGGGAACATGAGGTGTACATGCAAATAGAATATAAGAGTCCGAGGCCTTACTTGCACACCTTTGAAGCTGAGGTATGCTATCATCATTCTTCTGTCCTGTTCCCAGGTTATCTGCAGTCGGCGCAGTATTTTCTTCTTATGTCCCTGTCATTCATTGTTGATTCATCCGCATCCTTTTCAATCATATTTATCATTCATATAATCGTACTCACCAAAAGCTATACCGAAGGTTATCTCTTACTGAAACAAAATGATAAATCTCAAATAAAATCACTTTTATCATGTCAACCTCGATAGCGCAGTGGCTAAGATTTGGCGCCCAAGCGAGGAAGGGTTCGATACCCGATAGTCTCGGATCTTTGCCGGGTCGGATGACGCCCCAGCTTCGTCATCTTTTTATAGGCCACCTGCTAAGTTGCTGTCGCACGGCTTACGTCCGTCCTAATGTGAAATCTATCAAAAGCTATTTCCAATAACTCTGAGATACCTTAAATTAAGGCGACGGGTAGCTCTAACTAGAGACACCATTCGTTTTTTATTATTAGCTACTAAACTGGATCTATTTGAAACAATTTCGGGGTTACGATCTCTGAGCAAACACTTATACTATTTATTAAATAACCATTCACAAATGTTGGGTCCGTTTTTCATCATCATCATCATCCTCCTGCCCTTTTCCCAGGTTATCTGGGGTCGGCGTTTTTGTACGCGAAAAATTAATTACTGCCAAAAGCGGCCACTTTTGCGTGAATAAATTTTTCGCGTACAAATGTTTGGTCCTCATTTGTGCATGACTATTTAATAAATAGTATAAGTGTTTGCCGAGAGGTTGTAACCCCGAAATTGTTTAAAATAGATCCGGTTTAGTAGCTAAAAATTAAAGTCGATTGGCGACGCTAGTGTGCCCTACCCGTCACCTTAACTATTTATTAAATAACCATGCACAAATGTTGGGTCCGTTTTTTTACACGAAAAATTGATTCACGCTAAAAGTGGCCGGCTTTTGGCGGTAATCAATTTTTCGCGTACGCGTTGGACCCATACATTTGCGCATGATTATTTAATAAATAGTTTAAGTGTTTGCCGAGAGGTTATAACCCTAAAATTGTTTAAAATAGATCCTGTTTACTAGCTATAAATTAAATCCGATTGGCGTCGCTAGTGTTCCCTACCCGTCACCTTAATAGGACGATATCCCGTACGAGATTAAAACTGCGTCAAACATAAATTATGGAGAAATTAGCGGCAAAATGTAGGCCAGGATTGTTGCACAAATAGAAAAATGTGATTCAAATGGCTATCCCTCTAAAAACGGGCGATACATGTAAAGGTACCTATGTAATTCCTCCTAGTTTCTTCATAATCTATGTTTGACGCTATTTTAATCTCGTACGGGATATCTTCCTATCAATTTAGGGTGTCTCAGAGTTATTGGAAATAGTTTTTGATAGATTTGAAAGATACATCTGCGAATAAATTCATATTTAAATTTACTTATTATAAATGGAGCTACATAATCAGGAAATTTATTTAATTAGATCTCAGTTAATCTATAAATATTTATTTAGATATTATTCTTTCTTAAAAGTCGATTTATGTAATCATTGGTTAAATAACCGAATACAAACTTTGTGCTAACTAATACAAACATTATTACGTAAATTGTCTCAACTTTTATGTAACTTAAACTTTCGCATATTGTTTTGTTACATTGATATTTGACTGCCTCGGTGGCGCAGTGGTTAGTGGGTCGCACTTTAAAGTGAAGACTGCGCAAGAGGTCCCGGGTTCGATACCCGGGTCGGGCCAAAAAAAATTGAACCTAAGTTTTCGGTAAGAAATTCTTAGTGGCAGCCCGGAGTCTGGAAGTTGGCGGTCTTGTACCCCCGTGCACGTTAAGCTGTTGGTTCTGCGCCTGATCCCTCTCCGACAGTAGTTTCCCATCTGAATATGAGGGTAAGGGAATAAAGAGTGCACTTGTGTTTGCGCACACACTTGAGCCCTATAATATATCCTGCATACGTGGCTGATCGTTGAGCCGTAATCAATTGGAGGATATTATTATTATTATTGTTGAGATTTTTTATTATTATTTGACCACGCTCTATATGTGCGACCCGTAACGCCGACCCTCGCAGTGAAATTTGCTTGCTACAAATTCGACGGAAATCCTTCGCTGCACACCAAAATCAACCTCAATTCCTTATTCATGAAGTTCAATTCGCAACATAGATGTTAAAAGCGTTTTGGGAGAATTATGTACTAAAAAGATAATTTATTTGCAGGAGTATATGACCGCATTCAATTTTGCAAACGAAGATGAAGCCAAAGTCCTTAGGAACGTACTTATTGAGAAGATTGAGCTGCGGAAACAACGGCGAGAAGGTATTTATTATGTCTTTCATCATCATCATCATCAGCCCAGTTAAGTCCCCACTGCTGGGGCACGGGCCTCCCTCAATCACATGAGGGGTAATTGCCATACTCACCACACTTGGCAGACAGGTTGGCGAGGGTTTTGATATAAATGCAGAGTTTTCCTTCTCTAGGTGCTGATGATCATGCCAGGAGCTTTACATTAGTCGCCTTTTACGACACCTCGGTAAGAGTGAGGGTGGCCTATTCTACTCTGCGGGACCACACGGCGTATTATCTCTTTAATTAATCGCATTATATTGTCGTTGTTAGATTCAACAAAGAGATGCTTGACACCTGATTACCACTGCCCATGAACAAATGCATGATCGGAGGAGTCGCTGAAGCGTTGCCGGCTTTTTAGGATGTAGTACGCTAGTCTCATGAAAGAAGTGCATAGGTACATTCGGGGAATCTGCCGCATAACACTTTCAAACAAAAATCGCTCGTATCAACGACACAAAAATGACGTCTTTTGTAAAAAAAAAACTATGTAAGCTGCACGCGATTTTTGCTCTTCATGTGGTCATACGCCAAATACGTCGTTAGTATGGTATTTTAACTATTTTAAAAAAATATTTTAGCTTTTGTCTTGAGCATGTATCGAAACGTAAAATTATCTAGTCATACGTAGGAAAACGTATTATGTTACATTGTTTTATAACTACCTCATAATAACTAGGAAAACATACCAAAAAGGAGGATAATATGTTTATTTTTACATAAGGTAATGTGTTGTCCTTACAAACATTTCTACCATTACCATCTGCTCGGCGGTGAGGGAAAACATCGTGAGGAAACCTGCACGCTTCGGAAAAAGATTCTGAAACGTGTAACCATGATTTAGTTGGTCTGGTTCCCCTGTCAAAGGGTTGTTTTTTTTTATGATATAGGTGGCAGACGAGCAGACGGATCACCTGATGGTAAGCGATTACCGTCGCCCATGGACGCCTGCAACACCAGTGGTGTCACAAGTGCGCTGCTTACCTTTTAACCCCCCTTCCCCTGGATTGGGCCTCCGGTACCCTCACTCACGCAGCGAAACACAACGCATGCACTGCTTCACGCCGGTTTTCTGTGAGGACGTGGTATTACTCCGGTCGAGCCGGCCCATTCATGCCGAAGCGTGGCTCTCCCACTGTTAAATGATGTGATGGTCAGACGGCAGTCGCTTCATTATAATTACCAGACCCCCCAATCCTGAATCATGGTCTAAGCGTTCCCTGGGCTCCAAAGCGACAGCTTTGGATGCGACCGGGAATAACACGCTAAGATGAAGTGAATGTTTTGTCCATACGTTTCGTTCTTCCATACTGTTTGACTGTTTTTGGATCAATGACTAGATAATATTTTATTCTAAATTAGATCTAAACTTTGTATTTCCACACTTGAACGACCTAGTAGGTCACATAAAATTAGGTGGCGTGGTAAAGTACAATTAAGTTTAGTACTTACAATCAAAATTTATGTTATTATCGATTTGTGGTCTAAAACCCAGAGGTCGTAGCTTCATACCACTTTGTGGATCGAACTGGTCCCACTTTAGTAAGGACATTCCGTGATTGACCATCGACATCACCCGAATCTCCAGCCCGGTTGTTTGGTTTTAGGGATTCTGGTAATTACAATGAAGCGACTGCCGTCTGAACTTCGCGACCCAAGGGAATCAGGACCAACTGAATCATGGTACACGAAACGTGCAGGTTTCCTCACGATGTTTTCCCATACCATCGAGCTAATGGTGAATGGTGGAAATAACCATAGATGGGTGTATGTCTTGTTGACGCCCTAGTGATCTGGTGGTTTAAGTACCGGGCCGTGATCTCGGGGTCCTGGGTTCGATTCCCGGGTCGAGCAAAAGTTTGTATGATGGAAGCCTTTGCCCTGCAGTGGGACAGTATGTAGGGCTGATACTTTACTTTTTTTTTGGTGTATGTCGAATTCGAAACACGTCCTCCCGTTTGGAATCCGCGTTCGTAACTTCTTACCCACCGTGCTACCATTTCGACATCGACCCATCGTCCGGAAGATCATTCCGTCCCTCAGAGGGCACGTTAAGCCGTCGGTTTCATCATATATAAAACACAATAAAAGACTGATTATAATTTAAAACTCATTATATATTTATACTTTAATTCTTAGCGAACATATAAGGGTATTCGCCGATGGTTCTCGTTTCCTTAAAAGGGGGCGGCCTAGGTTAACGCCCGGCATGCCATATGCTTTGAATAAATTTACAGTTTTAAATTATTTCCTTTAGGGATATGTATAGCAATAAGTACCGACTTATATTATTACCTATATACAATTTACAAATGATCGTACTTACACCAAGAAATATTGGTTACACTTCCTCCATATGACGTAATGTCATGTATTATAATATCTGTGTCATAGGTGAGGAAGTAATCCATACAGTGTACGTACATACACGTCGTACTTTAATAAAAATAATTTATAGAAGAAGAGATTTATCTATGAATTTGAACTATCTGCATATGGAATACAATACCTATGTAAATATTCTAAGTGGTACACACGCAATAAATCACAAATAATTAAGTTATACCTATGCATCTTATTCATCTGAAAAATAACAACACTCGCTTAACGTGTAGGAACCTCCTTCGTCACCAAAAGAAATTACTAGTTCTTGGTCCCTTGCGTTACGCATACCCATCCGTCTGTAAACGGATGGGTTATGTCGGACTCTCCTCTGGCGACGGCTTCTCCTAACGCCGAAGCCGGCCAGAGGCATACCGACTAAAACTCCTGGGACTCTCCCTCATCTGTCCATGGGTGGGTGGGTGACATGGGGCCAAAGCTCCTCCGTCTACGTGCCAAGTTCTTGGTCCCTAATGCAATCTATGCGGACATATTATACACGAGACAATAATCGTGATTCGATCGTAAGATGATCGCCATACCCATTATTGATTTATTGCGATTGTTTGTGTCAATCCCTATGAGCAAAAATTCCGATTAGCGGCATTATACAATTCATAAGGTATTTTTTACAAATTTTATTGGCACTAACTATTTTAAGTTCTTGTTTAGATTAATTGAGAAAGTTTAATACTTTTTATTTTTGAAGAATGAGAATACAAAAGAGTATATGATTTTTAGAACTTTATTTGTAGAAAGCATGATACGAAACGTTTCATCATCATCATCATCATCATCAGCCCATTTAAGTCCCCACTGCTGGGGCACGGGCCTCCTCAATCACATGAGTGGCATACTCACCACGCTTGGCAGACGGGTTGGCGAGGGTTTTGATATAAATGCAGAGTTTTCCTTCTCTGGGTGCTGATGATCATGCCAGCAGTTTTACCTTAGTCGCCTTTTACGACACCTGGGTAAGAGTGAGGGTGGCCTATTCTACTCTGACGGGACCACACGGCAAACTGTCCTATATACCTTCAGATACTGAATGGACTATAGATGCGACAAGTATGGGACGGCGAAGTCGAATTAAACCACCAGATACCCACAGTTTGGAAACTATCCGAAACGTGCAGGTTTCTTCACGTTGTTTTCTCTCACCTCCAATCAAATGGTAGCTATATTAAATTAAGTGGTACTATTATATTCGTGAGGTGTGCAATGTTCATTGTGCATCAATTCGTTTTGTTTCTAGTTCACAATCCACTATGGCTGCCGGAAGAGTACCTAATAACCGGGCCCTTCCTTTAGTTTATCCACTTAATTCGATAAGTGGTCTCGGATATTCAGTCCACGCTAGAATATCTTCGCCCTTGACTTGGTTTGGTTATGAAATTGGCAGTGACGATGCATTTTGTGCAACTATAGTTTGGACTTTAGCCAGAAACAGAGCACTCGATATCATGAACAGGTAGGATTTTTAGGCGTAGACTCGCAATTTGATAAGATTTTTATCTGGGTCAAGAGATCATATTTGAGACGACTCCCATTATTTTAACGCGACAGACTTACAAGCATTAAACCACAATTATGAGGTCTAAGGTGGGCCGCAATTTCCCGAAAATAATCTATTCACTCTTGTTTTAAAGATACTTTAGGTTATAGTGTTCAGGAAATACTTCGAACGTTTAATGGGATCCACTCATTCGCGTAGCGCCTTGTGCTTATGGTTGGAACGTCAACCATGTAGAAACCCAGTCTTCGCCTATCCCGAGTATTGCTTCGCAGTCCTTCAGTTAGCTCTATGTCGAAGTGGCCCCGTTTGGTTAGGACATAACAGGTTAAAATCAACTGATTATCCGAAAGATGATCCTGTACTTAAGATGGCATTAAAAGTCGACAGTCGGAATTTTGATATTGGTCGCCATCCAACCACGACAGCTCCTGCGGCGGCTTGAAACTTGATATCAAGGTCTTAGCAGCCCACACGATTAGAATAATGAAAGTTGCCAAATACCCTTCTTTATTTTGAAAAACTTTTCCCGGTGCGTCATAGGAGACCAAGGTACGGTACAGACGACCAGAACAAATCCTGTCACTATTCTCCTGTACCATATCATTAAACTGCTTGATTGGGTTTCTGATTTAAATATAATTCCTGAACTATTTTAATTGAAACCTCGACATCTCTTGGTTATTTATTCCGTGTTTACAAACAACGAGTGTCCCCAGCAAACGCTAAACATTGCGCCGGCGTATGCGCAGTGTCGTCATCTACTCCAATCATACTGTGATTTTAATCAATTGTACATATTAGTACGTTAGTTTACACATTGGAATCCGCTATAGAACTATCAAGTTTTTATCAAAAACATGAACTTCGCTTAGCCGTTGTCAAGTGTCTATCAAACGATAGATTCAAAGAGTGAAGAAATATTTTGCAGATCACTGTTGCGATAGCAACTATCGCTAAATCTAAGGTTCCTATTAGTTTTTATTGAAGTGCAGCCGGGGCTTCCTCTTTCAATTTTGACAAGATTAATGGGGAGCAATCTTTAGTGACACAGTATGTTGACTATACTGTGTCATTAAAGATCGAAACACTTTCCGACTACATCAATAGAACTCCCTATACCATTGCGACTGTACCAGTAATTAGTCTGATCGAGGATTTATATTCTATTGATCTCATATTGGGTTTGTGATGGTCACTAATCTGCATCAGGCAAGCGTGGTGAGCTTATCATATCGTAGTAGCGATGGCTTTATTTCTATGATGGAGGCCTTTGCCCTGCAGTGGGACAGTATACCTACATATAGGCTGATACTTTACTATCTCTTAATATGAAAAAGCAACATTAAATTACAACAAACAGGCGGTAGACATAACGATCCAATTAACCTTATTCAGTTAGGCTCTCGTTACTCTCTATAATTTGAGCCGAATCGAAGCGAAACAATAAAGTTTTGGGTCGACCACGATCACGCTATTATTTAGATTCCAACAAATAACAGCCGCAATATCTTGGTCCGAAATTAGGTAATAGCCATCGAAATTCATGATAGAGTGAATGTCTATTGTTAAGATAAATTGATAAAGATTCATAGGTATTATGATTTTACCTACCTATATACTAATAGTTGGATGGATATCACCCGTGTGTGAGGTATTTATACGACACAGTGACAGCATAGAATATCCCTAAAATCCCCACGCCTCTGCGTACCTCTTAAAGGCATATGAATAGGCTAGTTGCCACTATTTTTATTATTTGATCGAACGGTTCATTACGATTATGGCCGCGTACCGAGATACGCTCTGAGCGCTTTGAGCGCGCTAACAGTCGTCCCTATTTGACGTGAGCGCGTTCATAAATGATTTCTTGACGTCATGCATGACGTCATTATTGGCGCCATCTTGCAATTACAGTGCTCAGGCTCAGAGGCAATATTACTGTAAGCGCTGTCAAAAGTGACATTTCAAAAATAGTATTTTGTGTTAGTACCTCAAATAAACGTTTTTCTTTTATAAAAACTATTTAATTACTTAAGGAATAGATATGACAGACAAAAATAATTTAATAATTTTATTTTTGGCGGACTATCCGTTTGAAAAACGTCATAATCGCTGTAAGCGCGCCAACAGATCGTTCCGAATTGAAATATCGCTATCAACGCTCTAATCACGAAAACTAAATCGGAACGGTTGTTGCCGTTGTGAGTGCTGACAGCGCTTAGAGCGTATCTCGGAACGCGGCCTATATTACGCCATAAAAAAAATTAAACTTTTTGAAACATTTTTCCTAATATATTTTAAATTTTCAAATTATATTTTCGCTATACAGCCATACAGGTGGCAGGCCCCCCACAAGGTGGACCGACGATCTGGTGAAGATCGCGGGAATCCATTGGATGCGGGCGGCACAGGACCGATCTGTGTGGAGAACATTGGGGGAGGCCTATGTCCAGCAGTGGACGTCTATTGGCTGAAATGATGATACAGCCATAATAGCAGTCCGCCATGATGGACTTATTAATTATCTGTGCTGTGATGTCACTGTTATTGTATATACACCCTGTATAGATATACTTTATTGCACAAAATACACAACTTAAATAAACTAGGCATTACAGAAACTTAAATGTACAATTTCGGCGGTCTTATTGCTGGAAGCGAATTCTACCAGACAACCTTTAGGCAAAGGACATTTGGTAGAGGAGGGGTAGGTGGTGCAATAAGGGAAATAAAAGGGAACTGTGTATATATTAAAATGTTTAATACTAATACATAAATAAACACAATACTATATCATTGTCTATAGTCTAAGTAAGTTGTATTCTATCCCCAGAGCGGCGACACCGGTCGATGCTGGCGTCGCGCGCCAACAGCGGCTCGTCGTACAACAGCGGCGGGGTGCAGGCCGCGCGGCAGAATGGCGTCGCGCATACCCCCCCGCCCGCGCCCTCGCCCGTGCCCGCCCCCATCCCGAAGACCAACCTTGGGAGGTACGTAAGACGTCGGACGTAGACGTCCGCGCCACAAAAGTCCCGTGAAAAGCACGCTTCAGTCGCCATAAACATTCAAATTTGAATGTTATAATATATAGATAGACACAAGGAATCTAAAATTTTAGTTCCGTCTTTTGCCGCAGGACTTCTTTTGAGGCGCGGACTTTAAAGCGATACTAGCGCCGCCAAGTGATTTATATTGATTGTGGATTCATGAATAATTTCCTTAAAGTATTTGTCGCTTACTTTTAAAAAAAATGTCTCCTATTCGCCAGTATCAATATTATCACATTGGCGGCGCTAGTATCGTCGCAGTATCGCCTTAAGTAAGAACCTGCAGGTTCAGATTTAAGCAAGACACCTCTGACCTCCAATATCGTAGAAAATATCGACGCTAGTACATAAATGGTGTTTTTTTCATCTTAGAAAAACATTTTACTCTGTATGTCGGTGTCAATTCTTGAAGACGTAGGCATTAGAAGAAAAATCGCTCAAATTTGTTAACAGATCATAGATTGCGAATTGGAGTCTGACTGATCTTAGAATCTGTTGTTAACTAGTTCATCCACAGGGTGCCGCAGGGTAGTTTCTTGGGTGCTATCTTCCTTCTTCCTCAAAACTGCGCATGCGCTTTACTAGTACGTTATACCTACTTTATTCTGGTCATTACAATGACCGTCTGACCTTCGCAACCGTTAAACATAACAAACTGGATCATCATTACACGTTCCGATCAGTCAGAATTATTATCTCAACAATAATTGTAAACTAAGTTATAACAATAAATAAAAACAATGTTACTATTTAAAATGACTTTATTACTAGGAGGCGGCTACACGTTGAAGAGTTCAGGAAAGAAAAAGCCGACGAGGAAACTGACGAAGGCCGACATCGGGATGCCGCAAGACTTCAAGCATATATCGCACGTCGGCTGGGATGCTAATAAAGGTTATTTTTATTTAAACATAAAACATAAGATATAGATATAATATACGAGAAACCTAGATTACTTATTTCAAAGTAAGGGTATCGAATTCCAGCGATACTCAAAAAAAAGAAGTATCAAAGACGTTCAATACATCGCACCCCTTTAGTTTTATCTTAGATATTTATACCGGCTTTTACCTATTTATACTTAACTTTTACTAACAGTCACTGGTAACATTATATTACCTTGCAGCGAGATTTGATAAGAAGGAAGTTTTTTAGGTTTATTTTGGCTACTCAAATTAATCAAGTGTTAATGTTCAGCAAGAAAAGATAAAGTTGACGACCGTAATTTAAATACCAAATACACTTATTATTATTTGTTACTTCTCAGGATTCGATGTGGATAACCTCCCCGAAGAAGAAATGAAGTCGTTCTTCTCCAAGGCAGGCGTCTCAGAGACGCAGCTGCAGGACCAGGCCACGCGGCAATTCATCTACGACTTCATCAACAAGAACGGAGGCCTAGATGCCGTCAAAGAGGAGCTTCATGAGAGCCATAAGCCGAGTAAAGGTAAGGTTTTTTAGGTTCCAAATAAAACTGTGTGCTTATACAGTGTTTTGGAGATGCAGCACGCAAGGAAAGGCCACGCGACAGTTCATATATGGCTTCATCAATACGCCAAAAGCATAAAATCAAAATCAAAAATATCTTTATTCAATTTAAGTCCATACAGAAAATGTATGAATATCAAATATTATGTAATATACCGCTGATTCGGAACGTCAATTTCCACCGAGAAGAATCAGCAAGAAACTTGGTAGTTTCTCTTTTTATAATCAGTATCGCATAGATAAATCGTCAAAGTAAAGGACTTAGGAGGATTACACATAAGAGGAATGACGAGAAGATCCATAAGTCCAGGAATCGTTATTCATTTAAATAATCTTCTACTTTATAGTAGCCTTTCTGCATCAGGCAGGTTTTTACATGCAACTTAAACTTATGCACCGGTAAATCAATATTTTTTGAGGTAACTTATTAAACATTCCAATGCTCAATCCTAGAAATGAATTTCCAATTTTATGAAGTCTTAAGATTTTGGACAGCAAGCCTATGTTTATTTCGTGTTTAAATCTATGAAAATCGTTACGTGTAAAAGTGCGACTTCTTGCATACAAACATAATACAATGATATATTGATTTCCTTGAATACTTATCTAAGTGAATCACGTGATTTAAGACCGTAAATGCCACGGATGGCTCTCTTCTGCCTTCCAAAATTAAAATGGCTTGTAAGTCAGCACCGGACCCCGACAGTAGTAGACCATATGGCATCAGACTTTGAAAATAGCTTAAATAAACCAGTCTCGCTGTCTCGATATCAGTCAGATTCCTTATATTTCTAACTGCATTTGCAACTGAACTAAGTCCAGTCTGCATATGCAATCTAAGGGGGTCTATTGCAATCTTGTATCCAGAGTGATACCTAGAATAACTGTAGAGTTTACGATTTCGATAGGTTCGCTATTCATGACAATATTAATTTATACCTGCCTTACATTAGGCGCTGTAAACCTAACACAATTAGTTTTTTTTAATTAAGAACCAAGTTGTTCTAAGTAAACCACTGTAGTACATGAGAGAGTGTGTTATTTACTTCGTTAACATTTTCCTTTTGTCTATCAATCTAAAATTCAAGGATGAATCGTCAGCAAATAACACTATCTCACATAGATCTTTGGTAAGTATAGTAAAGAAGGTTATTTATATATATTTTAAAACAGCAAGGGCCCCAATAAAGAGCCCTGGGGTACACCCATGGTTAGAGTGGTACCAGAAGAGTCAGCTCCATTGACATTCACCTTCTGATTCTTGTCTGATAACTAATATTTGATTAGACTTAGTGAGGTGTCTATGAAACCGCTTGTCATGCTTCATAAGTAATGTTTCATGATTGACGCAATCGAATTCTTTGTACAAATCACAGAATATTCCTATAGCATCTCGCTTTATTCCCACGCAATTATTACATATTTGATGAGCGCCACTTTAGCACCTTTTGTGAATTCAAATTGCTTACTGTGCAATAGTTTTATTCAGATAAATGAGACAATAACTGAGTGAATATTACTTAGATGTGTTCAAGAGGAGCTACATCAATGTCATAGACCACTTTTAACTTTATGTTGGTTCTGGAGGACCCTTCTATAGATGTATTTCAACCACATTTCTAAATGGTCGTGTGGTCCCCGGCAGAGTAGAATAGGCCACCCTCACTCTTACCGAGGTGTCGTAAAAGGCGACTAAGGTAAATCTGCTGGCATGATCATCAGCACCCAGAGAAGGAAAACTCTGCATTTATATCAAAACCCTCGCCAACCCGTCTGCCAAGCGTGGTGAGTATGGCAATTACCCCTCATGTGATTGAGGGAGGCCCGTGCCCCAGCAGTGGGGACTTAAATGGGCTGACGATGATGAATAAAAAAACGAATGGTGTCGCTAGTTAGGGCTACCCGTCGCCTCAAGAGTGGAGGTGTTTACGATACGAGCGTGTGTTGCAGTGGGCACGAGCGAGCGTGCGCACGTGCCGCCGCCGCCGCCCGCGCCCGCGCCGCCGCCGCCCGCGCCCCCGCGCCGCCCGCGCCGCCCGTGCCCGCGCGCAGCCCCGCGCCCGCGCACCCGCACCCGCACCCGCACCCGCACCCGCACCCGCCCGCGCCGCGTGAGTACCCGCACACACACACACACACATAGCCTCCAACCGATTACGGCTACGGCGGCCAATCTCAACGATCAGCCACGTACGCAGGATATATTATAGTGCTCAAGTGTGTGCGCAAACAAACAAACAAACAAATATTTTATTCAGTATCAGGTTTTTACATTTCTGTTTTATGATCGAGGATCTCTTTTAAGTAAATTAATACTTGTGTTAGAGAAACCCCGCTCTCCGTACAATAGCTTTAATAATCTAGTGATACTTAGAAGATACAAGAATAACTGTCTTAGAATTTTAACTTAAAAGTAGGTTGTATGTAATAATAATAGTAAGTTCATCATTACAATTATGTATAGAAAGAAAAAAACAAAAAAAAAATGTGAGCGAGCGTGCGCGCCGCCGTGAAAGTGTGTGCATGTGTGTGAGGGCGTGTGTGTGCACGGGTATGTGTGTGTGCGTGTAAGTGTGCGTGTGTGTGAGTTTAGCGAGAAGAATGAACCAATAGCGTGATAATGTTTATTATAAATACCTATTTATTAGCTTATGTAATTAACACAAGTGAACTCTCTATTCCCTTAAATAAATAAATAAAAATCGTTTATTGTCTCTTAAAAACATAATTATAAGTACATTAGTTGAGAAAGGAGAACAAATTTGAGACAAAGGGACGAAGTTCAGCTCATGCTGCCTCGAGTGTACACCCTCGGTCAGCGCTGGTTTTCAACTTCTCCCGGCTCTCTAAGGCGGAATTTGAGAGCCTATGGTTTAGCTGGTTGACATCTAACTACATAAGTATCTACATCTTACATCTGACTAAGTAAGTATAAATTAACTTGTTACTTTAATTACTTATATATTATAACAATGTGTGTGTTCTGTTCTGTGTGTGTGTGTGTGTGTGTGTGTGTGAAAGAGATAGTAAGTGTGTATGTATGTGCGTGCGTGCGTGTGTTACTGTAAATGTTTTTGTTTTTAGCTACTTAAAAAATGAGAAGATAAATAAAATGACTGAACAAATCAGAAAAAATCTCCTAGGGCTACTGTCTTGTGAAAAGGTTGTTTCAAATTTTCCACCGCACGTTGTTTCTTTTAAAGTGCTACTTTATATTCCCTTACCCTCATATTCCGATGGGACACTACTGTGACACGACCGGAGAAGGATCGGGCGCAGAACCAACAGCTTAACGTGCTTTCCGACGGCACGGGGGTACAAGACCGCCAACTTCCAGACTCCGGGCTGCCACTAAGAATTTCTTACCGAAAACTTAGGTACAAATATTTGACCCGACCCGTGGATCGAACCCTGGACCTATTGCGCAGCCGTCGCTTTTATGTGCGACCCGCTAACCACTGCGCCACTGAGGTAGTTCAGATTGAAAATATATATAAAAATTAGAACACCATCTGTGTTTTTGGGCTTTCTAAACATGATTTCTACTTCTTTCGGTATAAACTGTAAAAATTACGAATTAAAAAATATATATCATCATTACAGCCTATAGACGTCCACTGCTGGACATAGGCCTCCCCAAAAGATCTCCACACAGATCGGTCCTGCGCCGCCCGCATCCAATGGATTCCCGCGACCTTCATCAGATCGTCGGTCCACCTTGTTGTGGGTCTGTCACAGTCTGCGACTTCCTGTACGTGGCCTCCACTTGAGGACCTTTCCGCCCCACCGGCCGTCTGTTTTCCTCGCTATGTGCCTTGCCCATTGCCACTTGAAGCATGCAATCCTTTGGGCTATGGCTATGTCTGTGATCTTAGTTCTCCTGCGGATCTTTCCGATTTCTGATACGATCACTCAGGGAGACTCCGAGCATAGCCCGGCCCCATTGCTCTCTGGGTGACTTTGAGCCTCCTTAATCGGCACATTGTAAGCGGCCACGTCTCGGTTCCGTATGTCATCACTGGCAACACACACACATTGAAGACTTTCGTCTTGAGACACTGCGGTAGATTGGCCGAAACTATGCTGCGTAGCTTCCCGAACGCTGCCCAGCCGAGTAGGATTCCGTCGATCGATCTCTTTCTGGAAGTTGGACTTACCAAGCTGGACTTTTCGTCCGAGGTAGATGTACTCGTCCACAACTTCCAGTGTAGAGCTTCCAACCTTTACAAGAGTGAGTTACGACATGGGAATTTGACATAATTTTTCGTCTTGTCCATGTTCATTTTCAGACCCACTTGTTGGGAGACTACTGAGATCGTTAAGCATTGTGCCTGCAAATCGAAGGTGCGTCGTGTACTCGCCATTTATATTGAAGTTAAGTCCACCCCAGACCAGAAGTTTAAACACGTCCTCCAACGAAGTGGTGAACAGTTTCGGCGATATAACGTCGCCCTGTGTCACACCTCGCCGGAGAGGAATGGATTCCTGGTCCCGAAGACGGACTGACATTGTGAAGTTTTCGTACAATGACTGCAACACTTGTATGTATCGGTCTATTCGGAACCTTTGGAGAGACTGTAGCACGGCCCAGGTCTCGACAAAATCTAAGGCTTTATCATAGTCCAAGGAGGAAATACATGCGCCGGGAACGAGTTTTATTCCTTTATGGTGCGGCAGAAATAGGAATTGCGATTTTTTTTAGTCCGTGATGGAATGTTTTCTACTGTGAAGCGATGACGGCGTGGTCCGGTGTGTGTAGTTCTGTGACGGAATAGGGCAGGTGGAATTGGGGAGAAAACCTCTTCAGAGCATTGACCGTGATGACGGTCAAAGAAGCTGAAGCGACCCTATGTCTCTACGTAGTTGAATAGGTTCAAGGGTATTGGTGACCTCTTCGTCACCTATAATTCGAACAGCCCGTCGCTGCAATCTATCGAAGGCATGCATAAGGGAGCCATCCCAGAGATTGCGCGCAGTACTTGCTTTTCGATTGTTAGCGAAATTCCTTGTTTCGAACGGGAAAGGTAAATATATATGTTTGTTTCTCCCAGCGTCGCGTGCGCCGCCGCCGCCGCCCGCGCGCGTGGTGCCGCCGCCGCCGCAGCTGCCGCGTAACCCGCCGCCGCCGCGCCCCGCGCAACGTGAGTACCTGACACTTGTTCAAAACGAGAACTTTAGGCTGCATTTCCACTGAATCGGAGCGGAGCGGTGCATAAATTGACCAATCACTACGCTCGAAATATCCTCTCTGCTTCATTTGAAACAAGAGGAGCGGAGCGGAACAGAGCTGAACGGATTTCGATAGAATACAGCGAGTCGATGCCGACGGAGGCCGGCGGAGAGCAGCGGAGCGGCGCCGAGCGGAGGACAGTAGAGAACAGCGGGGTGGTGCAGCGCACCACTCGCACACGCTGTAGTGTGTATACTCCAGTCCTCTCCGCTCCGCTACAGTAGAAACACTCACCACTTTTCACCAGCTCTTCTCCGCTACGCTCCGCTTCAGTGGAAACGCAGCCTTAGCTAAAACCGAACATAACAACAGAATCGGAGTTCCCCTCCCTTTCAAACGCGCTGTGTGTTTGAACGCGATATACAGTGTGTCTTCATAAATTGCACATATCAAAATCAAGGAAACTACACCCCATTTCATCGACGGAAAAAAAATGAATTTTAAAATTATGACTTGCACCTGTTGAACCTTCATCTCTTAGTTTAAAAATTATGACGATTTATTTAGATAAATCGTCATAATTTTTAAACTAAGCATGTTATCGCAGTGGAATACATTTTGTGATGATGTCTAATAATAAGTACCCATAAAGTAAAAATATCTAAGAAAACTAACCCTATAAATTTATAATGAAGTGAAATTTTTCATAATTTTTAAAAAATATATATAAATACAAACCTGATTTTGATATGTGCACTTTATGTCGAGAAGACTCACATTGTATTCTCAATCATCACAAGACGTCTTCGCGCTAAGGCCCCTAATTCTAGAGTGTCGCGGACTCGCGAACCATAGTCCATAGAAGTGCCGTGAAAAAGCGCTTCAGTCGCCATCAACCTTTTTTAAGCTTTATGTCCATAGGAACAAGGAATCAAAATTTTAGTTCCGTATTTTGCTGTGACAAAATACTTGTTTCGTAGCGAGATTCTTGATTGTGTATGATGATCTGTGTGTTTGTGGGACGTATGGCTGTGATTGAGAGAAGATGTGTGGCTGGTTAACACCTCGTGAATTTGATGGGGTATCATCATCTATTTGCAGGAAATTCCTTACAATCCTAGACGTATTTAAAATAGCAGCTTTCTGTAACAGGATGTATGTATACTGTGGTAGGTTGAGTGTATTGATTGAGTTATGTAGTTAGTGTTGGATAACTCCAGTTGTGGATAACACTATGGGAAATGTTTTAACATTCTGTAATTTCCACATTATCTTCACTTCATCTTTGAGGTCTGTATATTTTGTCAGCTTTTCTGAAATTGTAGTTTGTAAATTGAAATTATGTGTATTGGGAATCGCGATGTCAATGATGAATGCAATTTTTACTTGTTCACGTCAAACGGTAAAATAACAAAGTTGCGAAAATAATACCATCAGATGGCGCTATCTATCCTTTCAATCGCACAAAATTTGACATTTGTTTTATGTTTTACGAGATCGCCGCCATTTTTTTTCTGAATAGAGTTTTCACAAAATGCAAATCGTTTTTTATTGATAAACTAGCTTTTGCCCGCGACTTCGTCTGCGTTCACACAATATCTTAATAAATTATAGCCTATGTGTTATTCTGATCTATAAGCTACATTACTGTAAAGTTTCATTAAAATCCGTTTAGTAGTTTTTGCGTGAAAGAGGAACAAACATCCATCCATACATCCATCCAAACAAACTTTCGCCTTTATAATATTAGTAAGGAAGTAAGGATAAGTTAAGTAAACGCGTGTGGTGTGAACATTACTGTTTTTGTCAATTAGCACGAGGTAACTTTTAATGTAAAATTCTCTATACGTGCGTCAATAATCTCCAGCAGCGCCATCTACAGCGCCGCCGTCGGTTCCGCCCCCGCCCCCGCCCGGCGCTCCGCCCCCGCCCCCGCCGCCGCCCGCGCCCGCCGCGCCGCCGCCCCCGCCCGCGCCGCCTGCGCCCGCGGCCCTCGACCCGCGCGCCGCCCTCATGGAGAGCATACGTAGCGGGAACAAGAACCTTAAGGTGAGTGTACAATCTTTATTGTAAACAATTAAAAGCGGTTTAAGTTAGAAAATAAGGTTTAATCGCAAATTACAGAAATTAGTAACAATCCCATATCGCGCGCGGAAATAGACTGACAGATCATGTGTCAGATTGACTAGTGTTGTGCGTAAGCATCTTTCCAACAACCTGGAAAATTGCCTACATTGTTCCTATCCACAAGTCTGGCAATAAAGCTAACTGCGAAAACTACCGACCTATAAGTATTCTGTCTTGCATTCCTAAGATATTCGAGTCCCTAATCTATGATCATATATATTATCAATTAAAACCTTTTATCTCTGAAAAGCAGCATGGCTTTGTTAGGAACAGGTCAACGGTGACTAATCTATTAGAATATAAAAGCTATTTGTGCAAGGTCTTTGCAAGAGGTGGACAAGTCGACGCCGTATACACCGATTTTACTAAAGCGTTTGACAAAGTGCATCATTTACTGCTCTGCAGGAAGTTGGCAAATTTTGGAATTCATGGAAGTCTTCTCCGTTGGATCCTTTCATACTTGGATAACCGAAGTCAGATTGTCGCTCTGAAGGGTTTCAGCTCTTCACCAGTCTGTATGAAGTCCGGAGTCCCACAGGGATCGCATCTTGGTCCATTTTTTCATAAACGATCTTATATCTAAATTGTCCAGTCCCTGCCTTCTCTATGCTGATGATTTGAAGCTATATAGGGCGATAGATGGTCCTTCCGACTGCATTAAGCTACAATGTGACATAAATACTATCTGTGTCTGGTGTCGACATAATAATATGCATCTTAATTTCAAAAAGTGTTTCATCATTTCATTTACGAACAAACGTTACACTACTAAAGTAAAGGTACAAGGATTTGAATTAACCGATTACTACACCAGGTCTGGTGTGAGTCAGGGAAGTACGTTAGGGCCGACATTATTTTTGTTGATGATAAATGACCTACCCGATATTGTTCAATCTGCTCAATGTCTTCTTTTCGCTGATGACCTGAAGTTGTTTATGGGTATAGAGAATGGAGCAGATGCAGCCGCACTCCAAGCTGATGTGGACGCAGTAGCTGACTGGAGTGTGACTAATCTTTTGCCTTTTAACGGGACAAAATGCAAGGTTATCACTTACACTCGCAGACGCAGCCCCCTGCTAGTAAATTATAAATTATTTGACGCCTGTATAGATAGAGTTTATGACATTCGTGACCTAGGTTTAATATTGGATTGTAAGTTAGATTATCATCAATATGTGATGACAATCTGCAGAAAAGCAAATCAGATATTAGGTTTTATTATGCGGACATCCTCCGAATTTAGTGACGTTTCTGTGGCAAAGGTTTTGTATAACGCCTACGTACGGAGCAAGTTAGAATATGCGGCCGTTGTCTGGGATCCTCACGAAGAAAAATATGCCATAATGATTGAACGAGTCCAACATAAGTTTGCACGCTGGCTTTATAAACGGCAGCATGGGTATTACCCATACTTGTATCCTTCGCGTTTTGTCTCAGGTATGGTAGGATTGGAGACATTGAGGCACAGGCGTAGACTGCTTCTTCTCAGTCACTACGTTTCCGCTCTCCATCATATAACTGATACCGATGTTATGGCACATGTGGATATACTGGTCCCAACGCGTATTCCCAGGGATGAGGGCGGAGCGGTGGCCCCGCGTCGCAGGCCGCGACTCCTGCGCAAGCCCGTCACTCGCACGGTGCACGCCGGTAACGCACCGACTGTTCGCGCACTTCGTCTGATTGGGGACATGCTCACTCAGTGTAGTCACATTGACATCTTTGCTGATAGTGTCAGACACATATGCACAGAGGCTCTAAAATACCTCGAATCTCAAAATTATTAATATGTATTTTGACAGCTTATTTCTATTTTTGACATCTTTGTATTTTTGACATTTTTGACTTTTTTTGTATTCGTGACATTTAATATTGCATTTATGCCATTTAATTTATATTTTTTCATTTAATTATTCGTTTCTCTATTGCGGACATGTTTTTCTAATTTAATTTATCTTGTATTATTATTGTTAATGTGAATTATTCTTATTATGTAATTATGTATGATGACTTGTTGGTGTGTTGGAATTTTCGTATTCTGTTAACTGACATGTAAATGATTAAATAAATAAATACTAAACACGATTACCAACTTGAACGTCAGATTTTGGAAAGGAAGAGCATTGCCAAGGATCTTGGAGTATTGTTTGACCACAAATTAACTTTCAGAGATCACTATGGTTATCTTAAGGGTAAATCGATCCAGTTACTTGGTTTTGTAACAAGGATTACTAAAAGTTTTAAAAGGCCCTTAAGTTTTCTTACAATCTACTTCAGTCTTATAAGAAGCATCCTAGAATATGTCTGTGTCATCTGGTCACCTTGTTATACTGTGCACTCTGATAGCCTTGAGTCTGTTCAGAAAAAAACATTAAAAATCTTGAGTTAGAAATGCGGCTTTGGGCGCAAACTTTCGAATTATGCTGAAAGACTGGATAGATTCGGAGTTACCTCTTTGCTCAGCCGTCGTAAACAGCAAAACCTTATACATTTGCATAAGCTACTTCATAATAAATTTGATTCCTCTTACCTTCTGAATATGATTAAACTAAATACTAAATATAACCCCCGTCTACATTTCAAGAACTTATATTTACAGACTTATAAAAATAATACATCTTACTACAACCCCTTGACAAGAATGTGTCGTCTTTACCACGAGGTATCAATTAATAATCCCAATCTCGATATTTTCGACTCCAGATTTTGTGTCTTTAAAAATCGTGTTAAATTGCTTTCAAGGATATAATCCACCGAATACTCCTATACTATTATAATTAATCACTGCCACTATGTATAAGTATTGTTTGTTTAGAATTTTTAAGTACGTAATAAAATGATGTGTAAACAATAGTGGATATCAATCTAGCTCTAAACTCAAATAAATGTGTACACATCCATAATTTACTGATTGTTATCTGTTTTGTTTTCCGAATAATAAATAAATAAATAAGTAAGGCTAGAGATGTCCTTTGCCAGTCGATTTTCTTCGTCTAATAATTGTAAGGAACTAATAATGCACGAGTGCAGCTCGAAAGTTGCACATTAGACTAGCCGGAATGCGCAATTAGTAAGAATGAAAAAACAAATTATTATAGACATCACACAGTATTTAGTATTAGACCCTGCCTCATACGGCAAGGACATCATCGAACCCACGACGTGCGATCCCCACCCTGGACAAACATTTGTATTTGTTCAGTGTCTGGGTGGTGAGCGTTAAAAAAAAGTATAACCATTAAATTGACATGTTAAAATAAAATAACTATAAGAACAATTATAAAAAAAAATGTCATTTTTAGCATTCGTTATTTTCAACGAATTGGTTATTTTTAACAAAATTGTTATTTTCAAAAATGTTGTTATTTTTTACGAATTTGTTATTTTCAACAAATTGGTTATTTTCAGCATATTTTTTTAACGAACTTGTTATTTTTAACCAGTTTTTCAATGAACTTTTTATTGTCAGGGTTAGAAACTCCAACAATTCTCTTATATCAAACAAGGATAATTATTAAGGATACATTTTCTCCAAGAAACCTTAGGTTTATTCATATTTTCTAGCCCACAAATACAAGTAATATAATGCATCAAAATGTTTTGTTCAGCACGTGGAAGTCAGCGCCAAGAGCGTGCCCGAAGACAACAGGAGCAACCTGCTCAGCGAGATCCGGCAGGGCGTAGAACTACGTGCGGTATGTAAACCTTTCCTTAGGCGCAGATCCAGCCCTCAGAATATGTTGTGGGCACAGCCGACCCAGCCCTTTTTAGACTCTAGGTATATTTCGACACCCTTGGTCTTCGGAGTCGGTGACTGCCTCGTTGGCGCGGTGGGTAGTCCGTCGCACTTTAAAACGACGGCTGCGCTTGGGGTTCCAGGTTCGATCCCCGGTTCGGGCCAAAAATTTGTACCAGAGTTTTAAAGTGTCAGCCCGGAGTCTGGAAGTTGGCGGTCTTGTTCCCCGGTACCTTGAAAACCACGTTAAGCCGTTGGCTCTGCGCCCGATTCCGCTCCGGTCGTGTCACTTTGGTGTCCCATCGGATTATGAGGGCAAGGGTATAGAGAGTGCACTTGTGTTTGCGGACACATTTGAGCACTATAATATATCCTGCGTAAATAGCTGATCGTCGAGATGGGCCGCCTTAGCCGAAATTGGTTTTATAAGTCGACATCCCACGGTCAACGGGCGGCGGAGGGGCTGAATGCACTTGACCTATCGAAAAAGTTTATTTTATCTTAGGACCAATCAGCTAATTAGATCACTATATTGTTAAGACTAAGTGCCCGATGCTTACGGAAACAGTACCTATCTCAAATTTATAAGATCTAAATTCCGTTGCGCACAACGTCGCATACGATATTTGCCCGAGATTTTACGCATTTGTTCATATTGTTTATTTTTTTTTTTATTATAATAAAATTCCACGGACACTGGTTCCGTGCCGTTATTGTGCTCGTTTTTTAAGTGTTACAAATTATTTTTGAAATTTGCTCCGCGATAAAATTAAACTAAATTAAATTAGAATAACAATCTTAAGGTGAGGCAGTCGAATTTAACTTAAGACATATTGTTTATTAAAAACATTTATTTTCATTTTTTATTGAGTTATTTATATAAGAATATGCGCATTTAAAATATGATGGAAGCATCGAGAACAATCAAGGTTTGGTAAAAATCTCCCGGTTTCATAATCGTAATGTTCCAAAAGCTGTTGTGCTTGAACGTTCGAGCAAGAAGTGAATAGAACTTTCTAGATTTGTCCGGTGAGCCTGCACCTGGGCAGTGAAATTAAGCGTGTAAAGTTTTCTAATTGTTTAGTGAATAAAATGATTGTCTTTGCGTGTCATTAGCGTATTGAATTGCCGTACCTTGTACTCGCAACAATATTATGAGATGTACTTAGATTAAATCAAAATAGCGGTGATTCGTCTAAACCGCGTGGACCGCTTAATTAGGTCCTCGTCGCCTAATTCACGCAGTCGCAAATTGGCGAGTCCTACAAGCGGTCGTGACACACAAAAATATTCTTTAATTGTTTTAAGTGGGATAATGGTTACCGAAATGCCTTGCGGTGTTACGCGTTGTACAAATTATTTAAAATATACGATATGTTCTCATGTGTGACGAGTTACTCGTAAGTCGTCTTGACAGGACTCAACTCTGAAGCGTAGCTGCGCGTAGTACGTTTGACTCACTCACGCTTATGTCAAAAATATCGTACAACTTAAGCCTAATATATCATAGAGTTGTAGTATGTGTGCATGTAGTTGTGCACCAAGCCCGCTTTCAGTTGTCGTATTGAAGGGACGTGCCGTATCTTCCGCTATTTTGTATTAATCTAAGGAGATGTGTGAATATGTCTCTCGGTCCAGGTGTCCCGGTCGACCAGCAACTCGGACAGCGAGCGGCGCGTGGTGGGCGGCGACGGGCTGGCCGGCGCGCTGGCGCGAGCGCTGCAGGAGCGCAACCGCGCCATACACTCCTCCGACAGCGAGGACAGCGACGCCACCACCAGCAACGACGAGTGGGACGACTGAGGGAGCACCGTGCGCACGGAGAGACGAGACAAAGGTGAATCAGACATATGCATAATACGAAATACGTGATATCACAGATAAACAGAATATCTTGAACATTGAAACGGTACGCATAGAAATCGCTGTCGATTTGGCCGCGTCATTGGCGCGGATGTGTGCGTCTCGTGCTTTAGTTAGGGTTGCCATATCTTTTGGAACGTATTGATTCCGTTCGGTGATTTTTTCTTTCAATGTGATGGGATGAACAAATACCGGATAGGTTCTAAATACGGGACAGGATGATCAAATACGTATTTACGGGACGTATGGCAACCCTAGCTTTAGTTAGAATGTGTTATTTGTATTCGACATAGTTATCTCTATGCAAACTACATGATTAGCTTGATTTCAAATCATAGTTTCCATTCAATAATTTTTGGGCTGTTACCAACATATAAAACAATAAAAATTATGTATGTAAATATTTTATCTAACACAAGAAAAGTCGACATCTATGTGATCAAACTAATGTTAGCAAATGCGAATAATGATTTGTTGACCCTATGATCTGAATATGCGAGATTAGTTTTAAATAATTAATTTTGACAGCCTCAGACCACAATCACTTCAGTTTTGTTTATTTTCAATCAAGGACGTAAATATTTATCTATTTTTTTCTCTTTCCTATTTAGGTATGTAAAAAATGGACAAAAAGAAAAAATAGCTCAAAACAGAATTTGCTATTAATAATAATATCATCGATCACAATGTGGTAACATTCATTTAGATAATGTCATGACGATAATGCCATTACTCAAAACAATGATATCAAAACTGAAACACAAATCTAAATCCTATCAACCAAAATTTATGAACATTTTGTTTTATCATGAATAATATATTTTTCATAGGATTTGACCGAAGAAATTTCAAATCGCATTGCTCAATGTTCGCTCACGATACTTATTGCTCTGGAAGACAATTACCTATATTCGCGTAAAATTTGCTTGCGCATATGTTTATAGCAAATTTTACGTTGTTTTTATCTTTTTACACTCATATGAGCGTTCAAGTCGCTCATATGAGCGAACAGTAAAAATATTGGAACACCATGATTAGCCAAATTTTAGTTAAAACATTCGTATACATGCAATAAAACTGTACACCTGCGAAAAGCGGACTTCTTTGTATGAAGTATGTGCGTATTTTCCTTCCATTAGCTCAAGCATATATTCTTAGTCTTCTCAAAATACACGGCTAGAACTGCAGCCTTCACATTGACTGGGTTGGATAAAAAACCTGAATGGTATAAGCGATCTTATCGTAGCAGTGCATACACACTACAGTTACTTTTTGTTGAGCAACACTCGAAAACATTCGGCAACATACCACAACTTTTGTGGCTAATTGTTACCGATTGTTGATTTTAACGCGAACAGTAAGAGGTTTGGACGCGATGAGTCCGAACCGCCAGTAGACATTTTACAGGCTGTTGCGTGTAGTGCAACTCTAATCAACACGTCAACATTTATTAACAATAAATATATTTTTATTGTCGAAAGTTGCTTACGTGTGGCTTATGAACATTTGGAAACGTTGATCAACAAAAAGTAACTGTGATGTAGAGACGCACACGTGACTGAGTAGATCAAACACATTATGTATATTGTGACGTCATAGCGTGTTAAGTTAAACACTGTTAATTGGCGCAACAAAATGACTGTTTCAAGGAGTGACACTAGTGAGAGCTTGGAAAAAATCGTTCAATTACTTTTCCTAGATACTATTATAGTTTATAGACTAAAAATGTCATGAATTAACTTACAATATAAAGTAGAGAATTGTTAATTTTTTTTCCAACATCGTCATGTCATGATCGACAACTGGTATGAAAGTTAAGTGCTCTTTTACAAGGCGCCATCCAATATAATCCATTGGCCAAAAAAGTGGGAAACTGTCCGTGAAAGGGACAGGGATTGAGATTAATTTTGTTATCCGGCTACACGTTATAATTTCTCAAGATTTCTTTATTCCTTAGAAGAAGCCGGTTATAGTAAAATGTGTCATGAAAGTATCTAATGACAGTGAATTTTTGAGGAATTAACGCAGTTCCCATGCCATACCAATAATGAGGTTACCATGCGGCGGTGGCGCCAACATTTATTTCACGAATTTATTGGCAAATTATAAACAATATTAGTTTAATAAAACGAGTGATTGGTGTGCCAATGTGTAGTACTAGTGTTCAGTGCCTGTGTAGGTGCGGACTAGTCATGGTGATGTACTAGTGTCGATGTGGGTAGATATTTACGTTCATGCGTTACATTTTATTGGTAAAGCCCTTTTCTAACTGTAATCCGATGTGATAAGTCATTGAGCTGTCACTTATCGGTGAATCCGAAGTAGGCGTAATTACATGATGTAAGATTGGGTGTACTCAAGATATGAGCTTAGGGGAAGAAAGCATTCATATAACTTCCTCTAACTCGCGTCCAAGCTGATTATACTAGAACTGTTTTACGTACCCCATGATTTCACGTCATATTTTTCGATCACAGTTGGATTTATCGCATGAGTTATTTATTTAACTGATTTATGTAAACTACAGTGTACCAGGGTTTCGGGGCAGAGTAGAATGTTTGATTGATCTGGTTCCTACCTTTCAAATGAGTCAGCGACGCATTCTTAGTAACCAAGTTGAAAGTATTACAGTCGCCAGAAACATTAGTTTACTTGAATTAATATTTCTGTTATAATAACTATAAAAATAGCTACCGTGACATCAATTCAACGTGCTATAAGGATATTATTCTGTCAATAATGGCATGGATGCTAAATATTAAACAATAAGCGGAAAATAACGTACAACAAAAGATACCATAAAAAAACAAATTTGATAAATACCATGTCTGTTTGTCCCAAGTTTGTTTGACTAATTTCGGGAACAAAATATAGGACACCAACTAATTTAAGCTGATATTAGTTTCAAATGGAAACGTATTATTATGACTAAGACTTTTATTTTTGTGAATAACAACCACACAGAATTAATTTTAGAAAAATAAGACGATAACATTATTAATTATTTATATTTTATGTGAAAATGTTAATGGGACGTTCATAAACACTAGATGTAAACTGTATTTGTATATCTTATAATTTTTCTGTATATGTGTATATAATATAAATTAGGTAAAATGACTGAGGAAAACCCATGGTGATTCTAAAGCGTTTAAAATTAATCATATCTAGCTAGATACGATATCCATTTCATGTGTTATTATTACTAAGGTATATTGTGATTTCTACATTTTAAAGCATTTTCTTTGGAAGCGGATTTGGTCAGCTTATTTTGTAAGACTCTGGGCCGATTCAACCAATATTATTTTGATACTAAATCTATGATATAGCGCTGTTATTCTATACAAATCTGACGTTATACCATAGATTTATCCACGGATAAAGATTGGTCGAACCCAGCCTTACTAAACTCGTCATTCCCCATCGGAAACAAGATTGCTGGGAGAAGGAACGGTTAAAACTCGTAGACACTGAATATCTGCGACGCCATGTCATATCATCTACAAAATGAATAGACACTGAACGCCGGCTGCCTACATTCGTGCTATAATCGGCTACGGCGCACATAAATACGCGCGTACAGTAATCTCGGCGTGAGACAACGATAGATATACGAAAAATTATAAGTATAAATAAAGACAAGTGAATGATTTGAGACATGAGAAAGCTTCTTTAGTAACGATTACTTTTGTAATTTTTACTTTGTAGATAAATCTATTTATATAATTATAAATTAGTATATATATAAAAACATTGAATAGTTTATGGTAGAAATATGCACATAGATTTGAAAAATCCAATGGTGCATGCTCGGATTCGAACCACGATCCTTTCACCAATGGACGTGTCGTCAACAGAACGATTCGCATGTAAGTTTTTGTCTATTCTCTAAGACATCGTTTCATTTTTGATTATTTCGTCGTATTTAATTTTCCCCTATTTATTGGATTTTTCAAATCTATGTGCATATTTCTACCGTAAACTGTTCAATGTTTTTAAGAAACGACGAAAAAAAAGAATCGAGTAGGCGAACGCTTGCGGATTCACGAACTCTTCCATACATAACTACTACTAGTTGATCTCCTGTGTCTATTTATTTTGTGTCCGTAATCCGTGGCCGAGTAACCAGCGGTTTTATAATATTAACTAATGAATGAATGATCAAATCCACTTCACAGAGAGAATCCGTTAATTCGTTCACTCTTGGAGTGGCACCGTCGATGGAACAGCGTTGCGCTGTACGGAAATTTGGCAATAAAGTAGGAACAAAGCAAATTAGTTACGTTAATCGACTATTTTATTATTTTGCTCGTAACTTCTATCAACGCTAGTCGTTAAGTCACTTCATTAGCTTTTAAATCATTGGACTATCACTTTTACCTCTGACATTTTCATCGTTGTTAAACTTAAGACTGTCCTTTATGCATTTCTTAAAATCATATTATAAATTATACTGAATAGAAAATGCATGCAAAGAAAGCTCATTGACTTTATAAGAAGTACACTTAACAGCAAAGAAATATGGTTAGCCACAATAATCAAACTGCTAAAAGTTGCTGCTTGACAAGTTGTTGGATAGCATCAGTGTACATTAATATCAAAATCTATTTACTTTGCTGTTAGGCCTGTTAAAAAAGTGGTGCATTTAATTTGATTAACAATATTTTTAATGAACTATAACAATGCGACTTTCTTTCACAAAAAGTGAAAGAAAGTCGCATTATTATAGTCATCATACAGTTCATTTTTTTGTCTGTCTGTATCATTTAAATCTTCTATTCTCATTCAATGGGTGTAACTATACACTTTCCATGTGCGTTCCCAGGCGCAAGACATAGCAGCCATAGGTTTAATACACAGATATTGTACCTACCGAGTAGTGTGGTAATGATGTATGTATTACACTACCAACCCAGAAAATTAGTATTTAGTTAAACACAAAATTAATTCGGCATACATATTTATTTTGTCCTAAAATGTATTTACGCAATGCCTGAAATCGTGTACACCGACCGAATCGTATCTATATTGTTTTCAGCTAATATAATATCACTGCTATACCTGCTTATTAAAGATGTTATGCCTTAAGTTGTACGGTAGCTCAAAGTTAGCGTTTCAAGCGAGATTTTAAATGTGGTTTAAACGTGAACGCACACCTATCAAAGCCGAATGTGTCGAATTTATACTATGTACTACTTCGTCGAGTCGTCTTAACATGACAATGCGGGTGAGTTGTGTGTCTCAGATACGCTATCTTAGAGCGGCCAACTTATCATCTCATATGATTAGTAAATAGGGTTCCTGGGACGCATGTTGAAACTTATGGACCTCCCCCCCTCCCCTATCATCGACTAAGCACATGTAATTAATAAGCACATAACTGTGTATATTGTAAAAATGCGCAAAGCTATTTTTATAATATTGAAATTTGTTTTCTATTTAAATGTTAATGTGGAGATGTACGAGCGCAGTTGACTAACCATACATGTTATTACCACCTGTAACACTATGTTGACAAATAAAAATATTCATTTCTAAAATTAATCAAGTGTTTTATTTATAAGTACTAAATAAAATAATTACATATAGCATAATCATTTATTTTAACAATTACACATAGTAAAATTCAGTTAAAATTATTTGAAGACCACAGGCATACATAATCTTTAAGAAAAAAAAAACAAATAAGAAATAACATTCTGAAAACAAAACGTGTAAGGAATGTTTTCGAAAACTAAAATGGCAATTTGTTCAACTTTCCTAATATTTTGTTGTGTTCGGATATTAGGAATACATGTATTCAGTAATCCAAAATGCTAATTAAAGTTTCTGAAAATATTCTCTTTACACCCTGTATAAACAAATTTAGTAACACATTTAGCACAACGCAACTTCATCCACACATGCAATAAAAATATTACAGCACGCTACTTACATTATGGGTACTTGAATTATATTAATAGTACACGTGAACCAATAGAAGTCGGACCCGCTCTTTGATCAGTGGGGTCTCGACTCAAACCCCCTTATTACAAATCGCGATTTAAGAATAGTCCCGGAACATAAGTATGGCCAGCCTGTTTTAACATTGCGTGTTGGTACGGGATGACATGAGATTTAGTACCGTAATAACTTTAGATTGCGATTTATAATGAGGTGGGATTGGTTCAGACCGAAGTTTAACTGACCATTCAACATTTACAAGAAATATTTTGCAACTGGGATCTTAGGAAATGTTCATACTCTTATCCTTACCATACAATATCTACCTACCCTCATTCTAAATGTCCTTTTAGGGCATGTTTCCACCAAAGCGAATTTCAAATTCGTTATATTTTAAAACAATTAATTTCGTCTGTGAAAAATTCCTTACTTTGAAACTGCTAATAAATGAAGCTTTATACGTAAGTAGGATTTCCCTATTTATTGAGTGTATATTTGGAGTGGGGTGTAATTGTTACCACCACCGGGTCCTGGCAGAAGTAGACCCAAAAAGGTGTCGATCGACTGGTCTGATAGCTTCAATTGATCGACAGATACCATTCTACTAACCAATCGATTGATTACATCGGTCGACATCGTTCGATGGGTTTGGTAGCTATAAACAATCAGTTTATCCATTCCTCCATCGATCGATCAATTGCTCTGGAAACACTTATATGTTTAAACCTTTTGAGGATTATGTTTTCTTAACCCTGTCGTATAATATGTCATATCAGCGCAGGTATATCGTATACGTGCTTTATTTACTCCTAAAGTACAGTCAATTTGGGTAACTTTGAATAAACTGGTTTAAAGATTTTTTATTTTATTCCTTGGAATTCCTATACAATTTAAAACGGTATCTAAAGGTCGATCCATTCAACGTAGATACCGTTTTAAATTGTATAGGAATTCCAAGGAATAAAATAAAAAATCTTTAAACCAGTTTTATTCAAAGTTACCCAAATTGACTGTACTAAACAATTGTGGGCAAGTTTCACAAAGAAAAAAATCAATAATTCCTTTTCAGATTTGGCTATCACACACTTTTGTCAGTACACATTATTTCTATTTATATTATTCTATTTATTTATGCAAACTTTTAAGGAATGATACACCAAAAGTATTGTTAGAAGAAAACTAAAACTACCCATCTTTAACCAGTTCTATGTGATGTGAGTAAAGATGATTGAATTAGATGAAATAAAAGGTGAACGCACACTTATCTGAGCCAAACGAAACGCACGAACGAAACGTTTTTCAGATTTTCATATTATTAAATCTCATGGAACCTCGTACACATGCGTCGAATCATCCGAATCGCACACTTCCAATTTCATGTACAGAATTACTAAAATTCTTTACGTTCGACTCACATAATTAAGTGTACGTTCATCTTAAATATTTCGATGGCATTGTTGCATTACTTGACATTTACATATAAATTGCGCCATATAAGGCGTAATTCACAAGGAAATCTTCGTTTCATTCGGCCCCTAGCCCTTAAATTACATGTGCGAAGCAAAAATAAATGAAGTGTTGTATGATATAAATAATAACATGTATAGTATAGAAAACAAATGATCGTTTATTGCGATATCAATATTAATGTTACGGCTAAGGGGCGCTAAAAACTAAAATATAATAGTAGTATTAGCGAAACTATTCGTAATGATAACTAAATTCGGTAGTAGCTTTATTCCAATGTAATAAAAAATGCAACTTTCAACTCAACATAGCAACATTACCTTTCTATTATTTTTCATACTAGTTCCCATTTTATTGCAATATATATTATGTATTTACAAATAATATGGCAGCCCAATAGCTGGTGAATGAGAATTACATAAGTCCTAAAACCTAATATTTATGTATATCAAATATCTACACAAATTCAGAGAGAATCATTCAATCAACCAATAATCAAACCACCTAATCTTATGAATCTGAACTATTTCCTTAATAATTATCCTTCAATGCTATCTCTTTACCTTCATTTAGTCTTACCATTTGGTAAGACTAAACACATACAACATTTCTTGCAAACACATTGTAGGGTTAGATAGATTTGACACCAACAAATTTAAAATAATTTACCCTAGTCATATAAAAATGTGCGTGTGCATGAGTGGGCACCCTTTAGAAAAAATAAATAGTATGTTTATCATTTAGTAAAAGGTCTAAAATAATTGTAAATCCGATCATACAATTTGTAAAATAATAAAATCGGAGATAAATAGTTAGACGTAGGCTCACTCAGTCATCACAGGAGGTTAGTTAGATCCATATAAGGATTATTTGTATTTTATTAAGAGTTTCAATAACAATCTTAAAAGAAAACCCCAAGCTTGAAAGAGTTTTCACAAAAAATGGAACCTTATATGGATCTGACTAGCCTCCTGTGAGGACTGAGTGAGCCTACGTCTAACTATTTATCTCCGATTTTATTATTTTACAAATTGAATGATCGGATTTACAATTGTTTTAGACCTTTTACTAAATGATAAACATATTATTTATTTTTTCTAAATGGTGCCCACTCAATGCACACGTACATCACATAAAAATGTATAGCATAATTATCAAAAGACCTAGTATTCCTTCGAACATTACTGTAAAATTAACATTTAAGGAACGATTATGATGCCCTAACCGTGTCATATTATTAATAAGTGAATTTACATACATATAACTACTATCTTTAGTTTTATATCTTAGTTCTGATCATCATGATTTCCTTAATCGACCTTTAGTTTCTCCTTGTGACACTACAATACTTTTAAGTAAAATGAGTGCCTCCTAACGCTATCTCATCGGCAATGCTAATCAATACCGTATCAACATTTATTCTTACAATTTAAGCAGATCATACAATACTCTGTAAGTAAATCGTGAAAATATTAAACTACTAATCAATTGTAATAACTGGTATAACTACGTCCATCGATTCGTCGTCCGTCAACAGAACCACGTCGTTATCGCTGTTCTGTTCTTCCTCCTTCTTCTGATAAAGGGACAACACGTCCTGATATAATCGGAGACGAGACCATAAAATGCAGATTTTTCTCATCTTGACTAGCTTGACTCTCCTGATCTTCCGAAAAGTTATTCATATCAAGTCTATCGTCAGCTTGACTTTGACTATCGTCGTCCTGTACTATATTTGGTTTTTGTTCGGCCGGTTTCGGTGGCTCGATATAGACATCGGTCACCTCGTCCTCGTCTTCCTCATCAGTGTAGCCGTAGAACTTCTCATCGTCTTTCAAATCCTTAGGAACGTACGTGTTGATGAGATGAGGGAGATTCTCGTCCGAGACGAAGACTTTGGTGGGATCGGAGTCCTCCTTGTCGCACTCGTGTTTGTTGAAGACTTTGGTTGAGGTGAAGTACTTGGAGCACTGCTGGCACTGGTTCTGCAGGTGGGCGCGGTAGTGGTTGTGCAGGTTGGGGAAGTCGTCGCCGCACACCACGCAGCGCTCCGGCTTCACCAGCGTGCGGTAGTGCATCTTCTTCGCAGACTTGTGCGCCGTCTTCATATGCTTCATGAAGGGCCCGTACTTCACAAACTTCTCCCCGCACTGCCGACACTTTATCGGCCTCTTATTGTATTTCCTGCTTCTGTGTGAAAACGCGTGAATGTTGAACGCGTCAATAGTTTTGAACTTAAGCGGACAAAAGCGGCAGGATATAGCCCCTGAGCCCTTATGAAGCGAATCATGCAGGGATTTAGAATGCTTATTCGTAACGGGTTTGAAGCAGAAAGAACACTCCTCGTAAACGGGCATTAAACTGTTTTCGTTATTTTGCTCGTTTTCGTCGTCGCTTTCAATGTGGCATAAATGATTGTCGAAGTCCACCGTAGAGTAAAAGTACTCGGCGCATTTTTTGCATCTGTTCTGTTCATGGTATTCCAAGTGTTTGTGAAGATTCCAGAACGTTTTCTTGCATATGGGACACGTCTCCTCGATGGAGCCCTTGGGCATCACCACCCACTCCTTGTCGTCGCCGTGCACATCGCGCATGTGGTAGATCATCTCCCGGAAGGCGACGAACGTCTCGTCACAGTACTCGCACTTCGTAGGGTTATCCACATTCAGCTGAGAGAAATGATGGTTCTTATGTTTTCGGTAAAGGGTGAGAGTTCCGAATTTCCGTTTACAGTAAATGCACCCGTAGTATCCGATCGTGCGATGATACAATTTATGCGAATTCAGAGCTTCCTCATTCTCGAATACTTTAAAGCAGTAATCGCAAATTGTCTCTCTTT
Organism: Marasmia exigua; assembly: GCA_019059595.1. NCBI lineage: Eukaryota > Metazoa > Arthropoda > Insecta > Lepidoptera > Crambidae > Marasmia > Marasmia exigua. The sequence goes on along the minus strand of CM032464.1, from coordinate 24,905,685 downwards.
TACCCGACGAAGCTTCCCTGCACACCCGTATTCCGTGTCGCGTGCGTAGGTGGCAATCCAGCTTTACTTGTAAATGGAAAGCTTTGTAGCATTCCTGGCATTTTATTTTTCTGGCATATATCTCGGTGTCGCCTATGAGTTTTTTCTTATCGCAGCTGAAGGCTAAGTGGCCCTCCAGGAATTTGAGAGTGCTAAAGTAATCGAAGCAATAGTTACAGCGGAGGGTGTTGTGGTAGTCGATGTGCCTTTCGAAGTTGCCCTTGCTGGCGAGGACCTTCAGGCAGATGGAGCACTGGAACTCCTTGAGCGGGCCGTCGTGGGTTTGCTGCGTGCGCTCCGCGATCCAGGTCTCGTTGATCTGGTGCACGTCGCGCAGGTGGTGGTGCAGGTCGTAGCCCCTCACGAACCTCTCGTCACAGTTCGGGCACTTCAGCGGATCATCTAAATACTTCTGAGTGAGGTGACCCTTGATGTGAATGTTATGGTTTTTCAAAGAAGGCGGTGTTCTTGCCACAGAATTTGCATTTATAGAAGAACGGTTTCCTCATGTGTGCTTCCTCGTGTCTCTGCAACCTCTGGACGTCTAGGAAGACTTTGGCGCAAAGCTTGCAGGAGTAGTAGTTGGGAGGAGGAGCGTCGGGGTCGGTTTTTATCATTTTGCTCTCCGGATGCGTCCTCCTCAGGTGGCGAATCAGATGTATCAAGTCAGGATAGAAGCGCGCGCAGATGGGGCACTTGACCTTGTCCTTTCTCAGCTTCGCTATTCGGTCCTTGTGCACTTGGTTGTCGAAGTTGTGTCCCTTGACGTGTCGGCGGAAGTAGTCCTCGTCGGTGTAGCCCTTGCCGCATATGGTGCACTTGAAGGGGCCGTTGTCGTCCTCGTAGTGGGTCCTCGTGTGGATCTCGAGGCGGCGCTTGTTGGTGAACACGAGGTGGCAGACGAGGCACTCGTGGCGCGCGCCGTAGAGCGAGGACTTGGACTTGTGCCAGCGCACGTGGTGCTTGAGCGAGTTCTCGGAGTCGCAGACCTTGCCGCAGTGGTGGCAGGTGTGCGTGCCGTCGAAGATGCTCTTGTCCGCGTTCTGCGGGAGCGCGTCGCCGACTATCGTGTTCTGGACGCTCTCGCCGCGCTTAAAGTGAATGGCCATGTGGGAGAGGTAGACCTTAAACAAAATAAAGTACAATTAATGAAAATTAATTATATAAAAAAATACATGTTACACCATCAAGATATTCCTAATCTGTGTGTATATATACTTTACTCATAGGTACTTCAGCATGTTTTAACTATGAAAAAAAAATATAAAGCATGACAGAGGTGTAAATGGCACTAATTTCGGAGGATGTGACGTAGGAAAAAAAATTTCTTTATCAATTAAATATTACATCATTTAATAGTCCATCTGTAAAATAGTACATTAACGAATATTTAGGACATTACTATTTATCATTTGTAGTCTGTTATATAAAAGTTAAATGTTTATTTGTAAGTTTGGCTCGTTGTTGATAAAAAAGAAGAACAACCCATTTACAATCGTTGGATTGACTAGACAAGAAGGATCTTCATCATTTCAGCCAATAGACGTCCCACTGCTGGACATAGGCCTCCCCTAATGTTCTCCACACAGATCGGTCCTGTGCCGCCTGCATCCAATGGATTCCCGCGATCTTCACCAGATCGTCGGTCCACCTTGTGGGTGGCCTGCCACGTCTGCGACTTCCTGTACGTGGCCTCCACTCGAGGACCTTTCCGCCCCAACGGCCGTCTGTGCTCCTCGCTATGTGCCCTGCCCATTGCCATTGAGGCATGCAATCCTTTGGGCTATGTCTGTGACCTTAGTTTCCCTGCGGATCTCATAATTTCTGATACGATCACGCAGGGAGACTCCGAGCATAGCCCTCTCGATGGCTCTCTGGGTGACTTTGAGCCTCCTCAATCGGCACATTGTAAATTGTCACGTTTCGGTTCCGTATGTCACACTGGCAACACACACGCATTGAAACACACAATTGACACGCAAGAAGGATCTTGGTTAGCTATAAAGGAAAGATTGAGAGTTTTTACGTCGAAATAGAAGTCCCAGTTTGGGTCGCTAAGCAAGCTTAATTAGTGAGTAAGCATTACCTTCCTGTACTGGAAGACGCGCTTGCAAATAGAGCACTCGTAGTCCTTGTTCTTGAAGCGCGTCTGCTTGTGGAAGTTCATGTGCGCCTGCGCCGCGCGGAGGTGCTTGCTGCGGCGCTGGCAGATGGGGCACGTGAGGTGGCGCGGGTCCAGCTCCGGGTCGCGGTAGTGCGCGCGCATGTGCAGCTTGTAGTGCCCTTGGAACCGGAACGTCTGGGAGACATTACACCTTATTTTATACTTCACTAGGATACAGCTATTGGCCCATCTTAGAGTTAAGGTTTTGATGCCCACTACTGAAATATGACTGCTAGATAGAACAAAAACTATTGACTGACTGGATGGCGCAATTGGTAGTGACCCTGCCTCTTACGCCAAAGGTCGTGGGTTCGATCCCCACCCTGGACAAACATTCGTGCGATGAACACTTGTGTTTGTTCGGTGTCTGGGTGTAATATATGTATTTAAGTATATATTTGTGTTCCTCTGTTGTCTGATATCTGTAACACAAGTGCTTAAGCTACTTAGTACGGAATCAGGTCAACGTATGAGATGTTGTGAGAATTATAACTATTGATGCAGATTTAAACCTGATAGATTTTACCATCTTTTACGAATGTATTGTTTTAAATTTCAATTCAGAATACCACGCGACATGGAGCTACGCCTAATAACTGATATGGGTATTCAGTTACCCATATTAGGGCACCAGCCTCACACAAGATGGGTAAAGTGCAATCTGTTGTTTGCTAATATATTTAAATCCTAGATGTAATTAATGTTCCATTACTAATTAAGCTAACCGTTTTGTAATCTATTTTTACCTTTCTTGTCATAAGAAAATAGATAATATTATATTCTATTCTATTATTACAAAACAAGATCTGATAAAAATTACGAAAACGAACTAAACTCGTTACACCATGGGCTACCGACTGGAAATCTATCCGTAACATAGGAGACAGGGTCAGTACCAAAAGCAGTATTTGGCCACACGATTTTATGACGGTAAATTAACAAAGGATATTAAAAAATTACTAATTTAAAGATTTCCTTTCTCATGACATAAAAATATACCATTTTTCAGAACCAAAACTAAGGCTTTTAGAAACTTCTTTTCCTAATTGATATTGTCTATGATCTGCTATGGCCTTTTGTTGCAATAAAGATTATTTTGTGTCTATCTTAACAATTCAAGATGTATTACGATAATATTACGTACCTCATTACAAACGAAGCATTCAATCTTTTTCTCAAGGTTGTTGCCCACGTTCTGATGCCAGTTGACATGTCTCTTGAGGGATATCAGCGTCGCCATGGACTTCCCGCAGATGGGGCAGGTGAAGCCGCCCTGCGGGCCGCCGGGGCCGTCGGCCGCATCGCCCGGAACCTCACCAAAGCCGTTGTGACTCTGGATCACGTCCAGGGGTTCCGCTTTCGTCACAACGACTTCACAAAAATCCGCCAGCTCCGAGCCGCCCTCCAGCGCTCTCGGCGCCTTGGGCGCACGCGGCTGCTTCAGCCGGTGAACAAACTTTATATGGCTCGCCAGTGTGCTGCAGCTCTTGAACTTGTCTCCACACTCCGCACAAGTGTACACATTCCTCGGCTTTATATTGATCGATATATGCTTCTGATTGTGCTCGTTAATCGCGCTCACTTTCATCTCCAAGTCGCAGATGAGGCAGCGAACGGAGCAGTCTTTTAAGTTGATTTTCGCCCGCTTCGTGCCCGAGCTCATGTTGTGCTTCGTCCGCTTGTGCTGGATGAGCAGCCGCTTGTAGGAGAACTGCTTCTCGCAGATATCACAGGTGTTGTCGTCTCCCTCATCCTGACTAGACTCGGTGTCGGAGGCGTCGGGCTGCTGCGCCTCGCTGAGCAGGCTCTTGTCGGGCGGCTCCGTCTTCACCGACATTTCGGTCTCCGAGTGCATTTTCTGCATGTGTGTCTCTAATGCCTTCTTATATTTAAAGCCTTTATCGCACATGGTGCACGTTAGAGGGCCCAATTGAACATGTGAACTGGTGTACGGCGAATCTGACCCCACAGAGGCTGAATCGGGTACAGTGCTTGCTCTGAAATTAGTAAAAAAATATTTGAGTTTGTTTTCTTTTATATGTAAAATTATGAATAAAGATTATTCTTTATGCAAGAGACTTACAATAATTAGGACAATAGGCTGTATTCCATTTGAGATAAACTTGCAAATAACAACACAAAGTAACATAATATTTGCTTTCTTAAATTTTAAGAAAAACATTAACATTACACTTACTTTGTTCAAATAAACTTATCTTAGTTACGTGAGCCTATGTTCAAGCCATAAGATCATGTTACTTACATGTAATTATGAATCATTTTGATTCCAAAAATATTAACAATAAAAATTTAAGTAAAACTTAAATTCCTATTATGAAAGAAATGAAGTCAAAATTGTTTACAGAAATAGGTAACTATTTTCTGATTTTCTTAAGGCGACGGGTAGCCCTAACTAGCGATACCAATCGATTTAAATTGTTAGCTACTAAACTGGATCTATTTTAAACAATTACGGGGTTAATACCTCTCAGGAAACACTTATAATAATAATAAAGCCCTTTATTTCCGAAATTTTTACACACAAAAAAATATACATTTCACTTAAAATAATTACCGAAATCACTTCGGATTCGGTGTGCCTTAAGGCAAAGGCCTCCTCCAAATCTTTCCATTGCTTTCTATCTGCTGCCACTCTCATCCAGAGAGGCCCCAGTGTCTTTTTGAGTTCATCTTCCCATCTCCTTGCTTTCCGACCTCGCCTCCTTGTGCCGTCCCTTGGATACCAAACTGTCACTAGTTTGCTCCATTTATTTTTTGCATAAATACACTCGCGAGCAAAAGTTTGGAATCACTTACTTGAAATTGGTTTCGCGCGATCTTGCTTAGTACATAATTTTTTAATAATTTTAAAAATGACTCAACTCAGGTTCAACTGTCCACTTTAAATTGATACCAAATTCATTCAAATGGAGACAGTAGTTGTGGAGCTATCCCGGATTAAGCGAAGGAGGTAGGAAAACAAGGAAATATGGAAAAATAATGAATGAATAAAACAACAAAAATTTATTAATAAAACATTTATTTAGCTTTAAAATTAAGTGTCAATACTTTGTATTCCCTCCCCTCGCCCTAATAACTGCTCGAAGACGATTCTTCATAGACCTGATCAGCTTCTGAATTGATTCTTGTGGAATACCTTCCCACTCCTCAATCAACGCCGCTTTCAGCGCATTCAGACATGAAGGAGCAGGAGTTCTGGAACGAACCTTCCTCTTCAGTTCATCCCACACGTGCTCAATGGGATTCAAGTCAGGGCTGAGCGCCGGCCAGTCCAATGTGGCGATACCGACTTCTTCGAGGTATTCAGTGGTCACACGGGCAGTGTGACAACGAGCGTTATCGTGCATAAGGACGAAGTCATCACCGATATATCCCGTATAGGGAACGACATGTTCCAGCAGAATATCGGAAAAGTAACGGTCTGAAGCTAGACCGCCTCCTCGTCCCCCGCCAGGCACGAAAACAAGCTCGGTTTTACCGTCGAAGGAAATGCCGGCCCACATCATACAAGAGCCGCCCCCATAAGCCACTGTTTCAGCGAAACAGCACTGTGCAAATCGCTCCCCAGGCCGCCTGTAGACCCGACCTCTTCGGTCGCTACCGTGCAGGAGAACAGGACTTGCCTCCATTGCTCAACCTCCCAATCAAGATGGGTGCGAGCAAATTGAAGGCGAGCTTGTCGGTGAGCTGCCGTGAGTTTCGGGCCTGTGGCAGGCCTTTTTGGAGTCAGATTCGCTTGCTTGAGTCGTCGACGAACTGTCCACTCGCTGGCTGCTACTCCACGAACATCTCGGAGCTCCTGTTGGACGTCGACACCAGTCAAATGCCGATTTCGGAGAGATGTTGACACGATAAAACGGTCATCCCTCTCCGATGTGCACCGGCGCCGTCCAGATCTTGGTCTCGGGATAAAGCCACCAGTCTCCCGAAAGCGCTTGTAAACTTTCGAAACACAGGACTGGCTTATGTGGAGCCGACGAGCGATAACTCGCTGGCTGAGCCCTTCTTGCAATAGGGCTACGATTTGTGCGGCTTCTATAGGTGTTGTCTCCATTGTCGTACAAGGTAAAGGGTCAAAAGTAGCAGAGATGTGTACCGGTCAACGTCTGAAAGTCGACTGATAAAAAAAAGGCGATAACAGGTCCTTTTATAGGGGTCAATAGGTCGCAACTCGAGACGTATCAAACAATTGAAACAAGTCTTTTTCGTTACTCCTTCGCTTAATCCGGGATAGCTCCACAACTACTGGCTCGATTTCAATGAATTTGGCATCAATTTAAAGTGAACAGTTGAACCTTTAAAATGATGTCATTTTTATAATTATAAAAAAATATTTACTAAGCAAGATCGCGCGAAACCAATTTCAAGTAAGTGATTCCAAACTTTTGCTCGCGAGTGTAGTTTTTTAGATTTTCGAGTTGCATTATCACTATAATGTATCAAGATGGGAATTAACACAATATTTATTATGTGAAAAAACATTGTGTACTCACATATTTGGCTCGACGTTTCGGCTACGTTACAGCAGCCGTGGTCACGAGCGGTCTCCCGGCCCGGTCTCAGCCCGGGGACGAAAGAAATTGTGTACTTAGTTGTTTTGTTCGGTGCTTCTTCTCCAAAATCTTTGTCCTTCTGTGTTTCTGGTGGTGATTTCGATTGGTTTTCGTTTTCCTTTTTACCCAGAATCATTAATTTATCATACCGAATAATTGCTTTACTCCCCTTCCTCTCCTCAAGCTCTTTCTTCTCTTTTGACTCTTTTCTTTTTATCAATACATCCCTTGGAGAGTCATTGGTTGCATATACAATCGTAGGAATTTTTTTGTTGTTCTTTAAAAGCTGGTTTTTATGGCAAGCTAAGGTAAATGTTGTGAGAACTGGCCTTATTTTTTTGTTATTTTTCTTCCCTAATTGTCGGACTTCGCTTGTTTCCCACTCATCGTATTCTCGGAATTTCGAATTCTCGCCTACTTGGTTTAGGACTCCAATTAAATTCTCTCTTAATTCATCTGTGTTATTTTCGTCTTCAGCTAAGCCATGTATTATGATAGTGTTTTTCCTTGCATCTCTCTCTAAGCTTTGTACTTTTGTCTGTAGTGTTAAAATTTCTTTTTTGAGAACAGTGTTTTCCTGGATAATCGGCATTATTTTTTTCTTTTATGGCATTAGATATGCTATTTGAAAACGTTTATACAAGTTCTTCTATTTGTTTCTTTAAATCCAATCTCATTTCTTTCATTTGCCCTAATATAAGTTGTGTTGCTGGATCCATAGTATCCAAAGGTCGTGGGTTCGATCCCCACCCTGGACAAACATTCGTGCGATGAACACTTGTGTTTGTTCAGTGTCTGGGTGTAATACAGTGTGAGTCTTCATAAAGTGCACATATTGAAAACAGGGAAAATATACTTAATTTTATCGATGAAAAACATAATAAAAAATTTAAAAAAATATCTTAATTTATTTATACAATTTTAAAGTTTTTTTTTTCTACAGTGACCTTCTTTTTATTAAAGCGATGTAACTTTTGAACTAAACGATTAATCACAATAAAATAAACTTACTACTGATTGGAAATAACAGGACTTTCTTTTGAAATGAAAATTATAGGAAAAAAGGGGTTCTTAATTAGTGAATAAGGTATTTATTGTTCGAAAAACTTTTTTTTCTTACAAATTTTACGATAATTGCAAAATTTCTCAATAAAACACCCCCTTTATGTACATTTTTTATTTCTTTAAGTTAATCTACATCATACAGGCTATTTATGGTGAAAATAGTACAATTGTTACTCAAACACAACATTTTCTATCAACTACGACAAAAAAACGCCTTCCGGACTCTCGGCAATTAATCTTTTAAGCAGACGTTTATTTGTGTTTGTAAATAATACACAAGAGTTCAATTAAAATCATTTATTTATCTAGCTTATAACTACTGCTTCTAAATACTATTCAGTAACAAAATCTAATGCATAAGGTTTTCAAAATGTCCCCCTCTTTGTTGTAAACACAAAGTTGCGCGCTGCACAATTTGTTGTGTCGCTCTCCTTATCATCTCGGGGTCATTACTAATGGCATTGGCACAGCTTATAACGCGTTCTCGCAAATCAGCCTCACTGTCGATTGGGGTACTGTAAACGCGTTGCTTCATGGTCCCCCATAAGAAGTAGTCTAAGGGAGTCATATCGGGTGAACGCGCAGGCCACGCTACCGGTCCTTGCCGGCCGATCCATCGATTTTCATAATTTTCGTTTAAAAACGAACGCACATCCCTTGCATGATGAGCAGGACATCCATCCATTTGTAGATACATGCGGTTTCGTGCGCGTAAAGCCAATGGCACATCCTCCAAAAGCTCCGGAAGTTCGTCTCGTAGCAGTCTTAAAAAACTTTCACCGGTCAATGTTGATGGTAATATCACTGGTCCAATTAACATATCATCAATGAGACCAGCCCAAACATTTAAAGAATACCTGACTTGAAATGTCGATGAGCGTTTTAGCCTTGGATTTTCACCTTTAGGGCACCATTTGTGCAAATTCCGGCAATTGACGATACCGTCTCTCGTAAACCTTGCCTCGTCCATCCACAGTATTCTTTTAGGGAAGTTGGGGTTATCTCTGATCTTTCTTAGTATCCAAGTAGACATCACGCACCTTGGACGAAAATCAACGTCTCCATGAAGATGTTGCACCCTTTGATAGTGATAAGGATGTAGCCCTTCCTTCTTCAAAATACGCCATGCAGATTTTTGGGAAATGCCGTGACGCAGTGCAAGTCGTCTAGTGCTAATGCTTGGGTCAGCAAATAAATCAGCCAACACTGCTTGTTCGACAGAAACATCAATTATTATTTGCGGCGGCTCGCGGCGATCTCTACTCAATCCAAGTCCAGTAATAGACAATCTTCTGTGGATCTCTTGGAAGTTGCGGGCAGATGGCACCGGATGCCGGTTAGGAAACGCAGCAATGTAAGCGTCACGCGCAGCTCGAGCACTTCCTCGTCCCAGGCCATAGTAAAAGTGAATGTCAGCAATGTGTGCTGGGGAGAATTCACTTAGACGCGGCATTGCGTAGGAAAAAACGAACGTTAGCGATATGTGAACGGAAAAAGAAATACTACTAGCAGCGGCGAATAATTCGGAGCGACTGTCTGTCTGGGTCCTCAACAAACAGGTCCTTTGTTTGGCTCTCTTTGCCCCGCGCACCCCACTCCGCGCTCACTAACAATGACTCAAAAAGGGTCTCTACCTGCCAAAAAATGGCACGTGGCCCTGCACACGACGTTATCTTTAAAAAATTGATAAAAAATGTTATGATTGAGTTAGAAGCATAGTATTTTTACCTTTCTAAAGCTATTATGATGTAGAATAATTAGAATCAATAAAAAAAGTAGGTTAAGGGGTCGTTTTTGTTGAGATATTTTGAAATTATTGTGTAAATTGATGAAAAAAAAAAAGATTTTCTTTAAAAAAAAAATCTCTAAACTGTCAATCGAGCGTATTTTGTCCTCAAGTTTGATTTTGTGAGAATGCCCTGTTATTGCCAATTAGAAATAAGTTTATTTTATTCTGATTGATTCTTTAGTTCAAAAGTAATACCGTTTAAATAAAAAGGAGGTCACTGTAACAAAAGATAATCTTTAAAACTGTATAAAAAAATTATCAATTTTTTAAAAAATATTTTAAATATTTTTTCCGTCGATAAAATTAAGTATAGTATTCGTGTTTTCAATATGTGCACTTTATGAAGACTCACACTGTATATGTATTTAAGTATATATTTGTGTTCCTCTGTTGTCTGATATCTGTAACACAAGTGCTTAAGCTACTTAGTACGGAATCAGGTCAACGTATGAGATGTTGTGAGAATTACATATATACATATATAGTATTTTCCCCCATTGTGGAAGTTTATTTTTCGACTGGTATAGATTTTATTATGACAACCCTCAGTTGACACTTAGTTTGTTTGACAGGTGACCGAAGGCGCTTCTTTCGTTCACTCAATTAGTTGTTATTTTTGAGGTTATTCAAAGATGTGCACAGTTTTGACAGGTGACCGAAGGCGCTTCTTTCGTTTACTCAATTAGTTGTTATTTTTGAGGTTATTCAAAGATGTGCACAGTTATAGATATTTATGAATATGTTTTAGCATAGCAAATTTTTCCGCTGATTCCAGTGAAATATCAGAAATCCCACAATAACTTTGGTGCACCAGATTGTCTTTCACAGTTATTTATCATTCTAGCACTATATTGTTGGAAATTTAGCGAGTAATTGCGGATTATTTCGGAAAGCTACGTGTTTACTTGTCAGTTGCGAAACCGGATAACAGCAAACACTTATACTATTTATTAAATAACCATACACAAATGTTGGGTCCGTTTTTGTACGCGAAAAATTGAGTCTGATTTTTTAATAGATCCAGTTTAGTAGCTAAAAATTAAAATCGATTGGCGTCGCTAGTGTGCTCTACCCGTCACCTTAATAGAGAAAGTATGGATAGAATTATCTACATGGTAGGAGTTCCAAATATATCCAAATAGTTCTGCTGTTTCACTGCGTGAATGAGGGTACCGGAGGCCCAATACGGGGGAAAGGGGTGTTTATAGGTTGGTAGCACACTTATGACTGCACTGGTGCAGCCATTGTAAATGGGCAGCGGCAATCGCATAGCATCTGGTGATCTGTCTGCTCGTGTGCCACCTATCACATAAAATAATAATATTTACCTAGAATCGTCATCAAGCACGTCGTCTGGCGCGTTGTCGATCTTGGACATGTGCCCGGCGAGGTGCGTGATGAGCTGCTGCTGCGAGGGCAGCGACTTGCTGCACATGCGGCACTCGAACGACTCCGCCTTCTTGCTCTTGCCCTCCGCCGGCTCCGCCTTGGCCACCTTCGGCTCGAAGTGGAGGTTCTTCAAGTGCACGAAGAAAGCTGCTCTTTTCCCGATCACACTCTTACACGACGCTACCGGACACTCGATACCGCTCAGCTCACACTTCTTACTACAACTGTTGTAGTGTGACGTGTAGATGTAGTAGTCGTCAAAGGACTTGCGGCAAAACACACAAGGGACCGAAACTTTGTTGCTCTTTTTTGGCGACGGATCCTGCTTCAACGCCGCGGCGTGGACCACCCGCAAGTGCTTCTGAAGATTCTCTGTCGTCTTAAATTTGGCCGTGCAAATATCACACTCGATTTTCGTCTTTATCACCGCGTCTATAGGCTGCACCGCTATTATCACCTCTTTCGTCGGCGAGATCTCCGCCTGGATACCGCACAGATCGTAGTGGCGTTTCAGCATTATATTCAACTTGAAAGTTTTCCCGCATTTGTCGCACGATAGCTTTTCGTCGTCGTCCGTCGCGTCCGCGTTGGCGGTTTGTTTTGGAATGCTAACAACCTCGTTTTTGCCCAAGTTGTCTTTTCTGCTATGAACTTTCATATGAGCACTTCGGCTCTTTATAGTTGAGAATGATTTATCGCACTCCTTGCATTGGAATTTGTTGGTGATGAGCGGTTCGTCGGAGTCGGTTCCCCCGGAGTATTGCGAGAAGCTATTGTCTTCCTCGTAATCGGAGTCAGCTTCGTAGTTGGTGACGCGTCGTTTCTTCTGCGAGGTCCGCAGCTCGGAGACACGTTTGGAGCTGGGCGCGAAGTCATGTGAGCGGTCGCTGAGGGAGGCGTTATCGACGCTCTCGCGGCTGCGCTTGCGACCCCGGTACGCGGGCTTGCTGTTCGAGGGAGTGGAGTACGTCTCGTTCGAGGACGATGGCTTGGTTTGGTTCGATACATCGGTGTGCGTCGAGAAGGCTGAGTCGCTGCTTTGTCTGTTCGGTGGAGGTGGGGTAATGCTGAAACCTGCAATAATTATTTTGTCAATGGACTGGAATGGTAATGTGGAAGGGAAGAAAATTACACTTTCCGTGATTATTTGTAATAACAAGTTATAGACCTGGATCTAAAGAGGCATTCTTAATCTGTCTGGTAGAATGTGATAAGAAGAGTTAAATTATATCTAATACCTCAACATAATACGGTATTTGACTATTTTGTTTTTATTTTTGTAATCAAAAGACCTCTCAATGATAGAAACATCGTTGAAAGAATTACTTGATTCTCATTTAAACTACCTGAGATATCACAACTTTAAAATCACATTATTTTGGGCAAACCCAAAACGCTCCATACAAATGGCTACGAAGATGTGACGTCACACGCTTGTATTTTGTATGCATTTTCATTTTAATTTTATATGGTAGCTATATCAAATGTTTCGTTTATGTCAATGGTTCTTTTATAAAAGTTGGTGCAAATTGTATGGGTTATTCAATGGTATAATTATTTTTTAATAGTTTCATACTTTTAAAATGGACTTGCCCACGAATCTTTGAATGACCATAAAACCGGCTAGACGTTATATTTTTAATTGAGAATTTTTGCTATTGGCACATGTCTACCTATATTTTGATAAAATATTTATATTTTGTAAAATCTCGAGCTTAGTCAAATACCCTATACGAGGGCGACACACAAAGTTTTTAGAACCGGCCACTTATAAGACGATGATTAAAAAAATAAGTTTAAATTTTGAAAATGGAACTTTTTGCCAATATTATTGTCTATGCATTTAATTCGATTCTCTTTTTTTTCCGATTTGGCGGCAAATTGAAAATAATCTTTAACAAGTGAGCATGAATTTAACGCGAGAAAATTTCCGTGTAATGATTTTCTATGACTTTCAATATCAAATAAGTCAACAAGAAAGTTATGATAGATTTTGATTGGCCTTTCACGATGAAGCTTCATCTCGTGCCACTGTTTACAACTGGTTTAATGAGTTTAAACGTGGTCGCACTAATCTCACCGATGATTTGCGTGAGGGATGGCCATGTACGGCGACTACCGAAGATATCATCAGTGTTGTGCGACGTATGATAGAGGCCGACAAAAGAGTGACCTATCAGCAGATTCGGACAAGGTTAGGCACAAAATCATTCATGAACATTTAGGGGCCAGGAAGCTTTGTGCCCAGTGGATAGCTCATAATTTGACAGAGGCCCAAAAACTACGTCGTGTTGATTGGTGCCGCGATATGGTTCAAAGATTTAACGGAGGTGACTCAAATGCTGTGTTTGACATACTAACAGGTGACGAAAGCGCAATTTATTGTTATGATTCTGAAACTAAAAGACAATCTGCTGAATGAGTGTTTCCATTCGAGGAGTTGCCAACTAAAGTAAAGAGAGGTCGCAGAGTGGGAAAGAAGATGGTCGCCTCGTTCTTCGGAAGGACAGGTCATATCGCAACAGTTTGTTTAGAGGATCGAAAAACAGTTACCGCAGAGTGGTACACTAACAACTGTTTGCCACTTGTCTAGGAAAAAGTTCGGGAAAAACGACCTCGCAGTAGGATCCTCCTTCACCACGACAACGCCTCGCCGCACACCGCCAAGCAAACACTCGAGTATTTGGCGTCTTCAGACGTAAAATTACTGGGTCACCCGGCATAATAGCCCAAACCTCGCATCCTGCGATTTTTATTTATTTCCAAAAATAAAAGAAAAACTAAAAGGAAAACGATTCACGGACGCCGAAGAAGCAGTGTCTGCGTATCAAAAGGCCGTCGAAGAGACCCCTAAAGAAGAGTGGGCCAAGTGCTTTTCTCAGTGGTTTCATCGAATGCAGCGATGTATTGATGTGAAGGGACACTCTTTTGAAAAGATATAATGAAAGTAACAACTTGCTAAATTGTTCAGTTTTTGATTTTCTAAGAACTTTCAGTGTCGCCTTCGTATAATTAACCAAGCGAGTATAGTATATTTAAGATAAAGGTAACTCATACAACTACTTTTGCACAGAACTTCTACACTTATAATGAAGGTGTGATCTAGCTATCTAACCTGGAGGCGGCACATAGTTGCGCCGCAGCTCTTGGTCCGCGCGTTCACATTGCTGCTTGAAGATATAAGCACTGCTCAGCTTCTGGATACACTCTGAACAAATCTTGTCTGGTAAGCCATCTCCCTCATAGATCTATAATAGATAAAAATCATATAAACAAAGAATCTTTTGATATTGATCTACATGTTCTTCAAAGGATGGGTGAGCAGAGAGTTATTTCTGGTAAGTAGTTCATTTGTGAAAACATTCAAAACATTTTTCACTATTCAACACTTCAATTTATTTTTATACATTAGTATACTGACAGCAGCAGCAGTCAGCAAGATTTTCGAAGTAATATTTACTGGTGGCATCTCAAACAAGGGTTTGATGTGTTGGAAAATATGCAGAATATTTCTTTAGTATTCTGCTTATTATCTTAATATTCTGTGATTTGTCTAATGCATTTGATTGCATCAATCATGCATGAAACATAGTTCATTGCATTAATATGGTGTCTTAAATAACTTGTTTAGTTTCAATCTTATTTATAAAGTAGATTTCAGTCCATAAATGTTAATGAAACTGCCACTTCTTTTTGGTGTACCCCAGGGCTGTATGTTAGGGTCTTAGTTATTTTTATCTAACATAAATAAATGACCTCCCATCCTAACCTAAAGATCTATGTGGGTGGAATAGTGTTATTTGTTGACACCATCTTTTACAGTTGAATAGACAAAAATAAAATGTAAAAAAATATATTTCCCAAGTACACCGATTGCTTAAGAAGCTGTCGCTCTCTACCCTGGGGTACACTTGGAACATGATTCAAGATTTTAGGAGTCTGTTAAATACAATGAAGCGACTGCCGTCTGACTTCTCAACACTTCAACAGGGGAACCAGACCAGCTGAATCATGGTTACACGTTTCCGAAACGACCTAGCGATGACGACCTTCCCTTATCGCCAATCGAATGGTAGAAGTACGCACACACACAAAGAAAAATCCATAGGTGTATGCCCCATTTCAAACTACGACCCTCCGAAGGAAAGTGTGTTTTGAACCACTGAGATACAATCACTCTCTAATGACAAACTTGGTAAAATAATATAATATATTTAAGAATAGACTAGACAACTACTTACAAAATGGAAAATAAGATATACTTGTAATGTAACTGGATACAGGCTACAATCAGTTCCTGAACTGCCTGCCTGAATAATGAATAATAATAATAAACCTTATACTCATTTAAATAAAGATCAAGACGTGACAGCTGTCATTCTAATCAAGCTATATTTTACGGAGTATAGATAGATGAGCTTCATTCAAAGGTGTTGTTTAAAGTAAAGAAAAAAAACAGATTTATTAGGGTCTGAACTATAATGTGTTGACACATAAAAAGCATTTATATCAAATGTACGAGAGAGCTTCGCTGTTTTGGCATAGTTCACTTATGCTGCATGCACATTGTTCTTTGTGTTATAATAACTAAATCTATAAAGCTCCCTCTTTCACCTTCCCTCATCATTTCTCTACCAAAAAACCTCATCTAATATGAATCCCCTTTTATAATGGATGGAGGCAATGAAATTGCATAGTTAAACCTAGCATGGGTTGCCATAACTTGGGTCACCAATACAGCACTGGGGGTCACCCGGTGATTCACCAAAGTAGTAAAATTGGCTAACATGAGATTTTTAAACAATAGAAATAAAAATGTTATGAGTAGATTTTATTCCAATGTCATGAGTCTGTACTGTACTTATTAGTTTACAACACTAGTATATCATATAAACTACCAATACAACAGTCCATTGCTTATCCACTAGAACAACACTGTGATCGAAAAGCGCCCAAACCTTTATGAGATAGGTAATTCACGAGCACAGATTACAAAAGCGGCATCTCAGTGTCGTGTCGATAACATGTGAATCAGCTAATATTATATTTAAGAAAGCAAATTAACGAGATCCATAGGGGGGTTGATACTCACCTTCACCTGGGTACAATCCATGACCATCTCCGCTAGCTGCACGGCATTGTCCTGTGTGAAGATGGAGTAAAAGTCGCCAAGCTTCAGGCATAGCCTGCATTTGCCCAACTTGAGGGCCATATTGATTTCTAAACTTCCAACAACTTAACGTTACATCTGCGAAACAAAGCAGTCTTATACTTTACGCATACACTTTTTAACATGATGCACAACCTTTCAAAGGATTAAACTTGAATTATGAACGTATTTTCAAATGAAATATCCAATAAATTACCTTGCATACCGGCGTAATCTACTCCTCGATATCGCGAAAAATGTCTACTGACGTTTCGTTTTCTCAGTATATAATGTTTGAAGAAGGAGAGTTCTCTCATAATTTCATGATAATGTTTTTAAATAACCAAAAATAAGTTGATCCACAAAATAAACATTTATTCTAATAACTAAGTCCAAAACGCGAAGAATTGGCAATATTACCTATATTTAAAACATTTTTTTAATGTGAGCATTGAGAAAGGCATTGAACATATGTATAACAAAACGTTTGACCAATATAATAAAAAAGTAAATTGTCTAAGTGACGGGACGGCAAAATAAAAAAAAAATCTTCAAAAGAAAATAAAGAAGAGAAAACGGAGTACTTTTTAATATAGCAACTTGAATATAAAAATACCTATTGAATGATTTATAAATTAAATTAAATATAGCCAAAGTCTTTTGCGAAGAACTTACTTTTTAAAACGATCCTAATAATGTATACGGTAGCAGGCGTCAATTTATTTGGACAATGGTTAGAGGAGGATCGGATAATCTCTGAATTTCGCGTACTTTCTACCAAAAATAATGACTACAGTTTCGATATAAACAAAGCAAAATTAAGTCAAATTAACTGGGCTTACAACATTTTTAAATTCGACGGAGATTTTTATGTTACTGGTGATTGGGACGGCACAGAAGACCAACTTTTAAAAATAGATTTGCCGGAAGATTGTAATACAGTCGACGCCGAAACAAACCTCGAGATGGTCGGTAACGATTATCACCTGGTGCTTATTGAGAAGAAGTCTTGCACGATATGGATAATTAATCTGGGAAGGGGGCACAGTATCAAAAAAATAAATTTAAATGTGGAATCACCGTTAGAGAACAGTGCGAAAAGGCCGCGACGGGATAGTGAGATATTGAAAGTGGTGACTATGAATAATTCGATGTTGTGCTTGACCACGGACGGGCGGGTGTACGGCGGCACGCTGCCCACCTTGCTGGACACCAGCCACTGCGTCGGCAAGGTGTGCGACATTTGCTGTGGCTATGAACACTACATACTGCTCACTGATACAGGAAGAGTTTATACTTGGGGAAATGGAAGGTAAAGTATGATTTAACAGAAACAAACTATAACAGTAAATGAATTTATACCTAATGAATTGGTATCTTGGCCTACAATTGGAAAAACTACAAACTTGAATCTATAAATATGAGACTGCTTGGTACATTAAAATTCTTTCCTATATTTTCAGGAGGTTACAACTTGGCCATGGTGATTTGGACAACCTTGACAAACCAACTGAGGTGGAGGCTTTGGCTGGTATCCCAATAACAAAGATTAGAGCAGGAGGATGGCATTGCTTTGCACTAAGCGAATTTGGAGATTTGTACACATGGGGGTGGAATGACATTGGCCAGCTAGGAGTTCGTCATCCCGGGACCAAAGGTGTATTAAACCGGGAAGGGCTCAAGAGCTATCCACTCCCATCATTAATAGATATTATAGATGAGGATGATGAAGAGGTCACAGTAGATGTTAAAGATATGGGCTGCGGTTCGAGGCATTCAGCTGTGTTACTAGCAGATAACTCAGTGTGGACCTCAGGCTACAACAAGTATGGCCAGCTCGGTTTCTGTCCAGACGAACATCCAACTGTCAATTACTATACAAAGACATTCCAATGTGAAGATAACACTGAAATTGTATGTGGACATTGGTCTACTGTTTTAGTTGATAAGAAATGTGCAACTGAGCAGTTGGAAGTCATGTAAATTTATAAAATATATTTCTAAATGCCATAGAGTGAGCTTTACAGACATGGGGACCCTGGCAGGTGGTTATAAGCAAAAAGTGGATCATAAACTTTCCCCTGTCATAATATTATGGGAGTTGGGAGAGGAACGAATAAAAATTTTGAGATAGACTTTTTTGGGTCCTAGATGTAATGTAGTTGTAAATATGTGAATATTATGTAATATTTTGCTAACTGTAGCACAGTATTTTTTAAGTTGGAGATAATCTGTGAATAATAAATAATACACATGAATATTCCTTATTATGTATTTTATTAGTGGTACAAATTTATTCCCTTAACACCTTCATCCAAAGTAAAGTACTGAAGAAAGGATGTGAAGTTGCTGGAATCACAGACTTTATATACCTGGCTGACCAAATGGGCCAAAAAGTGATGTGACCCTCTGTACTGTAAGCAATATACCTAGGCATTACATTGTATTTATGTAGCTCCCAATACCTACTTATGTATATATAGGAATGGGTGGGATTGCCGAGGTGTCGCTCGTTAATAGTCGCAAATTCCTGTACAGGGCGTCCCACCCAAGAGTCTGAAACGAAGGCAAATGTATCTTAATCCTTGAGCACTTTTCAGTAGCACTTTCCCTTCATGTCCCATGGTCTTGGGACACCCGGCCCTTTTAAAAAAAGTATGTTCTCTGCACAGACTTATTGGTCAAATAAGACCTATTGGTTAATCAATGTAATTGACTTATTAGTCAAATAAGTTTTCTTTCTTTGGTCGTCCCAAACTTTTATTTGAATATTTCCGCCCTTGAAAAAAGTTCCGTTCCAAGTAAAAGTATTTTAAATAATATAAAGGTGTTATAAGAAATAATAAAATAATGGTGATAGTGGGAGGGTGTGTGTGTTATTATTTTTTGTATTTCTATAGTTTTTAGTGATTTGGGTGGTTCTCTTTCTAATATTAGGGGTTATTCGTTTTTTTAACATATCCAAAGCGTATGTAAAATTCGTGTAAAGAAACGTAACATGTTGTTGACATTTGTAGGTGTAGGTAGACGGTGCATGAAAGTATTGATTTTCTTCTATATTTCCTAATAATTCAGTACCTACGCTGAACTGCGTGTTAGAGTTTAACCGACAGTATTCTTTTTTGGCCGTTCCGGCTCTTAGTGAAACCTACCAATCTATTGATCCGAGCTAACAAACCTTCGTATCTTCTGTAAGTAGATTTTCTCCTGATTTTACTACTTATTGTCGCTTTCAAAAGCGGCAGAAATATTAAATGATATAATTTTTAATATTAGACAAAATGGAAAGAGAGGAGCAAGCCATGGAGTACGTAAACCTTGCCAGTCAGCTGGCTGCTAATGGTAGTTACAGTAAGGCTTTTGATCTTTATGTTCTCGCATTCGACAAAGATGCGACACTGAAGGAGCGTTACGAACAAGAGTTCCGCGCAGTTTTGGTCCAACTCAACGAGGTGCTTGTCAGCGCCGGCAAAATGGAAGATATATTTGCTAACTTTGGCAAAGCTTTACATGTATTCCCTAGTAACAGCAACCTGTTGAACGATATCGGCAAATACCTTTACAAGTTTGGCTTTTATACAGAGGCATGGGGCCATTTTCAAAAGGCTCTAAAAATAGACCCCACATTTGTCAATGCTGAGAAAAATGTGAACTCAATTAAAAACTTGCTCCTAGAGAGATGGCATTTCAGAATGCTGAATGATAAACGCCGTAACGAGGCATATTATGATGCCATCAAAGACAGTACAAACCGTTTTAAAGATACCATTCTGGATATTGGTACTGGTACGGGCATATTGGCTATGTTCTCCAGTGAGTTCACTGCTACTGCTGTGACAGCTATAGAAGCTTCAGAAATTATGGCCTGGATTGCTGAGTGTGTTACTCAGGGGAATGATAGACATGACATAGTAATTATTAATAAGATGTCTACAACTATGAACTATAGGGATATTGGGGGAAAAAGATCTTTGGTGGTTACAGAAATGTTTGATGCTGGCTTATTTGGAGAGCATGTTTTGCAAACTCTGTCACATGCATGGGAATATTTTACTATTCCCACCACTCGCTTCATTCCTAACAAAGCAGAATTCTTTGTTATTGCTGCTAAGTGTGATCACCTTAATAGGAGGTACCAACTTTCCCCAGTAGCCAAAAAAGCCCTGAATATCGAAAGTATGCATGTTCACATTAAGGCTGATGAAGACAGTTATGATTGTGAAGATGTGCACCTGCTGAAGCAGTTGAAATATGTCTCTGACTCTAAGTCTCTTTTGAAAGTTGATTTCAATGACTACAGGGACATACAAGAAAAACTAAAATCTACTGATCCCTATGCAGTACAATTTACAGCAACAGAAGATGATGAGATTAATGTTGTAATTGGTTATTTCAATTTATATTTGACAAAAGACATAACACTCACTACTGATCCAAGAGCTGAGGATAGAGCAAATGCTTGGCAGCAGGCTGTCTTCTTTGATAATATACCTAAAACTGTAAAGAAGGGTGAGGTCATAGATGCACACTTCCTTATTAATGGAGGCAAATTGACAATGCTGCCTTTTTCTGATACCCCTGTTACTAGAATCTCTCCAGAAACATTAAGATTTTTAAATGATGAAGGATACCTGAAAGCTATAACTGGTTGCATTGGTATGACTTGCATATATTTAGGACAAATGGCAGATATTTCCGAAATTACTATGGTTGATCTGAGTCCATTCCCAATGTTTGGAATGTTAATGCTTAAAAGAGGTGCTCAGTCATTGGTATGCTATGCAAAAACTGAATCTGATACAGAATTTTTCAAACAAGTTTTCGAGGCAAACAAGATAAATTGGGGAAAAGTTACAGTTCTGG
The DNA here is from genome assembly GCA_019059595.1 of Marasmia exigua. Lineage (NCBI taxonomy): Eukaryota > Metazoa > Arthropoda > Insecta > Lepidoptera > Crambidae > Marasmia > Marasmia exigua. Next base: position 24,884,653 of record CM032464.1, on the reverse strand, counting down.
AAGGAGATAATTTAGCAAATAATGTGATGTTTAAAGATGAGAAGTACCACGCTATATTTAGCCACGTCTTAGACTTGGGTGGTGACATTGATTCACGGTTAAGAGATGTATCACTACATTTGAGAAGTAACCATCTTATGCAAGGAGGTCTATTCATGCCAGCTAACATCAAACTGATGGGCCAGATAGTAAATAGCCCCTGGCTTAATATAAATAACAGGGTATATGATGAGAATGTAAAAAAATACAGAGTAGGAGAATTCATTAACAAGTATGAAGTATCACAAAACTTCTGCATAGATTTTGCAAATTTGGGCTACACAACTGTTACAGAACCTACATGTATAGGCCCTTTATACAGTGATTTAAAAACAGAAATAATAACTATGCCCATAACTGAAAGTGGAGAAGCAAATGCTATTTTATGTTGGTATGAATTGGAGCTAACAGAAGAGTTGGAAGCATTGTCAACACACAGACCAGGTAGCTTTATGGATGGGACACTGTTTTTGATCAGCCCCCCGGAGACTCTTACGGCAGGAAGGCTTGCTTGCATCGTTCGTACTAATGACGACGGAGGCATTTATAAAATTGCATTCCGAAATGAAGTTTCCTAAATCAGGCCATTTGTTTAGAAGATTTTATGTACACGATATCCAATCCAAATCTCCCAAAAATCTCAGTCCAATTTTTTACTTATTTCAATTTCTCTGGTTTCAATATTCAAAATCTAGTCCACGATATTCAATCGATTGATGGTATCTGCTATCGAGTATGCTTTAGTAAGATATAATTTTCTATCTCCTATAAAGAAGACCAAGCATAGATTGAATATTGGGATCGGGCCTTTAATGTAGGTAAGTAAGTAGTTAGAGACGGCGGTAGGTGGAGTCACCCCCCGTCTCCCAGAAGTGCAAAAAGGCTAACTCTACGTAATGCCGTGTGTACCAGCAGTGCTGTTGGAATATTTTTTTGTACCGCCATTTTGGATTTGGACAATTTATTTTAGGTTGATTATCTAAATCCAATATGGCGGTCTTATACAGATACCTAAAATATAACTATTCATAATACTCTAAATATTCAGAGCTTACATGTTATATAAAAGTGCTATTCTGAACAGTTTTAGTGTATACTCTGGAGTTGTATGTGAATAGCACCTTTATAATGTAGGTTTATCAAATTTTCATAGACTTTACTTTTAATGTTAAACCATAACAGGGTGTTAATGAATTACTTGTTGGTACTAATCAAATCCAATCAATACTATTATTGTCATTAAAAATCTCGATATAGGTACTTTAAAAGAAATCTCATTACTTTATATTTGTGTTTATTTTAATATTATAGTTGAAATTCTTAAATAATATGACACCTTTTACATGACAAAATGTCAATGTTTATGTAGCACCTACCTATAATTGTACGACAGCCAGATAACTTGTCCTCTCCTGAGTGAGAGAGTCTGAGCTATGCGGCCGTTTCAGTAGCGGATTATCCATCAGGTTCAATAAGCTGGGCGCCTCGAAAAAATAATTTGGGTCCCACCCATCCCACCATATTAGTGTCTGAACTGGGTGTATTCTATTATTTTGTAATTTGACTGTACAAATACCAATATTCATCTGCTGTCTGATGATAACACTCCTTAGTACGACGTCAGGTAAATTTATGAGATGTTGTACTGTTGTATGTACTTTACTGCCGATTATAGGGCGCAAATATATGAATCCGCTACTGGGCTACAGTATATTTAGTTATGGTTAGGCCAAGCCAAATATAATCAATAATTGTATTATTGTCTACTAAACTAAATGTAATATTTAAAATCTATGTGCCACTAGACTTTAACAGTAGGAAATGTTGTGTCATTGTTGTAGTTCTTTAACTTTATTTAATGAAAAAATATTTATATTATTTAAGATTAGTCAAATTGTAGAGCCAGCCATACGTTAAAATATACAAATCTGGCAATTTTTTCAATCAACTCTCACCTTAACATCAAAGACATTATTAATAAATATTAATTGAGGAAGTTTGACAGATAGTAACCAAGTGTGTGGCTGTGTGTATCTAATTTGGTTGTATAGCTATTACAAAAGGAAAGTCTCCATTGTTTATTTAGCTCAATGAGGCTCAAATTAAAATCTTAAGTTTTTTTTTACTCTCCAATGGCTTGCTTTATATGTATATAAATGATGTATTTTATTTATTTATAAGTATTAAGGTGACGGGTAGGGCACACTAGAGACAATATATACTATATTGTCTCTAGTAGATAATAATAACTAGTATAAGTGTTTGCCGAGAGGTTGTAACCCCGAAATTGTTTAAGATAGATCCGGTTTAGTAGCTAAAAATTAAAACTGATTGGCGTCGCTAGTGTGCCCTACCCGTCACCTTAAAAAGATTTAATCATTATTTAATAGTAGTGATTCCATAGTTAATATGTGTAAATCGAATGATGTCGGTATTTTAGGGCTCGGAAAGATATTTAAAATTATTCAGACCGTAAGAGGTCGGCGCGTGAAGAAGTCATTAATCAATTAGGTAAATGGCGATTGAGTAGATATTAGGAATGTTACGTTCTAAAAAATATTTTGATGTTATATTATAAATACCTTACGAGCCCGAGAATATATATTCATTCTATAACTATACCTACATTACTAGTTAGGACAGTAGGTAAGTAAGCATTTGATGCTCCCACCATTATCACCATAGTTAGAATAAAATATTGAACTCAAATCTCATTATTGTGGAAATATAATGTAGAAGATACAGGAAGTCTCTTGTTCGAGCTTTTCCTTAAGTGGGAGGTACCTACATATAAAACATTATGAATCTGTTTTTATGAAAAATATCCTACCTATGATCCTGCTCGAAGGACCAAGTTATGGATAGAATATAAAAACCTGAATAAAAGATTTGTCATAATATAAATAAACATTTTACTGTGACAAAAGGTCTTATTATGGAGGTGGTGTGACAAGCCTAGCTTTTATTTGAGGACTGCCTGTTTTTATAAAGGCTTCTACGGCACGCATCATACATTATGTAACAATATGTTAAACACTTAGAGTAGGACAGTTCTCCAAAATTTACAATGCTGAATTTTCTCAGAATCTCGAGAGCGAATCTGCGATTAATACATATTGCGTGCTTAGGTTTAAGAAGATATAAGGGAAATGGGGCTGTGAAGTAACTCCAAAGTAGGACCAATGTTTCTTTTTTCTATAAAGCTATCTTTGGTCATACTGTATCATGGTATACCTTTGTACGAAATCAAAAATCAAACTTATTTCTTGTAATTTAAATAAACTCATATATAACTTTTGTAAAGTTTCAAGGAAAGCACACTCGTCCGTAAACATAAAAATGGATGTGACATCTCACATAATCATCCATTTCTTCAACATAAATACATTTTAGTAATCTGTCTGAATCTCAATACTACCTATTCTATCACGAGTATTAAATAGAAATAAACTATGAACTATGTAAACTTTTATCTTTTTGATGTTACATGTGGATAAATGTACTGTAGTAAAATATTTAATGTGATATTTTTAAATGTTGGAAATATGTATAATCTAATCATTAAAACATTTTCAATGTCTTGCGTATATATATTTTTAAATATATTTAGCTGAGTCTACTTAGCCCACTAGTGCTCTCCTCCTCAACCCATCCCATCTTTATGTGTATACTGGGTATTTCATATAGCGTGTCAAGCGGAAGTCCATGGATAGAGCACCCCTAAATGAAATACCCGGCATAGGAGACACTATGAGCCCATATGTGTCTCCAGGCATATCTGAGCGCGTAAGAGCTGATCTCCTCTTACCCTGATGGTTCGGTCGCACATACGAATAAACATTGTTTCATTGCGCACTACACTACTTCGCTGGGGTGTACTATCATTTTCAGCCTTATGAGTAAAGTACTAAAACTATTCCTTAGCATTATCCATCCATTAACAAATTATGGGTAATTGTGACAGCATGAATGTAAACAGCTTCAGATAGTCAATTTGGATTCAGATCTGGAGTGGGAACGAGAGAAGCGCTATTTGCAATACAAGCTTTGCTGCAAAAATGTAAAGCCATTATTATTACACACTTGGCTTGGATCACTGGGACAAATTAAAGAGGAGTGAGACAGGGTTGCGTATTCGTACGCGTATACGTACGTTACCAACGCTATTCAACGTGTACTTTGAGACTATAGGTAATGAATGGCTGAAGCATGGGAGGATCTGGAGCCCAATTCTCGTGCTCGTGACATTTATTATCATACGACATATATCACTAAAACAGTTTTTTTGTATGGTTTTCGGGTGATATCCGCCATGTTTTCAAAATATCACGAGCACGTGAATTGGGCCGGTGGTGGCTTAATTTAAAGCCGCCCCGGAACTAACGAGAATATACTACCCTTGCATCCAAACAAAGCAAGACACAGCGCGTGTGAAAGAGAGGGAACTTTACAGCTTGCGTTCCAATTAGGGAAAGACAAGATTGGTCTAGCGGGCTAGAACATCAAACACGAAAGAAGTCTCGCGGCATGTTTGATTCTTTCACCCTTATTATTTGTTATTACAAACCGCGAATTAGTCTCGGAAAAAAATCGTTCCAGCCCCTATTAACATTGCGTGTTGGAATGGGATGACGATGAAGATTGCGATGTGATTGTTGTATAACCCTAAGAGTAAAGTAATAATACCTACTCTGTGATTGTACATACCTAACTTTTGAATCTTCTTAAAGTGCATACTCAATAACCATAATAGCTGCCCACCCATGCAAATAATCAGTGACAGATCTTTTGCAGGAGAAAAAGTGTGTAGCCATAGAATAGTAACAAGACTTCATAATATTCTTAATAACAAGTCTTGTTATTATTCTATGTGTGTAGCTTAGAAGAGAAAACAATCGAGCAAACATCGGCCCGGAGGCCTTTTCTCGAGCATTCGACATCGAAGTTGAATTAAGGTGACGGGTAGGGCACACTAGCGAAAAGAATTCATTAAAATTGTTAGCAACTAAACCGGGTATCTTTATACAATTTTCGGTGACTGTCAGAATGACTGGAACAAACGAGATATTTAGATGAGAACATATGCACTATTTACTACCTTTAATTACATATTTGCTACCTCTTTATTAAGACAGATATTTCATAAATTAAGTGGCCAGCCATTCTGACGTCAGGTTGACTGACCACTTCTGAGTTTTCATAGTTTTAGCGTTGTATTTACCACTTTGCCTATGTAGATATTTACTACCTATTTGCTACCTTAACATATATTTTTCACAGAATTTTGGGAAGCTGCTATAAAAAGTTATCATTAAGATTCACTGAAACGCCTACGAATAAAATACGAATATTCATGTCAGAATAATTTTGCTAGCAATGTTTTGCAGGCGCTTAGTGGCTTATGAACTATATCTCGAAAAAGCCTTATTACTTTAAATATTTTGTTTATATTTTTGACACTGCAGTGGCACCGACCTAGTCGGTCCAGTTTAGGTACCACTTGGTACTTCAAGTAATTTAAAAAGTGCCTACGGAAATATTTCTTTTTGCAATTGGAACTTAAAACGTTCTAATGTTTTTAATAACTTTATGAAATATCTGTCTTATTATAGAGGTAGTAAATAGTGCATATGGTCTCATCTAAATATCTCCTTTGGTCCAGTCATTCTGACGGTCACAATTTTCGAAGCTGCAGCCTCCCGGAAAACACTTATCATATTTAAGTTACTCTATGTAGTGATGAAAGAGACTCAGTCCTTTAAGTCGTTTAAGATAAGACTCGCCTCTTTATACACGACTTTGCTTTAAAATTAAGACTTTAGCTGTTAGTCTTCAATAATACGACTCAGTCATTTAAAGTTTAATAACTTTATGAAATATCTGTCTTATTATAGAGGTAGTAAATAGTGCATATGGTCTCATCTAAATATCTCCTTTGGTCCAGTCATTCTGACGGTCACAATTTTCGAAGCTGCAGCCTCCCGGAAAACACTTATCATATTTAAGTTACTCTATGTAGTGATGAAAGAGACTCAGTCCTTTAAGTCGTTTAAGATAAGACTCGCCTCTTTATACACGACTTTGCTTTAAAATTAAGACTTTAGCTGTTAGTCTTCAATAATACGACTCAGTCATTTAACGTATAAGACTAGTTGCGCTAAAACGACTTAACGCCTTATACGGCTTAAAGAGACTTAAAGGGCTACGTGTTTTTATTCGAGAGAGCTGGCGTTCGTGTAAAGCGTTTAGTTTTCATTAAAATCGTTTTTATTAATATAAGGAAAAAAAACTATGTCCTACATATTAAGTCTAATGACTTATTTAGTACTCCAACCTGGGTTGGTCCCGAAGAAGTTTTTGATCAGTATCTGAAACAGGCTCGATTGGCATCAAACAATTTTTTTTGAAAACTGGTGATTTTCTTGTTGACTGTACATTTTTTGAAAATCTGTGAATGGGGATCATATTTTTACAAAAAAATACAAATAGTCTCCTAAGATCATTTTCGCGTAGCGGCAACGGTTAAGGTACTTCCCCATTTAAGATATCCACCCTGTATCCAATATTTGAGGGTTCAATTTTTTATGCAAATGGATAATGAACCGGCTTACGACTCTCGAATCCTCAGGCGACTCATGTTGCCAGAATTTTAAGCTGTTTAAGTAACTGCTGAGCGTTTTAGTTAAAAGACTTACTAATGAGACTAGTCTTAAGACTAAAGGTTGGCGACTAAAAGACTGAGTCAGTCGTGAGGCGTCAAAAATAAGGCGAGTCTTTATTAAAAGCCTGAGTCTCTTTCATCACTAACTCTATGACACTTACTGTTATTATACCATAGCAAAAAAAAAAAAAAAAAAAAAAAAAAAAAAAAAAAAAAAAAAAAAAAAAAAAAAAAAAAAAAAAAAAAAAAAAAAAAAAAAAAAAAAAAAAAAAAAAAAAAAAAAAAAAAAAAAAAAAAAAAAAAAAAAAAAAAAAAAAAAGGAATAAAAAAAGAACTTAAGACAATCCAGGAAATCCGGTCAGATAGCAGCCTTAATTTAGGGGAAATTGTGTGCCGCATACATAATATTATAATAAAATCATCAGACAACGACTTGTCAGAACATGATTTGCAAGTTTTATTTATTTACTCACCTCAACGAGGTCTCCGCGGGTGAAGACAAACCCGACATTGCCCTTGATGTGTGGCAGGAGCTTTTCGAGCGCCGGGTTGGTCTCCAAGTGGTCCTTGATGGCCTTACGCATCATGGTGTTCTTGCCCATCAAGATGATGCTGTGGCCACGCAGCGCAATACGGATCTGCTGCATCTGGGTCGAACCCACGTTGTCGGCACCCACTAGGAAACATTTTGGGTACTCGTCTAAGAGTTGCTGCAATCAAACAACACCAGTCAATATGCTATGTTCATTTGAGGTTATGATCACTTAAGAATAGGGAAAATTACGTGCTACTTACGATAATCTTGGTGAAGTAGTTGGACTTCCAGGTAGCTTTGTCCTCCCTACCCATCGTGAAGTGTGTAGGGACTTCGTAGAAATTTAAGGACTGAAAAGGAAAGTAAAGGTTGATGTCGACATGTCTTTGACATTTTCACAGGTAATCAGGTAAATATCTCCAGAATTTTTCACACTGTACACAAGTAATTGCACTAATTAAAACCAAACTGCATTCACTTAGGCGATTAACAAAATATTCTTAGATTTTTATTTAACTCACCAAAACCAAAACGCACGTACTCTGTGCGGGACAAAAATGGCGAAGGTTCTAAGGGATGTGCAATAACGGTAACGAGGATGGCTGAGGCGTGGAATCGATTAATATCAATTGAATATATTATATATTTATTTCTTTTCTATTGGCGAGGAGGCAAAGATTATGCGGCTATGCGCGCTCCCCTAGCGGCGATAATTGGAAGCTCTCTAAGAACGATACTATTTAAAGTAATTCGCTTTTCAATAGATTAGAATTGCATATTAGTAGTTCAACTATCGGGATTTTTTATATGAATAAACATGGTGGATACGACATGAAATGCTCATACAGAAAAACTATTTTTTTGTCATATTATAGGTTTCAGTAAATATCACAAGCACGAGAATGGGGCTCCATTTATATTACTTTCAAATCAATTGAACAGCAGTGTACATCACTGTTTTTGACGCTTCGTTTAGCTTGTCTGTGGTGGCGACGGTTTCTGTCTGACTGTCAAAAAAATGTCAATGAAAATTAACTTTTTCAATTTTTTGAAGAAAAATCTCTAAATATTTGTTGAAAATTAAGCTTTCACGATTATTATCACATATATTTTAGCATGTTAAAAAAGTGCTAATAATTTGTGTAGTGAACGTAAAAGCTTTTATAAAAAATGTCACTGTTTCGGAAACCGAAGAAAATCCAACGTCGCATGTTTTGTGCTGACGATGAGGACGACGGTGATCCTGAACCACCTCCGCCTCCGGTCATCAGCAATGATAGGGATAAGAAAGAGAACAAACCGGTGAAAGCCCCTGCTCTTTTGAGTTTTGCGGACGAAGGTAACCTCTCAACTCTTATGTTATTGCCTTGATGATGATCTTGGCACCATAACTTTGTTTTGCATTTCAGTTTTCTCTTCTCAATGTGGTTTGCTATGAGAATCAAGTAATGTTTCGTTAGAGTTAGTAACATATTACAGTTTATGTAATGTTTGGCATAGGTACCTACTGCTTTTTGCAGTACATCTACTACTCAATATGAATTTTTCATTAGCTTTGTAATATGTATATGATTGAGTAGACCCTTATCCTAACGTAAATTCAAACTTTTCATATCTATAATCCTCTATTTACAAATTTCTCCTCAGTTTGAGATATTAACTGCAAATAATACATAAAGGTACAGAATAATAACGCACACACTTTTAAGGTATGCTATATTACTATCATCTTGTTTTCCTTTTCTACCAAAAGGTTGTCTGGAAGAAATACTAGTGATAAGACTTACATATTGTACAGAGATCTTAGTCTTGTGGTGTACCCTTGTTTTATTGTGTTTTATACAGTAGAATATTTTATGTTATGTTACTTTACTAACATTATACCATTGACCATCTGTGAGTCCAAGTGTGGTTGGGATACTAGAAGTCAATATTTATATTTACATGAACCAAGTTTGAAATTGTTTATGGTAGTTAAAAATGTGGTCTGGAAAAAGGAAACATTGGACTTTGCCTATACTTTTTCAATGTGTGTTATTATGATTGTCTTAAAACAAGCTGAATCTGTTCAGTACAGACTGAAATGTAAAATAATGTGAGTAATTATATAAAATCATCCTTTTTTCCTATAAGTTTCAACTAAGATTTTTTTATACAACTCTCTAAAAAAGGAGTGTAATGTAATTAAATCACAACAGAATATAGTGTTATTTGTGTGCATATCAATGTTTTCAATTATTTCCAAAATGGGTGGACTGATTTAGATTCAAGAAGAAAGCATGTTTTCTTAAGGCCAACTGATTTTAATTTTTAGCTACTAAACCTGATCTATTTAATTCTTATACTATTTATTATAAACCAATCACAAATGTTGGTACATAAATTTTTGTACGCAAAAAAATTATTCGCGCCAAAAGCGTCGCTAGTGTGCCCTACCTGTCCCTTAATGGTATTACTAGGTTGTGAATAAAATTTCCACATCTTAAAAATGAGGCTATAAAGTATGTACCACAAATAAATAATCATTGTGAGCTTTACTATGAGTTATGGAATAAAAAAACAGTCCCGAAGCATCTGGGTAATTGAAAAGATACTAAGCCAGTTTTTAAATACCCTCAAAAGTGTTAAACTTTATTTAACTCTTAACTGGGTATGGAAGGTTAAAGGTTTGCAATCTTTTATTGTGATAGGTAAAATCTGGTGGGATCCATTATGCTTTAGTCCAGTTGAATGACTTTACTAAATTTAATGTTTACAGAAGAGGATGGGGAGGTGTTCAAAGTGAAGAAGTCATCTCAGAGCAAGCGGCTTGCCAAGCGCCGGGAGAAGGAGAAACGTCGAGTCCCTGACGGTGATAATAATAAATATGACAATAATCTTAACGAGGTAATGTGCTCCAAGTGCAATTGTTGAATAGCTTAAATATATTCCTTATTTCATAATTTTAATTAAATTCTGGGCACAAGTGCCTCTAGTGTATGATTGTAATTATTTCATTTCTCTCCTAACCAGCTTATTGAATGAAATGATAAAACATTTTAACTTAATAATATTAAAAAACGTACCTACTTCTCTAATGTTTACTAACAAAACAAAACTGTTTTGTTTATCGTTTATTAAACAAACTTTCTAATTAGCTGCTTAATTTCCATCTTTTTTTTAAAGAAAAGATATAAAGTTTTTTTATTTCAAATATATTATTTAAAAATATTATGTATATCTAGTCAATGTTAACGCCGATTAAATTTATTGAATCTGAATGTTATTTGAAATAGAAAAATAAAAATAACACAATTACATTGAGTACCTAAATCACCATAATTTTGTCCTTTCACTATTTGGTAGAATCATTTGTGCTCCGCATCTTGGTATGTACATGCTGAAGTCTAGTTTTAATAAACCTGTCTGTACAGTTTATTGTGAAAAATTGGCTGAAGGATATTACTTTATTATTATTAATTTATGTACAGTCAGTGTCAGATAAAGATACCCCCCCTGCAGTGGAAAAATAGCACTTGTGCCCCAGACATAAGGACGGTCCAAAGGTTAACAAGTATAACTTGACGTGACGCCGTGTGTACATAATCATTATACATATTTGATAGCATAAGGATGATAGTGAAATTACAAAACCCATTTTCACTATATTTGGCCATTTAAATAGGTGATTTCGATTTACATTCCGAGATAACTATTATAATAAAACTTCCAACACTTAGGATGACAACGGAAATAGCCACATCCAGGAAAAGCCGAAGTCCAAAAAGAAGGTCACACTGGAGGGGCTGATCCTGTCCGGGCGTGAGGCGCTGGCCGCGGACGGTGCCGGCGACGTGCTCGGACAGTCCGGCCGAGGAAGACGACGAAGACAGTAGAGGGTTCCACCAGTACCGCGCGGAGTCCGTCCGGGCGGCGCTCGCGGTCGCGCCGGGGCACATCCCGGACGCGGCGCTCATCCACGCCGCGAGGAAGACGCGACAGCAGGTATGAGAGGTGAGGGACTAGCGGGAGCCGGCGCCAGTTCTGTTGTCCACGTCTATGATGGTATCTTGTTTTGAGGTATTGTAAAAGGTGAAGCTAGATATATGTCCAGCGTGTCCAGAGGAAGCTAGACACATGTGAAGATCTGCTGAATTCGCCGTCATTTTGCTCATTGTTATCGTAGGATCTGATGAACACTTGGTACGAAAATGACGATAGCGACACAATGGCTATAACGTGTGTAAATTTTGCTATATGTCGTACTGTTGGATTACGATTCGATTTCAAAATTTCAACAGCATTGGTTGTTTCATTCATTCAAAAATAACCAATCGCCCACATGAACCCTGAGGTCCATTTACAATTAGATAATAGTAGTCTGACCTATAGTCCTATAGTACGCCTTCTAGCGGATTTTTGACACGTAACATTCCCTATTGTACATTACTGTGCGTCATCGTTATAATTGGTGTTATACAATTACGTATTTTATATCGAACAATTTGCAGATACATCCTTGTCTTCTAAAGTTTGGTTCTACAGATTTGCCACTAGAATACTATAATGTAGCAAACATGGTATAGAATGTTTCAAAGGACCTGGCATGAATAAATTAAACTGCCAATGACGTAATTTAGGCACCAGACTTAGATTAAAGTCCTGATTTCTCCCTGTCCCGTTATGTGTGTGAATATTAAAAAGTAAAGTTGAAGTGACAGGAATCTTTTTTTTTTCGGACAGTTCGTTAATTTTTTATAAATTGCGATATTACATACGTTCTCCTTTCGCCGCAACATTGTCCTTTCCGCATGACCTAAAATTTGACTGGAAGAGAATACCTCTTCTAATTAAAGGAGAACCTCGGACTTTCATATATGTATTTTTGGTCTAAATATAAAAGTGCTGGCCAGTAAAAAAAATGCTGTATTCTGTAAGGATTTGTCCCCCTTATGTTCAAATGTCAAGATTTGGCATAACAAAAAAAAAGTTAGTTAATTCACTGAAAATGTATGAATATCCTGATTTTTGACCTCAATTAAAACCAAGAATGACCCTACGGCTTTGGTGCTATAATAATAAATAATCAGGGGACAAGTTCTACAGAATACAGCAAAAAAAAATTCTGGCCAGCACTCGGACCAAAAAAAAAGGATGTCCTTTGATTTTGTGGATTAAGTTTCAAATAAATAAATAAACCGGGCGATTAAACCTGGGAGCTGAGACCACTTTAATACAGTGTATTGGTATATATCCAATGGCATTCGAACGCCGGGTTTTAAAGACAATGAACTTAACCATTCTTCAGCTGATACATTCGTGTCAAGTCCTATGTAACTACCTATGCCCCTACATCTTCAGTGAGCTACAACGTGACTTAACTGTTCCAGGCCCGCGAGCTTGGCGACTTCGTGCCCATTCAGTCGGAGGGCGCTCCCGGGTCCCGGCTGGTTCGCGATGAAGACGGCTCCGGTGACGATGACGAGGACGGCAGGATCCAGGTCAGGGGCCTGGAGATGCCCAGCGACAAGCCTAAACGTGCGTACTGAATAGCATTTTTTACCCTGTGAAAGCTATGTTAGTGAGGGTAATAGCCTACGGTACCCTGAGGGTACCGTAGGCTATTACCCTACGAAGTCGAGTGGAAGGGGAGTTAAAAGGTTGGCAGCGCACGATCGACTCCACTGGTATTGCGGGTATTGTTGACCATCAGTTGATCCGTTAGCCACCTAATCAAAGAAAAAAAGGGTAAAATCTATTCAGAATGCTATGCACAACACTATAATCTGATTTTATAATGTGGACTAAATTGACAGATGTGTCCTACAAAATATCAAATGTATGGGACCATATCATTTGCATCTGTCAGTTTACTCTGCATAGTTAAAATTTCTACGAAACGCCTTTGGTTTTTGAAGGCGGTTTTTTTCGTCGATTTTTTTAATGCTTTTCAGTGGCTCTGTTTTTGGTAGAATGTATTTTATCGACTACCTATGAATCCCTTCTACGGTCGGCTGCAAAGAAATTATGAACACTTTGGTACCTTATGATAATAGCTAGGTACCATCTGACTTCTTCTTTCCTGTCATGAAACGGACGGTATTATTGTGACAAAGGACTGTGCAGTGAAACCATTGAGTTTTTAAGTAAAAAGAGAATATGCTACTAGTATAGCTTTGTGGTTACAAAGCTATAGTAGTAGCATATTCTCTTTTTGGGCCAGCAAGATTTGTATTTTACTTTCTTTTTTCTTATATCTTTTTATAGGTTTTAATTATATTTTGAATATAGGTGGAACTGCTGCAGCTCCTACAAATGAAGAGTTGGACAGCGAAGCCGAGGAGTGGGAGGAGCAGCAGATGCAGAAGGCCATGCCGGCTATTTCAGATATTGCAGGTTTGTTTTTTCGTGGTGCAACATGTCCTTGAAATCTATAAAACTTTGTTTAGTTACCTGCTTGTATTTTAACGAGATTATTTTATTCATAAGCGTTGAGCTACGTTTGTCCGCACCACCAGGAAGACTGAGGAATGCGATTTCACGTTGTCGCACAGCACGTGCGGTCGTTTTTCTATCGCTCTAGTAATTCACGGGCATGTATGATAGTTATCATAGCCAGCCTAATGCTGTGTCCACTGGAGGACAGGAAGGACATGGGCCTTTCCTAATGTTCCATACTCCGATCGATCTTTGGCTACTCGCGTCCGGCTCCTGCCAGCCATAAAAGATAAAGATAAAAAATCTTAAAATAGGTACATATATTATCATCTACTGCTGGTTCGGAATGTCGATTTCTACTGAGAAGACACCAACAAGAAACTCAGTAGTTACTCTTTTCTAATATTGATGATATTACAGAGTTTCAATTGAGAAGAGAAAAAAAAATACGAATATCAAAGTTAACAGACTACTATGAATAACAACTCAAAAGACTAATCGATTAACATGACCAAGAATCCTTATCATTGAAATAGTTTTGTACACTATAGTAACATTTCTTCATTAGCAGGTTTTAATATGAGACTTACTGCCGCACTCAGAGATGTCAATTAAGCTAAATGTTCACTTACTTAATTATGGAAAGTCTTTATACATATTGAAATAAGTGTCAATATTTTTTCTTAAGTACCAATTAAAGTTAATTTGACGTCTCTGAGTGCGGCAGTTAAACTTATCCAGTGATAGGTTAATGACATTTTGGGTGGCTTATAAGTTTAGTTATAAGCTTTACATATTATTATTGTGTGCTAAATAAACCTTTTCTATTCTATTCTATTCTAAATATATTAATACTTCAGCCGACAGAAGATCTGATGTGTGAATCCATCTTGCGTAGGTCTTCACTCCATCTGACCTGAGGGCATCTATCTATAATCATCTATCTTCATCATTACCGAGACGTGGTCTCCTCACCAGACTTTGTTTAAACCAGTTATCGGTTCTGCGGCTGGTATAGCTATCCCACTGCCACATGAGCTTGCTAATTTGGTGAGCTTTATCGATTACCTTGGTTCTGCTGTATCTTGGTGCCGGACCTACGCATTTCAGATTCGATTGCGCAGAGAAATACCGTGCATATCCCTTTTCATAGCCCGCTGGGCGACATTACATAATGGAAGAGGATATAAATATAGGAAAGTGCGGTGCGGTGTGGCACGGCTATTATATATCTCAACCCTTAGTACTTATTTAAATGTTTAGTACTAGTTTTTACTTGAGTATGTTCTATTTGTACCAGGAGAAGGGCTAGCAGAGATGAACCCGTTTTCCATCACGCCGCAGCCTCCGCAGATGGCCGTCGAGCCGCACCTCCGCCCGCTTGGCGCTGGCAAAGCGCTCACTACCGCCCAGGAACTACTTGACGCTCTCAAAGACAGGTACGGAAAGGTCCTTCAGGAAAGTATGCCGGGGCCATTATTCTATTTCGACCGTATAAAGTGGAGTTTCTTAGAGCCTTTTCTTAGATGAGGAGTCCCTCAGGGAGGTGTGCTTGGTGCATTATTATATTTAGACCGTATGAAGGAGTTCCTCAGGGAGCTATTTTGGGTCACTATTCTTTTATTACTGTCTATTAAGGTATTAAGGTCTAGCAGGGTGAAACACGTGACATTGGAACCGATCTTTCGTCCGCTCGGTGGCGCCGGCATGCGCTCACCTTATGACATTATTTCTAAAAGTGGTGTTCCCCGCGTTACATTTGGCCAATGTCAGGTTAGTTGCACTAAAAGCGCAGTAATTTTGTCAAAACAGTTATAGTTACCAATTTCGCTCAGAAAGGCTAAGTCAGTTTGGCCGATTGCCTATGGTGACGGTGTATTAATTCGGGTGGATGATGGTTCCATTCCCAGCGAGCGTGAGCCTTTTTTATCTTTTATTTGGTTTATTTGGCTGAATAAAATTCAGTTACAACGCCATCTAGTGAAGTCTTGAATAATTAACTAAAATGTACTGAAATGTTCATTCTGTTCAGATGGTTGGTATTGAATTGGTTTAAAGCAGTTAATAGGTTGGTTAAAGTTGGAACACCAGATATTTTTGACAGAACTGACAAACAGGGGCTTGTATGGAAGTGCCGACTTTTATAACGGATTATATTCTCTTTGGTCACCTCCACACAGAACTACTCGACGCTCTCAAAGACAGGTACGAAAAGTTATCCCTCAGGGAAGTATGCTTGGGACACTATTATACACTTCTGGACACATCTATTGGCCCACCTTGCATTTTCAGTTTCGTTTGGTCCTAGCTAAAATTTTATAAGTATTAGGTCGAGCAAGAAGTTTTTATGCTGTTCTGGACCTGGCACATTCATAATTTGATTCAATAGTATTTTTTTTTTAATTTCGAACACAGTATTTAAAAAAACAAAAGACAATTTGGAGCTTGTTTGTTGATATCAAACAATCGAATACTAAGAAAACGTGATTTTACTGCTTTACATTTGATTTAATTCTTGTAAGTGTGATTGATCTCTTTGATTTTTAAGGGACCTTGGTACACACCAAGTTGTTGTTTGACGATCAAATATCTTTTCGCCCTCATTATGACCACTTACTACTGAGAAGTCGCAGACTTTTAGGTTTTATTATAAGAACAACAAAGGCATTCAAAAAACCGACAAGTGTTTTATGTATCTTTAATACTTTGATAAGAACTGTTCTGAAGTACCTACTGTTGTCCTGTTTGATCTCCCCTTCTATGGTGTTCATATAAATGCCATAGAAAACGTGCAAAAGAGATGCTTAAAATATATCACCCGTAAATACAACTATGGTCGATCGCTTTCGGGTTACAATGTGAGGCTCGCGAAGTTTAATACGATTTCCCTGCAAACTCGTCGAG
Source organism: Marasmia exigua (assembly GCA_019059595.1). Lineage (NCBI taxonomy): Eukaryota > Metazoa > Arthropoda > Insecta > Lepidoptera > Crambidae > Marasmia > Marasmia exigua. The sequence goes on along the minus strand of CM032464.1, from coordinate 24,868,097 downwards.
TCAGGTACGACTTGCTTTGTCTTCATAAGATAGTTCACTCGGTCATAGATGCCCCTGACTTGCTCTCCTCCCTTAGCTTTAATACTCTACTCAGGTCGAGACATCCAAACACTTTCACTGTACAGGTCTACAAAAACAACACGTCATTTTTCAACCCCGTTGTTAGAATGTGTCGTACGTACAATGATGTGGCTCGTAGAGAAAGACATCTTGTCATCTAATTATTTTTCTTAATTTATTTACTAGTAATTGTCCTTTTATTATTAAATTTCGCAAACTTAGGCTGTTGTAACTTTTTATCATTAAATCATGCTGTGTATGCTTTTATGGATTACTGTCTAGTTAAGTAATGTTATTGTCATATTTATAAGAATATTGTAACGACTGTAATCTGTCTGCGTACCTAGTTTAAATAAATATATAAATCTATACTTTGCCTAAAGTCGCCGCCCAAGCTGTGGCACTTATCCAAGCCGGACACTACCAAAGAAATGTGAGTGCTCAACTTAATTTAAGTCGATCTGCGGTCCGAAATGTTCATCGGAGGTACCTAGAGATTGGCGACTTTGTTCGTCGCAAAGGAAGGCCACGATTTCGGGTTACAACTGAAAGGCAGGATCGATTCATCGTGACGACCAGCTTGAGAAATCGTCACCTTACCTCCATTGAGATACAAAACCAACGGAGTATCTGAGAGCGCCCTAACTGTTCGGAGAAGGTTAAAAGAACGCGATATGGACTAGTGTTGTAAAAGAACTCAAATTCAAATAATTTTATTTCAGATATTACATCCATATTATGTTAGTATGACAATAACTTATGGTAAATCTATTGTTATATAAAAATAATTAATAAAAATAAAACTGAACTGAAGAACTGAGTCTTTTAGTCCTAATTTGGGACTCAGTTCTTTTTTAAGACTCAAGTCAAAAATGAAGACATATTAAGTCTCTTGGAGTTTTTAGTCTCTTAAAATAGACCCCAGTCTTGCCAATTAGAACTAGAGACTGAGTTTTTAAAAGAGCTCACTCTTTACAAAAAGAACTCAAGACAAAGTCCTTTAATCAAAAACTTAGCTTTCCTAAAAAGAACTAGTGACTGAGTCTTTTAAAAAAGAACTCAGTCTCACGAAAAGAACTTGCGACTGAGTCCTTTTAAAGAGGAGCTCCGTCTTACAAAAAGAGCTTGGGACTGAGTCATTTCTTTCAAACAGCTCTGAACTGGATTCTCAGACGTACTCGTGAATGTATAAGATCAAAATGCGTTTGCGCACTGCACGTTAACGCTTTGTAAATGGAACACAAAAACCTGTGCTTTATGCTCACTTTTGCTTTTAGTCGCGCCACTATCAAGGTACGTTTTCATAATACACATTTTACAGTCTTTGCCCGTGGTAGACCTACTTAGTAACCTAGGTGAACCAGGGGTACATTTGTCTACTATCTCTAAGTAGTAATAAAAATAAACTAAATCGAAAGTAAATACTTGCTTTTAAAAATTAAAGTCATATTGTAAATAGTTTGACATACCTACCTACATACCAATGCAAAAAGACCACGGAAAGAAAATCTTTCCCATGGTACTCCCAGGTGAACTTAGGTGGACGATCGAAAAAAGAAAATATGCGTGGCACACCCAATTCAGACGAAGTGTACAAGGGGCAGAATAATGTACCCTTGGTTCACCTTGGTGTACTAAGTAAGTCTACCACCCGTAAGGACAGATATTATAAAGATGAGATTAGGGAAGTTACTTAAGGACTCACCGTACGCATTGAGACTGAAAAGACGCGGTATGTAATATGCAAGCGGCGCTGGAGCATACTCGTAGCTCGGTTGAGTTCTAATTTTAAATACCTATTTACTAGGCTGCAGCTGGTATCGTGCAAGGGAAGTAATTCTTTTCTTTATTAGATCTGACAGTTCAGTTATGACATATACCTTCCTGAATTGTATTGCCAGGGATGTATGGAACCCTTATTTTATTATGTTCAATAAATCAAAAACTTGAAGTACGAATTCAGATTTTTAATTAAATTTTGTAGTATGTATAAAAATTTCGCTGATTTCGCAGATATTCATGGGCGGCGTTGATTACTTTCCATTAGGTGACTCGCTTGCTCGTTTTTCCGCCTCTAGCATAAAAAAAAATGCGTGAGTGAATGACAGGAAGATTAAATCTACGTAGGGCGCTGTCACATACGTAATTACTGATTACACATGAAACGGAACGACGAATTACAAATGATAACACATTCGTACAATTATATTATTTTTAGATTTATTATGAAAATAACTACATATTTGTTTATAAACTATTATGTAAAAATAAAACCAACAAATCAAATTGTCAAGTAGCGCAAGAATCTTAGTTAGTCGAATGTTATAATGTAAAAAAACCACACGGTACAGAGAATAGAAAGATTCGTCACCTTAAGGTAAATTTTCGCTAGCACGGCAAGAATCAGTTATACACTAGTATTATAATATCTGTGGTTTTACCAACAAACCGTTTTAAAAAGATCTGCCAACCTTCTTTAAATTTTATTTACATCTAATGGAATCAATGTTGCTACAAGCAAATCTGAACTTTCTGATCTAACAGTTAAGCATAATTTTCAGTATTCAGACTAATTGAGAATCTCCTCCCTATTTTTGAAGTCGGTTAAAACATCACGACGACAGACATGTCTCTTTTTGAGACTGATTTATTGTTTATTCGAACTTGCTAAGTGATTTTATTAAGACTGCAGTCCTCTATTTGAACAAGTCTTCAACTTTAAAGTTCACGACTCAAAGAACTGAAAGCGCTTCGTGTTTCACATCGATGTTTTTATCGATTCGATACATCAATACTGTACATAAATGTCTTTCGATGTATCGGATGAAAACATCGAGTAATTTTTCTAAAGTATATTGCAAAGCTTAAGTCATGGCAAAAATGCCTCTCAAAACAAGTCATCTTTTCAGAGTGAAAATGTTTGTATTTGAAGGTAATGAAAACTTTTTACAGTTTAGATATCTGTGTATACAATCGATGTTTTATGACAAAACATCGAATATAACGATAGCTTTTCAAAACATCGGATCGATTCGATGTATCGCATTGTAAACATCTATGTATATCGAATATCCCTAAAGCCAGCTAATGGCCCCAAACTAACGCGAGCCCACCGAACAGCGCGCCTTCATTTCGCCCGCACTCATTTCAATTGGACTCAGCAGCATTGGAGCCGTGAACTCTTTTCAGATGAATCTAAAATTGTGTTATATGGCAATGATGGAAGGAACAAGGTCTACCGACGTAAGGTCTCCCTTTGTGTGCGTTTCGCACTGCTGCTTTAAAGAGAGGTTGCCTATGGCAATGGCTCATGGACTGTCAGAGGCGGTATATCCGCGAGCGGCAAAACTTAACTTGAGGTTGTTACGGGATCTCGGCTGCCAACATTAAATGCTGAAAGGTACATTCGTGAGTGCTTAGAACCTCGCGTGATACCTTAGACAATTCAACACGGGACGTGATATAGCGCAGATCTAGTTTTAAAACATTTGCCAAAATCCGCGGGGGGAAGGGAAGTTTAGTGATGGTCTAGATATGAATAAAATTTACATACATTCTAGGAATGAGTTAGTTGCATACAAAAATGTTGTTTTTAGGTGCATGTACAAAAGCATGTAAAATTGCTTATTTATAGGTAATGAAACGAAATGAAATGATAATTTTTGTTTACGAACATAGATGATTCACTTGCTCACAGCAGCGAAAAGTAGATAAGTACTAGAAAAGTTATACCTAATTTAATACCTCGGTGGCCTAGTGGTCTAGGCGGTCATCAGGATGGTAAAAGGGTTGGATTTTTGAAACAGTCATACAGTATTGGTTGTTCATTCTAGTAAAAATGTAATATGCATCTAAAGGCCTGTGCGTAGAAACTTTTAAAATATTTCAGGATCTGATGATCTGAAATGTATCAGGTTTAAATCTGCACCAATAGTTTTTGTTCTATCTAGCAGTCATAAGGGGCCATCGAAACCTAAATTCTAAGGTGGGCCAATAGATGTGTCCAGAAGTGTATTTCGACCGTATGATTTAATTCATACGGTCGAAATATAATAGTGTAAATTAACAATATACAACAACATATGTATTTATTTCTTAAGGGAAGACAAACAGCATTTAAATTATAATGTATACTAATTATAAAGAGGGTAATCCAATAGACAGCTGCAACGCTTATAGGTAATCCGAAAACACGCGATTTAATGGACTCCTAGCGCCGTCTACATAGTATAAAGTTGAACTAATGTTCCGAAACAAAGTGAGGGCGGACCACTAATTATGTATATTGGTATTTAAAAAAATCGGTCCAAACTTTAAAAATGATAGTGAAAATAAACGCTGGTCTATTTTTACAAAGTAATTTATTCTGTGTGTTATATGATTATGGATATGGCTGTAATATGATTTAATAAATTTTTTTTTATTATTCTAATGAAATTCCACGGACACTGGTTCCGTGCCTTTATTGTGCTTGTTTTTAAAGTGTTACAAATTATTTTTGACATCTGCTCCGCTATAAAATTAAACTAAATTAAATTACAATAACAATCTTAAGTTTAGGCAGTCGTGCATGGTTAATGTTAATAAAATGTACTGTCATTATTATTATTATTTTTTGATTTTATGTAGTCTTTTATTTGCAAGCTTGTCACTAACCGCGTCATCGCCCCGGCGGATCGCCATTGTGAGGTTGTACTAATTAATTAATTTGTAACATACTATCTCATTATCACTTTGTTAAAAAGTCATAATTCCGTCTCCGAAAAATATTTCAAACCACACATGGTTGATTGGTTTGTGAAACAAAAATGTAAGTACTATAACGTAAGCAAATAATGAGTTATTTCATTTGAAGTCTGAAGTTAGGTTTTGTTTATAAAAGGTTTTCTAGTTCAAGTAGAAACAACACATAGTGATTCATATATTTATTACAATGTAAAATAACTTATGAACTATTCTATCTATCATACATATTGTGATACACTTATCGTTAGTCCATCTCTCCCTGCGCTATATCTAAATCGATCACAATTTTGTACGATCCGTCACAATCCACGCTACGAATCACATTGACACTGTCGCCCCTGCACACCCTCACCTTGGGGGTGACGAGGAACGCCGTGCTGTCCACGAAGCTGTTGCTCCGCTTCGTCGTGATCGCCTCATCGCTCTCTAACACTTGCACCTCGTACCAGCACAACACAGCGTTGCACACCCCGTCGCTTATCACAGGGACGCTCACCACCTCCGACCTCATAGTGTGTATACACGTCGCCATCAAATACGGGTCGGACAGCGCCCGGTACTTCAACCGCGTCGGGTCTATACACTGCGCCTGCGACGCTTGAAACGAATTCACCTTCGACGCCACTTTAGACGAACACTTCTCATCGGCGGTCGTCTTATTGTGCTTATTTAACCAGGTGCTACTGATCAGCTGCACCACCAACGCTATACTGGCCGGCATCATCAGACCACCAATCTCCAGGTGCCCGTACTTCAAGTGCTGAATAGCCCGGCACAGCCTCACGTCGACATCGCCCCCCAAAACCAAAGCGTTGCAGAATATAACGTGGTAGATTTTATCTTTGAAAGCGGTTTGATTCCAATATTCTCCGACTAGAATCGTCACCTTGTCCAGCGGGATGTCGTTAAGGGAGAAAACTTTCTCAAAGAATAACTTGTCGCAGATATGGCGCGCGTAGCAGATCAGCGACTTGGCGCCGCGCTTCATCATCAGCATGCCGAACAGCGGGAACGGGCATAGATCCGCTATCTCGATGTCTATCATCGCCGTTATCTGGCCGAGGTATATCGCCGCATTCGGGATATTTCGCACTATCGCCTCCATGTACTCGGCGTCGTTAAGAAACGCAATAGCTGCGGGAGACAATCTCGTTATATTCTTCCTCATATCAGGCAGAAACTTCAGTTTCCCTCCGTACGTGAGCACATGAACGCTGGTCGTGTCGTTCTTTTTCAGCTGCTTCGGTATGTAGTCGAAGAATACCGCCTGCTGCCACGCCCCCGAGCGCTCCGGCGAGCACGGGTCCGTCGTAAGAATTATACTGTCCGTCAAGTACATTTTGAAATACCCCACGATGACGTTCAGCTCGGTGTCTTTCTTCGCTTTGAGGACTGCAGATTGCGGCAATGTACTTCTTATTTTCTTTGTAATATCGTAGTAATTGTTAAAGTTGACTTTCATCAACAACCGCGGCTCGGTGACGTATTCAATATCATCGTACAGGTTTATATCCTCGCCGTAGTAGGTTTCGTGCGAGTACGTTCCCGTGTGAATGTGTAAATGTGGTACCTTTAGCAGTTTCTTCGCCGCCGAGCTCACTTGGTACTTGAGCGCAATGCGGTCGCACTTGGCGCCCACGACGAAGTACTCCGCCCAGCTCGGAATCACCCGACCGAACTCCGACAGGTGATTTTCCCACGCATGTTTTAATGTTAGAAGGAGTTGGTCGCCGAAGAGTCCAGAGTCGAATTTGTTTTTTATGAGCAAGGTACGCTGTCCGTATACGTCGTTTAGGTTGAGTTTAGTGGGGGGCTTGTTTATGACTAGTATTTCTTGGACTTTGTTTTCGTTCATTATGCGCTCGGCTAGTGTGGCCATGCACTGGGAGAGGTCGCAGGCGGTCGTGGCGGCGGCGGCGCATGCGTTTGCTAATTGGTCCGAGAGTCCCGGCCCAGTGTCATCTTCGATTACACACTCTGGATTGTGCATCACTATTTCTCGTATAGCTTGCAAGTACGCGCGATGCCGCCTCTTATCGTTCAGCACTCGGAAGTGAGCTCGCGAGAAAATTATCTTCTTCGTTATGTCCAGAGTTTTCTCTATACTAACAAGACTCTGGTCAATAGAGAGGGCCCTTTCGAAGTGGACTAGGGCTAAGTAGAAGTGTGAATTTTGGAAGAGGTACTTGCCGATGTCGCTTAGTAAGTTCACGTTCCCTGGAAACGCTTTCATGGCGGCCTCGAAGTTCTTTAGTATCTCTCTCTTGTTATTCTCAACGACTGTAAGATACTCGTTGAACTTCATGAGCACTATGCGGAACTCGAACTCGACGACTTTCTTCACCCGCGGATGTTTCTCCATCGCTATGATGTAGAGTTTGAATGAGTTTCGGTAGGACTCCTTGACGGCATTCTGCCGCGCGATTTGTATAATATTGTAGGACGCGGTGTCCATGGTTGCGAGTTTTTACTTCACTTATTTATAATCCTAACATTGTTCTTTCACTTCACTGCGTTAATTTAACTTAGTCGAGAATTGTTTTTCACTATTGTCACGTTCGCTTTCAAAAGTAATGTCATTCATAACCATCACACTATAGTTTAATTTCATTTATTTCAATCACTTTAGCTCGAATTGAATCAGTTTCGGGAGAGACGTCTTCCCACCGCGAGATCCGTTCGTAGACTGCCGGTCAAGTTCACAACCGACGAGAAATACGACGTGATAATCTGTAAACAAACCGTCTACCTAGAATCCACACTTTCAAAGAGATTTACGCCTTTCAACTTGATTTCTAAAGCACAGTACGTTCTTAAAGATACGTAGAACTATTGCTTCCAAGGTCTTAGAAACAAAGGCGCAGCAGGTAAATTATTTGCTATGAATAGGCAGTAAAAAAGGCCCGTGGTGATTTGTAAGTGATTAAAAATCGTAATACATTTCTGAGGATTACTTACGAAATTATGGTATAATGGACGGATAAAGGTTGTTAAAATTGTTTTACAATAAGTCACAGACTTAGCTGATACATTTTGGAAGTAAAAAAATACTGCCGAAACATTTATTTTTATATTCGTTTGAAACTACTATAGCGACCAAGAAAGTTTTGTTTTTCTTAAAGAAGAAAATTGAAAATAAAAACAATTTTACTTTACATTTAATATATTGCAATTGCTACTACGTGCTGCATGGTAGGCGCGGCGTCATCTCGACTTCCCCTCACAGTGCAAAAATATCACTTGTGTCTCTAACATAAGGACGGACCAAAGTCCGATAAAGGAAAAACTCCACGTGACGCTGTGTGTGCCTGGCAGTGCATCTATTGAATACGAGTACATAATGTGAAGCCGCGTGGTCCCCGGCAGAGTATAATAGGCCACCCTCACTCTTACCGAGGTGTCGTAAAAGTCGACTAAGGTAAAGCTGCTGGCATGATCATCAGCACCCAGAGAAGGAAAACTCTGCATTTATATCAAAACCCTCGCTAACCCGTCTGCCAAGCGTGGTGAGTATGGCAATTACCCCTCATGTGAATGAGGGAGGCCCGTGCCCCAGCAGTGGGGACTTAAATGGGCTGATGATGATGATGACATAATGTTTAAGTAAGTTCTATTACAATAAACGTTTGGGATAGATGTATTTTTTTAGTTTGAGCTAATAATATCACATTGATATTGCGACATGTTATTAGATTGAGGACTTGATTTAAAAATTAATTATTACGATCTTATCTAGCTAGATAGTGTCTTTTAAATTTTCTCAATTAATATTGAACTACATTATTATTGACATTCAATAATGTTGGGAATCGGATGAAGGTCAGTCACCCAATGTCTTCTGGTTGATCACCATCATTATCATCATCTAGTCTACGGCTATAAATAGGTCTCCCCAAATATTAATTTCGACATATCCATGGCTCGAATCATCTCGTCTATACTAGCGTTCTTTCGCAGATCGTAACATTTGTGTGCATGAACATGTCCGTATGTATTGGTCTGGGTGTTTGCTATGTATTTACAAAAGAAAAAGTATTAAATGTATATATTTGTAATTCCGCTGTTGGTTCTGATATCCGTAACACAGGTGCTCGAGCTACCTATCTCGGAGTCAGATCAATGTATGTAATCCCATAAATAACTATTCTAATGTTAGTGTTGCGGTTTAGGCCTACTGACTGGCTGTGTCCGTCGCCGCCTACCTTCTGGTGTTGCCACACCGGGGGGACCATGTTGGCGACGGCCACAACCATCCTTTTTTATATTGTCTATGTCTTTTATATTTCCTTTACTTTTGTTATTTATTAAATATCTATCTATCTATCTTCTATTGTTTATTAAAAACAGTTGCTTCAGTGAGTTGTAGTCTAATATATTGTGTGTGATAAATAAGTGGTTTTATTTAATTGGCGTGCTTTAGGGACACTAAGCTAGGGACAATAAGTGTGATCAACAGTTAGTGACCATAAAAGTTTAAAACAATGTATGTAATGTTATAAAATATTTATCTATACTATATTTGAGCGATGGTGCTCACTTGATATGAATGCCCCTTCCAAGCAGGTAGTCGAGGGTCGAATCCGATCATGCACCAATGGTTTTTTCAAATCTTTGTGCGTATTTCTACCATTACCATCTGCTCGGCGGTGAGGGAAAACATCGTGAGGAAACCTGCACGTTTCGGAAAAAGTTTCTGTAACGTTTAACCATGATTCAGTTGGTCTGGTACCCCTGTTAAAGGGTTGCGAAGGTCAGACGGCAGTCGTAATACCCAGATCCCCCAATCCTGAATCATGGTGTAAGCGTACACCGGGTTCCAAAGCGATCGCTTTGGACGCAACCGGGAATTACACGCTAAGATGAAGAAGAACAGACTATATAAAGCTCCTAAAGTGTACTACGCTACGCTTCGTATAGACGATATACCCGACTACGGCGAAGCAAAAGGGAGGGTTATGATTTTGACCTGTATGTATGTATGGTTATTCATCTGTCCCCTCATAACTTCTTAACTCGGTATCATATTTGCACAAATGAGGTGTCGTTAGAAGCGTCTTGATTGTCTTCTGGCTATAGGCGTCATGACGTCACGTTAAATGAACTACAGCGCCCTCTAAGAGACTTAGAGTGAAGCTAAAAAAAATTGCTTAACGGCACCGTGTGGGGTATCAAATGAGAGCTTTTTAGCACATTTCAAATGTGTTTCAATGTGTTTCAATGTACATAACTAAAAATATGTTAAATAAAGATAAAGTTTAAAAACTAAAACCGGACTACCATCAAACATGCTCTAAAAAGTACGAAACAAGAAAATTGTCTCTGCTGAAATTATTATCCCGTATTGCCATGGTCGTATGCCACAATGATTTTATTTTGTTACTATAATTAATCTGTATTAATAATAATATCAATTAATGTTTAGGTCCACCTGAACTTTGTTTAGATTTTTATGTTAAAATTAGTTATAAATTAGCTCCAATATTATGAACGCTATGTATACCTATAATTGGCAAACATATTTGAATAAGTTACCTAATTTAAGTTACCTGCTGTCATTTGTGATTGTTTTATGTGTATTGCTGTTGGTGTACCATATATAAAAGTAAAGTATCAGCCTGTATACTGTCCCACTGCAAGGCAAAGGCCTCCATCATAGAAATCAAGCCATCGCTACAATGATGGGATGAGGCTTAATCACCACGCTTGCCAAATGCGGATTGGTGATCGCAAACCCGAGCTATGTTCGAAAAATTCGAAACATACCTTTGCTCGACCCGGGAATCGAACCCAGGACCCCGATCATGGCCCGGTACTTAATCCATTATATCATCGGGGCGTTGTACCTTATATATAAATAAATAAATAATTATAATGAATCTGTTTTGCTACAGTAGGGTGGCGTACGACCACGGCATAATAATTTCAGCAGAGACAATTTTTCTTGTTTCGTACTTTTTAGATCGTTATTTTTTTTGGCCGTGTGGTCCCCGGCAGAGTAGAATAGGCCACCCTCACTCTTACCGAGGTGTCGTAAAAGGCGACTAAGGTAAAGCTGCTGGCATGATCATCAGCACCCAGAGAAGGAAAACTCTGCATTTATATCAAAACCCTCGCCAACCCGTCTGCCAAGCGTGGTGAGTATGGCAATTACCCCTCATGTGATTGAGGGAGGCCCGTGCCCCAGCAGTGGGGACTTAAATGGGCTGATGATGATGATGATGATTTTTTTTGGCAGTTTGGTTTTAGTTTGAAACATTTTACAGGTTGTAATATTAGTTTGGTGTGGTAAAGCTTATTTGTTCAACACCAGGATGCAAGAACTGCAAGTGGACCGCGAGAAGACGGCGGAGAAGCGGTCGCAGTGCCTCTCGCGGCTGGCGCTGGCCGCGCGCACGCGGGAGGCCCGCGCCGCGCGATGTCCTCAGCTGGACGCCGCCTACCGCCGCGCGCAGGCCGCGCGCGGGTACCTCACCGACCTGGTCGAGTGCCTGGACGAGAAGGTACACACACCATACAGCACCAGATCTTAAGGTAACGGGTAGGGCACACTAGCGACGACAACCTATTTTAATTTTTAGCTACTAATCCGGATCTATTTTTAACAATTTCGGGGTTACAACCTCTCGACAAACATTTATCATCATCATCATCAGCCCATTTAAGTCCCCACTGCTGGGGCACGGGCCTCCCTCAATCACATGAGGGGTAAATGCCATACTCACCACGCTTGGCAGACGGGTTGGCGAGGGTTTTGATATAAATGCAGAGTTTTCCTTCTCTGGGTGCTGATGATCATGCCAGCAGCTTTACCTTAGTCGCCTTTTACGACACCTCGGTAAGAGTGAGGGTGGCCTATTCTACTCTGCCGGGGACCACACGGCCTGCACGGCAAACATTTATACTATTTATTAAATAACCATGCACAAATGCGGACCCAACACTTGTACGCGAAAAATTGATTCACGCTAAAAGTGGCCGCTTTTGGCGGTAATCAATTTTTCGCGTACAAAAACGGACCCAACATTTGTGCATGGTTATTTAATAAATAGTATAAGTGTTTGCCAAGAGGTTGTAACCCCGAAGTTGTTTTAAATAGATCCGGTTTAGTAGCTAACAATTAAAAACGAATGGTGTCGCTTGTTAGGGCTACCCGTCGCCTTAACTCTCAAACCATCGATTTAATAATATCTCTCTATCTCTCGACTGCCTCGGTGGCGTAGTGGTTAGTGGGTCGCACTATAAAGCGACGGCTGCGCAAGAGGTTCCGGGTTCGATTCCCGGTCCAAAAAATTGTACCTAAGTTTTCGGTATGTAATTCTCCGTGTCCGCCCGGAGTCTGGAAGTTGGCGATATTGTACCCCCGTGCCTCGGAAAGCGCGTTAATCCGTTGGTCCTGCGCCCAATCCCTCTCCGGTCGTGTCACCCTGGTGTCCCATCGGAATATGAGGGTAAGAAAATAGAGAGTGCACTTGTGTTTGCGCACACACTTGAGCACTATAAATATATCCTGCGTACATGGCTGATCGTTGAGATTGGCCGCCGTAGCCGTAATCGGTTGGAGTATATTATAATAATCTCTAGGTACACAATTCAATTCTGAAACTCCTTTATTACAAATCGTGAACTATGGATAGTCCCGGAACAAAATTCGTACCAGCCACTTTTAACATTGCGTGTTGGAACGGGATGACATTTAGCTTTAGTACGGTAATAACGTTAGATCGCGATTTATAATAAGGTAGAAAGAATTAGAAAAAGTAATGCAACCCTGCCTAATCCATACTTATAGTAAAGTAAAAAAGTAACGTATCAGCCTATATACTGTCCCACTGTAGGGCAAAGGCCTCCATCATAGAAATCAAGTTATTGCTTCTATGATGCTACTTGCCAAATGCGGAATTGGTAATCACAAACCAGAGCTATTATTATCCGTAAACAGGACAATTGAAACGCGTTAAGCCGGAAACCAAGGTCAAATGACGCTGCTCAGCGAAAGGGCTGCACAAACAGGCTCTGCGGGAATCGTCGCCTCGGTCCTTTTCCAACCCACGCGAGCTTCTCGCTCTCACTACACTATCCTTGTTTATATCCCACCATAATAGTAATTTGTATCTTATTGTATATTTATTTGCACACCATTAGACAGAACATTATATTTAATTTATTTATAAACTATTTATGTACATATACATATAAACTATTTATGTACCATATATATCGTCCGTGCGTCACATAAAACCAGCGCCATGGCCTGAAGGTACTCCTACCTAAAGCCATGGCCGAAGCTGAGTGAGCTACTTTTCACTGACTATCGCGACATACCTTACACACAACACACGCACCTGTACGCAAATACTTATTGCCCGGCTTGAGAAGCCGTATTATTACTTTTTTTTTTCTCTTTGATTTTTTTTTGTTTGTCTCCTTTTATATGTGTAATGTTGTGTTTGCTGTTTTAGTTTGTATTTGTTTCTTTTTCTCTTTGTTTAAATATTATATGATTATACTTGTTGCGTCCTTTCTTATCTGTAAAATTTGGTGTGTCGTATTTTCAGTTAAAAAATGTTTCTATCTATCTATCTATCTATTTTCGAATAATTCAAGACATACTTTTCGCTCGTCCCAGGAATCGAACCCAGGCCCGGTACTTAAACCAGTAGATCAACAGGGCGGTTATAGTTATAGATGTTAACGGAAAACAATGGTAGTACTTACGTTCTAATTACATGAAATACATAGTTTAACGAAATGGACAATACGACAAAAAGGCATTTTTCTAAATGAAAAATACCATTTCTAGATAAGACTCACAGAAATTTAAGAAAAATAAATTTAGAATTTTTAAACAGATATTATAATGGAAAAAAATGTAAATATCCAAAAAAAAAAGTATTTTTTTTAATTATGGCTGCTACTGTTAAAAAAAAAGTAAAATCTCTGATCATAAAATGACAAGACAAAATGATGACAGTGACAGCAAGTAACTTAATTTCACCTATTTTTTTTATTGGACGTATAGCACCGACATCACAGTACGTTGAGCCTTAGGACTACGTCACTTCCGGCAAATAAATTAATAATTAAAAAAATATATATTTCAATAAAGACATATCTAATGATAACTAGAAAATATGGGCCATCTTTTTTCTCTTTCTTTATTCGAAAAGCGTATAAAAATGGTAATATTTTTTTTGTCGTATTGTCCATTGCTTACGCATATAGAAGAAACGGTTGCATGGCAACGAATATTGTAATATTTTAGTATAAATAATGGCGTTCTGTACATAATTGAATTTAAATTCGTGCAATTATATTTACATTCAATACTTACTAGTAATATGATATCCTATCAGTTTTTTCGGCTTTTTCGGTGCTCAATTGCGATTTGAGCACTTTATTCAGCGACATTATCAGTGCGTTCACACTGAATCTTGAGAAGTTTATAATATTTATAGTTTAAACCTGCCTTTTGTGATTTGTGATCACCAATCCGCATTAGGCATTAGGTTAAGCCTAATCCCACCGTAGCGATAACTCGATTTCTATTATGGAGGCCTTTGCCTTGCAGTGGGACAGTTAATAGGCTGATACTTAACTTTTTTTACTTGTTAATTACGTACTTAGATTGTGATCGTTAATCCGCA
>CM032464.1:24196786-24253547 GCA_019059595.1 Marasmia exigua | reverse complement strand
CGAGTGAACTATACAGACTGACTCAAAGAACCAGTTTCATCGATCTATTTTATAAAATAAGTGCACAAAACTACCCGTTTGTATTAATAGCGACAAGAACCCATTAAGCTATGTTATACTCAAATGATGCTGAACTGTTATGGACTAGATTTCAATTTCCATGCAAATGTGCCATTGTTTAGATGTCCCCGCGTGGTCCCGTTCAGTCTGTCGATTTTGCGCATGTTCCAAATGCAAGCCTCGTCTACGTCACGCCTACGTCACGTGCATATACCTACAGTGAACTGATTCATCAATTCAAGGGGGTCGATTGGGAAATCATTCTGTGGAAAATGCTTAGAGGACAATTTTCGGTGATGGGATACTTTTGGACTGTTATTTGTGGTCTTAAAGCTTCATTTTCAATAGTATCAGCTTCTTCTTCTAGATGGTATCCAGCGAAGGGCAGTCAGAATTATCGACGACCAGGCTCTTTCCGACACGCTTGATCCTTTGTCATTGCGTAGAGATGTAGCATCGCTATGTGTCTTCTATCGCATTCGGCCTTATTTCAGCTACCAATTTTTCACCATCGCACATCAGGCCAGAATTCCAAATTTCACCCACATCACTTGGATGAATTTTACTCCACCACAGTGCGCTTCTCACGGCACTTCCTACCGCGCGTAGTAAAACTATGGAATCAGATACCAACGATGGAGTTTCCGAACAGATACGACCTGGTGATCTTCAAGAAAAGAGCTTATTCCTCCCTTAAGAGCCGGCAATGCATCTGTGATGCCCCGTGTGTCGCAGATGTCCATGGGCGACGGTAATTCACTTACCGTACTTGCCGGCCCAGGTGAGCCGTCTGCTCGTTTGTCTGCCATAAGGTAAAAAAAAAAACGCGGAGGCAAACAGACGTAGTTGTAAGGCTGATCATCGAGATCAAGCTAGCAGTAATTAATTTAAGTAATTTTAATCAATATTATATTACTTCAATAAATTTAAAATCAATTTACTTTTTAAAATCCTACCCGACGGCCCAATCCCGTAATTCGCACAATAATATTTACTATGTATCTTCTACTCAAGTAACTTGTAACATTTTTGTATTCCGCATTCTATCGTAGTGTCTTGCTCTTCCAATTGTTTGCCCGCGGGAGAGCCATGCTCAGGCACGAATGGGTCGGCTCAAAATATGTGGGCCGACTCAACTAGAGTGTACCACAGCCTCATAGAAAACCAGCGTGGAGTAACGATTTGTTTCGCCGAGTGTATAAGGGGGACCGGAGGCCCAATTCGAGTAGAAGAGGAAAAGGCTGGCAGAGCACTTGGCTCCACTGGTGTTTGGTGTCTATGTGCGGCAGCAATGGCTTACCGTCAGTTGATCCGTCTGTGTGATCTGCCACATATCATATAAAAAAAACTACAAATTTAAGTAGTAACATGCTTAATTTGTATAATTTTATGCAACATTTATTATACTTGATCCTACTCCCAATCCTTCACCGTGCTACTGACTACACCTCTACCTGACTGTGGAATGTTTTACCTATGTCAATAAGATAATCCAATTCCCTACCCATCTTTAAAGCCCAAATTAAATTACATGAATTCCTTAACTTTGAGAACACTATTTCACTTCCTCTCCCCCTTCTTTTTCTGTCCTTTGATTAAAATCATTCGTATGCGTAGATTTTTATTATTGCAGTTGCAATATTTACCAATATTCAATTCAATATATGTGGGATGGGGTTTCAAATAATTCCAAGGACTTGGGAATAAGTAATACTGTATTTATAAGCGTCGTCATCACACCGTCTTTACGTCGTCGTCGGCCATTCGTCGTCTCTCTCACTCTCGCACGTCATTCCATTCAAACATCGAACTCATACACGTTCCTTGCCATGCATCTACCGATCACCAACCCTACATATATTATGTTATGTCTTAGTGTATTCATATATTATTTACGTATTTATATTTAAACTTTCAGTGTAAGTATATAAATATTAAAATTGCACCTTCATCAAGTCTCCTTACCCGAAGGTTGTCTGGAAGAGATCACTCATGCCGCCTTCCTTGCACATATACCTAGTTATAAGTTTTCTTATTTTGAGTGCAATAAAAGTATATTTATTCATACTTGGGACTATTCCAGGCAAACATGTATGTAACCTTAAAGCCCGTGGCACACCTTCACCTGCTGCGGAATATCACAATATACTATCGACTGTGAGAGACAGCTTTTGGCAGTAGCGCCTCTAGACTTTGATCTCGAACTAATCGAAGATCCTTGTTGTTTTTGGTGACATATATGGTTGGTTAGTTCACGATCAAAACGTTAGGGGCGCTGCTATCAAAAGTGGTATCTTTTCTGCTATAATCCTTTAAATGTAGCTCGATTAGACTGACAGCTATTGGTGTTACAGAAATATTATCTTTAGGTCTAACGGCCACACTCGAAGTCGTCAAATTAACTTTAATTGGTACGTAAGAAAACATATTGACACTTATATCAATACGCAATAAGACTCTCCATAATTAAGAAAGTGGTGAAGATTTAGCGTAATTGACGTCTCTTAGTGCGGCAGTAAGTATATAATAATAAAAATCTATGGAATGAAACTTGGTTAAAATGATTAACCTTATGTGTATTGAAATAAAGGTCATGTAACAGTTGTCATTCTAATCAAGACCGACCAAAATCGGAAGGCACTTCAGTGACATTGACATGGGAGCGCTGCACAATATATTTTCTATCGAAAAATGTCAAAGGTATGTATGTACACTTGTAAAGGAAACAGCGTTAGTTTCGACTTTTGCCACGTTCCAATTAACCGTGATTGGACATAGGTATACAATATTATTTGTCAGATGTCATCGTCGCAGATGGGTGTAACCGCGCTCAGAAAGAGATGGCATTCCAGGCAATAGGGAATTCTGCTATTTTTTCTAATATTTTTTATAGTGCTCATATATATCAGATAATCAAGCATTATTTTTATTTCTGCAAAATATGCCTGCTAAATGTTATAAAAAATTTATCAAAAATTTGACGTAAAATATACGCGCTAAAACACCGACCGCCATGATGGTGACGGCGCATGACGTCACTATAACTAAATCAAAGTGCATTGAACTAAAATTGAGAAATGTCAAAATTTCGATGAACGTTGTAGGTAAGTAAACAAAGGTGTCAAAAAGATGTTTTAGTATAATGACGTCACATCATGGCGGTCGGCGTTTGAAATCACGTGACATACAGATACTAAAACCTCAATTTTGATTTTAAAAAATATAATTTTTCTTAGGATTTCATGGGATAAAATAAAAGTAAAAAAACTAAAACCCAACTACGACAAAAAACGTCGCTGAAAAAGTATAAAACAAGCCTTCGTTGTCAATTTATGCAATATTCACTATGTAGAGATAAAATTTCATGTTTGGAAATCCGCAGTCACACGTTGTCAAAGGGTAGTATATTTAACGTGTGACTACGCCTTTCCAAACATGAAATTTTATCTCTACATAGTGAATATTGCATAAATTGACAACGAAGGCTTGTTTTATACTTTTTCAGCGACGTTTTTTGTCGTAGTTGGGTTTTAGTTTTTTTACTTTTATTTTATTTGTACTATTTTGGTGTCCAAGTGCTAGTAATATATATATATATATTCAAAATGTACAAGTCAAGCGCTTTCAAATGATACCAAACACGGCATATTTATCATAACTTTATTTTTTTACTCTGTATGTTTTGTCCGCTAGAGGGCGCCACATTAGATTTTGTGAAACTTCATATAGCCTATAACCAGCGGACGATCAAGACGCTTATAATGATATGTCATTTGTCGAATTCTGATAAGTAGTTAAGAAGTTACGTGGAAACAGATGAACATACATACATACATACATACATACATACATACATACATAGCCTGTCAAAATCATAACCCTCCTTTTTCTTTGCCGTAGTCGGGTAAAAATAACGTTATATTTGCATTTCCCGTGATGAAAACTATACAAGTAATATAATTTCATAATTTATTGTTGATAGATGAAAATGGCCTATTCTATGCGCCAAAAGAGGCATTTTCGCTCGTTACATTTCTTATACGTTATAACGGCCCAGAAGCACAGAATAATATAAACCAGCAGTATGGTCCAATGAGGTGTGATACAGGCTTAATGGCGCTCCGTGTGGGAGCAGTTATAATAATAGAACATTTTGTTAGGTAACCTTTTGTTTTGCAGATTGACATGTTATAACAGTGATCGTGTTACACAATGTGTTATAGCGTCATATAACTATGTTGGAGCAACTTTACTTGTTCGCTTCTAGGTCATCAGATATTTTTAACTGAACGTAGGGTAGGATATTTATATTCTTAGTATTTGTACCTTTAAGTTACGGTCATTCAAGTGTTATGTATGATACATCTTGCACAAGGGTACTATACTGATGCCTACTCTTCTTACTCTCAGTAACTACCCTCACTCGAGAGACGTCATTTAAGCTAATGTTCATTAAGTAAATAACACACTTAAAAATCTCATCTCGTGTTCAGGTGTTCATGTCGAATCAAGCACTTACAAATTTCGTCGGCTTTAGGTACGCGTTCAGTGGTCTAATTGGTATAACACCCACCCGGATTGTGGAAGATGTGGGTTCGAGTCCCGCCTTAACACGAGATGAAATTTTCAAGTGTGTTATTTACTTAAGAATAAATTGCAAAAGATTGCTATAAAAATATCAACTAATGTACATTAACTTTAGTATCGGTAGTCTTTATGCGTATCAAAATAAGGGTCATTATTTTTTCTTAAGTAGCCAACTAAGTTAATCAACTACTCTGTGTGTGGCAGTAAGTGAGTATTATAAGAGTTAGAATAGGATCTACACTAGGATCTTTGATAAACGTAAGGCGGCCTCGGTGGCGCAGTGGTTAGTGGGTCGCATTTTAAAGCGAAGGCTGCGCAGGAGGCCTCGGGTTCGATTCCCGGGTCGTGCCAAGGGAGTGCACTTGTGTTTGCGCACACACTTGAGCACTCTGATGTATCGAAATATCACCTAACTGTATAAAACACTATGGATGCAATGAAGATAATGAGTATTGATTTTTTTTTTTTTGGTCAATAGGCTAACGCTTGACCACAATCGCACCTGATGGAAACTGACGATGAGGTTTAGGATGATACGCGTTTGCCTAAAAGTGGCCTATTCACTCTTGCCTTAAATATTTTCAGACTATAGCAGTAGTAGAAAAATAGACCTCGGCATTTCAGTGATATATTTTTTAATTTCATAATTTTTCGGACTTATGCACTTCTGTTACTGGGCCCTTCGTTAATAATAAAATATACTGGAAAGCATATTGTCGCCTCTTTGCCCACTAGCTTTCGGATAGTAATAAAGTAATCAATGTTACTTGTAACAAATACGTGATGCTTACTATAATATTCATAGTTTCATAATTTAGAAGCTGGTGTGAAGGCAGCCAGATCCCACAGGTACTCCGAGCACTAATGAAAAATCAATTTGTAACTGAATGACTACTATTAACCTACATTTCGTGTGAGGTTAGTAGGTATATTTTTTTGTAAGTGGAGTTGTAGATAAGTGATATTAAGATAAAAAAAAATATTTCACTACATCACATACACTGATTTGACTCCGAGATAGGTATCTCAAGCGCCTGTGTTACGTATATCAGGATCAACAGCGGAATTACAAATATATATATTTAATACTTTTCTTTTATGAATACATACTTATAATATATAGAAAAACCCCAGACCAATACAAACTGCATTTCATGCACACAAATATTTGTACTGTGCGGGGACCGAACCTGCAACCCTTGCCCCAGAGGCAGTGTTTACTACCACTGATCCAAGCGGGTCGTCGGTAGATGAGGAATAAAAAAACAATGGGTCGGTATCACAATACAGTAAACATAATGCACAGAATAATTTTGAACCTGTGAAAGGAAGGAAAATTATTTCCGAAACGAACTTGACGCTTCTGTAGAAAGGCACCATCAAAGTCCTGACAGGAAGACGGTAGAATGAAACCCCAGTTCAGTGTGCTATTGTTTTTGAACTAGACAGGCGACTTAAGGTTTCGGTAACTTTCCTTGCGCGATGTAAAAAGGCACAGTGACATCTACCGAAGCAATGCCGAACCGCCTGCTTTATTTCCTTATTCAGCCTCTTCAAAGATGCTTGCAAGTGTTGTGTTAAACTGATTCTCCTCTTTCCAGGTGATAACAGCAAGTCGGTGTCTCGTGCTGTGTGCCGACAGCCGCGGCGAGATGGAGTCATGGGCTGGCGCGCTGCGGGGTGCGCTGCACCGCGGCGCCGACGTCGCCGACCTGGTCGCGAGGCTGTCTTCAGGAGACCACAGCTGGTATCTGTCTTGTGCTTTATGCTAACAGTGACTTGTAGACTTGTGCTGTGTGCCAAGAGCTGCGGCGAGATAGAGTCATGTGCGGCGCCGACGTTGCCGACCTGGTCCCAAGCCTGTCTTCAGGAGACCACAGCTGGTATGTGTCTAGTGGTGTATGCTAACAGTGAGTCATAGTCTAGTGCTGTACGCCGAGAGCCGCGGTGAGATATAGTCATGTGAGGCGCCGACGTCGCCGACCTGGTCCCAATGCTGTCTTCAGGGGACCACAGCTGGTATGTGTCTTGTGCGGTATGCTAACAGTAACTTGTAGTCTTGTGCTGTGTGCCAAGAGCTGCGGCGAGATAGAATCATGTGCGGCGCCGATGTCGCCGACCTGGTCCCAAGCCTGTCTTCAGGAGACCACAGCTGGTATGCTTCTTTATGTGATAGACAAGCAAGATGGCACTGAAGCAGGCGGACACTTTATCGTAAGCGATCGCCGCTGCCCATGGACAAGCAACACATCTTTTCATGTCGAACACATTTGGTTCAATTGGTATTTATTTTTATTTAATTTGAAACACCAGCAGCCTAAATTGCATGATACAAAGTTTATATATCTAATAAACTATTAATAGTTATATAGTGTTAGACGAAAAAAATCGATTGGCATAGGACATCTTTAGCCTTACGCACAATACTAGCAAATCTGACACATGACCTGTCAGTCAGTAGCCATGAGAAATTTAGCTCTTTGGAAAGATAAGAGCTATGTAGCTCTTTACCCTGACAAGAGCTATATAGCTCTTTACCCTGACAAGAGCTATATAGCTCTTTACCCTGACAAGAGCTATATAGCTCTTCTAGCTCAGTAGCTCATTTAGCTCAATGTAAGATAGTGGCTCTTGAGTCATTGAAATCTCAACTCATGGCACTGGCACTAATAAAATTACTAAAAATTAAACTACGTAACAAAAACTAGGTAAACAAATACCTACTTAATTCCGTTCGCGTTCAAAAATTGTAATCATGATTTTGATAGAAATACAAATTTAAATACATAAAATAACCAATAATGTATGCATTCGCGCCCAAAATGTGTACTTCTAAATAAGCCCCTTAACGTGATAACATTGTACATGAAATTTGAATGAAGACGTACGTAGAACTAGAGAGCTAAAGCAATTTGTGTTGTCTCTTTCTTTACGCTGCGTCGCGCGCCGTCGACTCGCTCTAGCTCGCCGATGCTGAGCGACTCCGATCAATCAATCAATCAAATATATATTTATTCGTAAACACAGGTTAACAAAAAAGATGACATCACACATTTCAGACCACTATGTTTCACCGAGATATGGTATACGACTGAGCTGAAGATATGAATTGAATGAGACTGAGCTAGGTATACGTTGAGCTAGATTAAGTGAGCTAGCTCTTTTTACCAACTCGCTCGCGAGCTACTCATCGCTATCAGTCAGTCTATTTTCACGTGCGATATGGGATAATTACTAATTTCAGTAATTTGCGATTAAACCTTATTTTCTAACTTAAGCTTTTCATTGTTTAATAATAGAAATCATGTAAACCATTCTATAGAAATAATAAATTAAGACTGGAATTAACGCGATGTTTATTATGGAGTACAATATTTTTTTACTCATATATTTTGCTCGACGTTTCGGGCACGTTACAGCAGCGTGGCGGTGTGGTCACAAACGGGCCGCTAATTAAATTTATAAATTAATTCAATCCCGTCTTAATTGATTATAGTTATAATGCAACGCGTAAATCTAAAAAAACATGCTATTATACAGTACAAAAATATCAACGTAATTTTTCTATTTGTTCCAATATTAAATAGCCGGATCCCTTCCATGGGATCTAGACGCAGAAGTTCAGGCCTTTTTGTACTGGCAAGGTGCTCAAGCTCGCAGTCAAGGCTGCCGTCCTCCGCCGGACACAGTTGTGCGGTGGCGAAGGGCAGTTCAGGATGCAGCACTGGGCGAATGGGGGCGGCTACTTGAGGAGTCAGACACCGAAAGTGTAGGATCACGACGTCGGATTCTGGCAGCGATACGGCCCATTTTAGATAGATGGGTCGGACGAAAGTGGGGGTCCTATCGGTTGACACAGATCCTCTCGGGACATGGGTGCTTCGGGAGGTATCTATGTATCGTCGCCGGCGCACAAGATCCGCTCTCACTTCGGCTTCTTCGCGGACGGGGTGGACGTGCCAGAAGAGGAGCTCGTCACAACACCCCGTCTGGAGGGTCTCGGGTGGTAGGTGCCGGGGCACTGACTGTGACATAATGAGACACCATATGAGGAGAATGACGCGCTGCACGCGTGCGCGAATTCTTAAAGTCAAGGAGTGGGTCCTATTATAGCACCCCCCGAGGCGGCCTGCCTATTTGATCTGGCAGACGTTGGCCGTAGGCGAGGTCAAACGGACTGTTGAGTCACCGTGGGCCTCGCCTATAAATCAACAGCGAGCGTCGGAGGGTATTTAGTGGGTAAACCCCTGGGAGTCCCACACACACCCGTCAGGTCCCCCGACCTAACGGGAAGGTGCCTAATGCATTTTCCCTTCGTTCCCAAAAATAAAAAAAAAGATAGGTGACTCGACTCAAATTAGGTCCCCGTCGCCTAATTTCACGTAGACTGACGTAGCATGCTCGTACCACGTTTGATGACTCTTGCAAGCATATGTCAAAACAAATAGGTCCGTTTTCAGTTGTCAAATTGAAGGGACATATCGTATCTTCAGCTATTTGGATTTAATCTAAGGTTCAAATAGAAGTCATTACGCGTCGATTACATGCGATTCGATGCAGGTGTTTGCAGGAGCTCTTTACTTCGTTGCTCTCAATATTTAATTACAAAATTATATTATAATTACAAAATACAAAAAAAAATATTGAAGTAACTAGTCTAATAAATTCGTGGGAGAGCCACGCTTCGGCACGAATGGGGCGGCTCGACCGGAGTGATACCATGACCTCACTGAAAACCGGCGTGAAGCAGCATTGTGCTGTGTTTCGCTGCGTGAGTGAGGGTATCGGAGGCCCAATCCGGGTTAAAGGTTGGCAGAATGGCAGCGCACTTGGGACTGCACTGGTGTTGCGGGTGTCCATGGGCAGTGGCAATCGCTTACCATCAGGTGTTCCGTCTGCTCGTCTGCCACGTAAAAATATCACATAAAAAGAAACAATATTTTGTGGTTGATGCTCTCTTTTAAGCTCATTTGTTTGTGATAGGCAATACCGTGTTTCATAGCGTAGTGACAATAGACTTATTTGCCAGGTACACGGCGACGCACGCGCGCCCCACGTTCTGCAACGTGTGCCGCGAGCCGCTGGGCGCGCTGGGCACGGCGCACGCGCTGGCGTGCGAGCTCTGCAAGTACAAGGCGCACAAGCGCTGCGCGTCGCGCGCGCCGCCCTCCTGCAAGTGGAGCACGCTGGCCTCGCTCGGCCCACATGTGGTGGAGGACGCGGAAGGGGTGAGTGCATACCAATCCACTGCTAATATATATTTTTTATGTTATGGGTGGCAGACGTGTGGTCCCCGGCAGAGTAGAATAGGCCACCCTCACTCTTACCGAGGTGTCGTAAAAGGCGACTAAGGTAAAGCTGCTGGCATGATCATCAGCACCCAGAGAAGGAAAACTCTGCATTTATATCAAAACCCTCGCCAACCGCCAAGCGTGGTGAGTATGGCAAATACCCCTCATGTGATTGAGGGAGGCCCGTGCCCCAGCAGTGGGGACTTAAATGGGCTGATGATGATGATGATGATGATGAAGGTGGCAGATGTGCAGACGGCTCACCTGATGGTAAGCGTTTGCCGCCGCTCTTGGACACCCGCGACTCCAATTGAGTCACAAGTGCGCTGCGAAAATTTAAACCCCCCTTTCTCCCGGATTTGGCCTCCGGTACCCTCACTCACGCAGCGAAACACAGCACAGTGCTGCTTCACGCCGGTTTTCTGTGAGGCCGTGGTATCACTTCGGTCGAGGCAGCCGATTTATGCCGAAGCGTGGCTCTCCCAGGTTCAATATTGAACTTCTCCGACGAGCTCCTACTAACCTGTTCCTGCGCAGTCTAATTTATCAGTCTACCAGCGTGTTTAAGCCACAGCCACATCTCGCGATTGCGGCCACTGCTAGCATAAGACAGGCATTGGACTGCCTCGGTGACGCAGTGGCTAATTAATACCTTTATAAAGCCGGCTGCGCAAGAGGTCAAATATTCGATCCAGAATCAGTCGGCCTCTTCTCACATAGGCGTACTACTGGGTCACACTTTAAAGCGACGGCTGTGCAAAAAGTCTCACGGGTTGCAGGCCCTTGGGAAGTTATCTGGCAATAAATTCTTAGGGTCAACCCGGAGTCTCAATGTTAGCGGTCCTGTACCCACGTGCCTCGGAAAGCACGTTAAGCCGTTAATCCTGTGTCCAATCTCTCTCCAGGCGTGTCACACTCTGGTGCCCTTTCGGAATAAAAGGGTAAGGGAATAGAGATTGCATTTATGTTTGAGCACACACACGTCATCATCATCTTCATCATCATCATCTTAACGTTTAGTCCCGGTTGCGTCCGGAGCCCGGGGACCGCTTTCCTGCTTCTACTCCTCCACTGCGCACGATCTTTATTTATTTATTTATTGAGTAATGCATCATGTACAATGTCAACAGATCTTGTGCATCCAATGTAGTCAATTTATTGGCACGCATGTCCTCCCTTACGACGTCAAGCCACACCTTCCTAGGTCTACCCCTTCTGCCAGGGTCCGGTGGTGGTTGCATGGTCAGACATTTGGGAAATAAATGTCTGGTCTTCGCAGGACAAGGCCGTACCAACGTAGGCGACTCTCCTGCAGTTTCTCTGCTATGTCACGGACGTGAAGGCTTCCACGCGTGCGTGAGTTTCTCACGCGTGTGGATTATAATATAGGTATCCTGCCCACGTGGCTGGCTGGTGGTATATCTCAATGATATCGGCCACTGTACTCGAATCAGTTGGAGTATATTATTATTGGCATCAATGAATTAGTCAGCCAATCCACTGCTAACAATAGGCATCCTTCAAGAAGCGCCTTCTATTTATGCTCAAGCGCAGTCTACGTCCAACTTTCACCAATCAATGATCTTTCTCAAATCGTCATTTTTCCAACATAAAGGTAAAGTACCTAAAGTAAAGTATCAGCCTATAAACTGTCCCACTGCAAGGCAAAGGTCTCCATCATAGAAATCAAGTTATCGCTACTATGATGGGATTAGGCTTAAAAACCACGCTTGCGAAATGCGGATTGGTCATCACAAACCCGAGCTATACTAGAAAAATTCGAAACATACCTTTGCTCGACCCGGGAATCGAACCCAGGATCCCGAGATCACGGCCCGGTACTAAAAGCACTAGACCAACAGGGCGTTTGCTTGCATGCTTGCTTGCTTGCTGCTGCCAAGCATATAGGTAATACCTAATAAATGGAATGTGATTATTCAATAAACGAATGAATATGTCAAACACTACTCTAATATGATAACTTTGGGGATTAGGCTCCACTGAGTTCAAGGTAGATCGCTCATAATCCCTCTCAGAACTATTAGATAATTGAAAAACCAATGAAAGTGAAAAAAAAAAACAAGAGAAAAGTACTAAAAAGAGAACCGGCGTCGGATGTCATCATTATCCCAGTACATTAACAGATTAGCGTCTGCTCGTATCCTGATTTCAATCGAGGCTGTGTGCCAAGACCGCTTCCAATCGATCATATTGCCTTTTTATATCAGCCATTATCTCAGCGGCCGACTAAAGCAGGGGTGTTCAACTGGCTATTTGTAGGCTAGCGACATAAAAGGAACACAAACAATAATAAACCTTTGTCATATGAGTAGACGGTACTAATTCAATGCTACAAATGCTGTAAATAATGTGTAATGTAAAGAAATAGGATTATACGTTTAGTTGCAGTCATTAGGTATAGGTATGTAGAGCTTAGGATTGTCAGAAATCCGGATTTTCAATAGCCTTTTTTATTTCCATATATATACCAATTATAAAAAAGTAAATCCTACAGACAGCGGCAGCGCTTATAGACAATCCGAAAACACGAATCGCTTGCGCGTTGTAATCGACACCTAGCACCATCTATTGGTATGAAGTAGAACTAATGTCCCGAAACGAAGTGAGGGCGAGCCACTAGTACACTATAAAAAACAGCTAGTATTTTAACATACTTTTTAACCGTCAGCTTTTCATTTTGTTTGCAAAAATTGGTATTTTTCGCTCATTTTGTTAATGTAAAGTCGAGCCAAACTAATGACCCACATTGACGTTTCTCAATTTTAGTCTCATAGAGATAAAAAAAATCGATTAAAGTAATTAATCGATATGTATCTACTTCAAACAAACGTGAATCGAATACTATAATAATGGAAAAGCAGTTATTAGTACTTCGATCTGGAGAAATGTAATTAAAAATTATTGAAATGAAAGAGGATAGTAGGTACCGATCTACTATATATCGAACCGCGGCCAGTTTATTTCTTTTTTTCGAAATAACAGCGCTTTATGTTGTGTGCCATACATAATTTTCTGTTTACCAAGTTATTCATGTATGACTGACCGGATGGTGCAATTGGTAGTGACCCTGCCACTTACGCCAAAGGTCGTGGGTTCGATCCCCACCCTGGACAAACATTCGTGCAATGAACACTTGTGCTTGTTCAGTGTCTGGGTGTAATATATGTATTTAAGTATATATTTGTGTTCCTCTGTTGTCTGATATCTGTAACACAAGTGCTTAAGCTACTTAGTACGGAATCAGGTCAACCTATGAGATGTGAGAATTATTATTTATATTTTTAAGCAAGAGAATGATACGTTTTATTTTAATCAGAACGTGGCTTTCCTCTAGAAAAGTAAAATTTTAATAAGTTTATAAGTAGTTTAACAGAGAAAGTAAACCGTGAAATTGTTTTTATTGCAATAAATAAATACAAACATAACTTTAAAAAATTAAGATATTGTGCTTTTTTAATATATAAAGATTGATAAATTCAATGACCGTTGTTACAAGGTTATGTTGTCGAATAGCAAAAACAAAACTGTTGTCAATCATTCATTTTTAACCGACTTCAAAAAAAGGAGGTATTTTTATCATCATCATTTTAAAACACTTGTTTACTCGTACACTGCGCAAAAGTTATCGAACCGTTTTGTAACTGCAGCCATTTTCCAGCATTTCTGTCCAGTCAGCGGGAATTAACTAGTTGCCTGTCTGCAATACATAGGCAATTAAGGTGACGGGTATGGCACACTAGCGATGCTAATCGATTTTAATTTTTGAGACCAACTTATGAATTAAATTTCTTCCTGTAAGTAAGATGGATCTTGATAATTGCTAAAAGTGGCCACTTTTAGCAATTTAGGAGTTCATTGTTACTTTTAGGAAGAAATTATTACGTAGCTGAGTGGCAAAAAATTGTAAATCATTTCCTTGAATTAAAAAATGTCTTTCTGTGCTGGGTCTGGGGCAGGTCTATCCAATGAAGAATTATTATTTAACGTTTAAAACTCTTATTTATTTTCGAATTACAAAATATTTCATATGTAGGTACAAGTAAACGATCGTCTTCCAAGGGTGATGGGAGAGTTTGCCGCGGCGCCCGCGGCTGCTGATTTGTGCGTCCTCCGCTCCCCACGCCCCTCCAGCGCGCCGTTGAAGGGGTGGTTGGCGGTGTTCGCCGCAGGATGGCGTTAACACAATATCATTAATACGTACTCGAGAAAATCTGCTAGAAAGATTTTTAATGGGATAACTTAGAATCTTTTTTTTTCTACTAATTAATTAAATTTGAAATAAATAATAAATTTTAGTTTTCTGTGTATATGGACGAAGATAATTCATTCATTCTACTGGCGATGCCACTGGCGCTAGAGACGCGTCTTAAAAACCTAGTGTTAGCCTTTTATATTGAATTAGTTATGGTAAAAGGTTCGCCAGCCCTGGAGTGGAGCCAATAAAACCGCAAGACTTTATGCCCCCATCAGTCGCCATCTCTCGAGTGCTATTGATTCCTAGTTTAATCAGAGGAACTGAACCGTTGAGGTTTAATGGTAAAAGAACGGCACTGATATTTATTTATTTTATTATTATTTCCTTTATTTTATTTTGTGTCACAATGAAACTGTGACCGGATCTTCACGACCGGAAACCACTTTCCGAGCCGGTGGTAGAATCGCATTATGTTTATTTATTTATTTAGTATATTTTATGTATCAACATATGTATGTATTAACATGTGAATTATACATAAGTACTTATAAATAGTTTTAAGTCATTTAAATGTATGACGATTTGTAAGTGCTGTGTACAAGCCTATGCAAATAAAAAAATATTTGAGTTTAAGTTATAGAATGTTCTAATAAACCGAATTCAATTGGTTTTCGATATGATGAAAGCTTTTTAAAAAGGCCGGCAACACATTAGCGATCTCTCTGATTTCGCGGATGCTCATGGGCGGCGTTGATTACATTCCATCAGGTAACTTGCTTGCTCGTTTGTCGCCTCTAGCATAAAAAAGAGGTTTCTAGAAAACCTCGGGTATCTTAGCGTGTGATTCCCGATTACATCAAAAGCTTTGGAGATTGGGTACGCCTGAACCTTGTTTCAAAATTTGGGGAGTATGGTAAACCCTTTAACACAGGAACCAGACTATACTATCCGAAACATGCAGGTTTCCTCACGATGTTTTCCCTCACCGCCGAGATAATAGTAGAAATATGCACAAACCCAGAGGTTTCGAACCACGACCCCCGCATGGATGGCGCGTTCCAATCCGCTGAGCTACCAACCTCGGGGTACGTATAGTTCCTACGTATAGCGGTTATCTCTGAAACTGATTGTAACTCCTAAAATCAGAGTGCGATTAACTAATGTAGAGTTTAACGACCCTGTTTAGTTAAATGAAGATTAAAATGAATCTAAGACACAGAAAGACATAAACCGAAACGTAAAAAATTTCAGAGATCACACAGTGTAATATTGCAATGTCGTACAATCTATTAAATTTAAGGTGCTACCCGGCACCTTAAATTAGAACCGCCGCGAACCGCAAACACTTCGCTCTCGCAGCGAGCCGACGACACAAAATTACGTAAAAACAATATTAATACAGAGAATTTAAGTAGTGTACTTATCATTACTAGACATTTTAGTAGACAGTTTAGCATTTATTTAAAGAGAATTCCACTTATGATTCGCTTAGCCTTTGGACAGCTAGTACAGAACAATAGAATAGTTATTTACGGGATTGCTACCATGTCGTACTTTATTTTTGAGTATCCGATATTTCGGCGCTTCAAAAATTCAAAAATTTCAATCGTGAGGATGGGTTTAAATTGTCAAATGTCTGGAATCCAGTGATTTGTAAGTGTAGGAACCGTAAAACTAAATAAAGTGTCGTTTCGCGGGCAGATACTGTGAGTGTTGTGTGTCGAGAACAGGTGCGAATAAATAGTGAGTTAGGAAACAGTGGTACCGGAGGTGAACGCAGTAAAAGACTAAGAAGGAGGGTAGACCGATATGTCTGCCAATAAAATAATCTTACCCGCAGAATCTTCAGTTACTCCGTGACCATGGCGCTTGCAACAGCGCCGAAATATCGGATACTCAAAAATAAGGTACGACATGGTAGCAATCCCGTAAATAACTATTCTAATGTTAGTGACCATGAAAGTTTAAAACAATATATTGTTAACCGGTACGGGCCGGATAATTATAAAATAATTAAAGACCTAGAACGCGCGCGGAAAAAGTGTGAGTGTTTGAAGGAATCCCTTTCATTTTTGGGTAAGGTGGTCGCGACGCGGACATTATACCAGCGTGTGTTAGGATAAAACCTAGACCAGACATTCACGGATCCGCGAGTATTCTACGAAGTGCGAGTGTGAAATTATTGCGCAAAACGATAAGAAATTGTAGGTACCAACTGGATCAGACTCAGTGTGAATTGTACCTAACACATCATAAGTGCAGTGAGTTGCTATCGTCAATTGATTTTGATATATGTGATCGTGTTACCTACTTGCAAGCACAGCGTATAAGGGAACTAAGAGCTTTGAAACACGATCGTAAGTACGAGTCATTACTGAGTAAACAAAAACCTGCCACCTACTATGGGAAACTCGAACGCAACTCGAACAGTTATCAACATATCAAATGTTGAGTTGTCTGATGCTGCCCATAAAGTACTGGAAAAAGGTATGAATTTTGCCGTTACACCTAAACGTATTCCCTATGAGGAAGTGATTGGTTCAGTGGAAGAAAGTATCACACGTAATAAAATACCACTTGTTGACGCGGATACATTACGACAGGACATCGCCGTGATATTACGACATGTAAGCACCCCCTAGACCAAATATTACTTCGTCAGAATTAGCTGCGCTGATGAGCTTCGAAGTAATGAAAGCATCATAGTGTTAAAAGCGGATAAGGGTAATGCGACTGTTGTTATGGACGTCGCTGAGTACGATAGTAAGATCCTTAATCTACTCAGTGATGAAAACACGTACAAAAAGGTGAACTACAACCCCGACGGCAAGAACTGACAGAAGCACTCGCTCACTAATTCACCAGAACACAGACGCCTTTGACGATGATAGTCTGAAGTTTTTGCTTCGTCCCAGGAATGCCCAGCCTCCGAAACTATATGGTCTGGCAAAAGTTCACAAGCAGAATGTGCCCTTGCGTCCGATTGTGAGTCAGATTGATTCACCGACATATGAATTGGCCAAGCACGTAGCAAAAGTATTGCAGCCATTAGTGGGACGGACGTCAAGGATTCCCGTCATTTCATAGACATTCTGCACCAAAACAAGGTGGGCGTGAATAAGTTGATGGTCAGTTTTGACGTAGAATCACTCTTCACGAATGTGCCAGTAGCAGATTGTATGGAAGTAGTAAAGGTGAAACTTCAAGAACACAACATCCCGATGGAGTATGCATCACTTTTACATCATTGTCTGTCTACTAACTTCTTTGTATATCGCGGTCAATACTACCTCCAAATAGATGGGGTCGCTATGGGCAGTCCGGTAGCTCCAGTAGTTGCTAACATCTGGATGGAGATTTTCGAGGATAAAGCCCTTGCCACGGCACCCACGGAAATTAAACTATGGAAGAGGTATGTGGACGACGTATTTTGTGTACTGAAGGGTGACAGACATGATGTGGAGTCCCATCTGGCCAATTTAAATGGCATCCACGCGAAAATGAGATTCACCTCTGAGACGGAAGAAGACAGGAGTTTAGCGTTTCTTGATGTCAAAATATGTGTGGCGGAATGACGGATCACTGGGCCATTCAGTGTACAGGAAAGTCACACACACTGACCGCTATTTAAGTGCCATGTCTCATCATCACCCGAGACATCTGAATTCTGTAGTGACTGCATTGACGAACCGAGCTTATGATCTCTGCGATGATGACACCTAGATCAGGAGCTGGATCATATTCGGGGAGTCCTACAGAAACAACGGATATAAAGGGCATCTTCCGCCAAGACACACAATTAAGCAACATAAAAGACAGGGTAGATAGACAGCCGGTATTTTTGCCCTACATTAAAGGTGTGACAGACAAGATCTCCAACGTGCTAAATAAATACTCTATAAAAAATGTCTTCACTCCTCTTAAAAAAGTGGCACAATACCTGCGATCGCCCAAAGACAGCTTTCCGCTCGAAAAGCCTGGGTGTCTATAAAATTGACTGTAGCTGTGGTAGTTCATACATTGGCCAAACTAAACGCACCATATCATGCCGACTAAAAGAACACATAAAAGCGGTCAAAAACAATGACAAGTAGAAATCAGCAATTGCAGAACATTTGTTGGAATCGGGTCCAAATCACTGGATTGAGTTTTATAACTACCCTCAGATAATTTCGACAGAACGCCACTACAATACCGAGACTGGTCAGGGAAACGATTGAAATCCGGAAATTCAGAAAATTTCAATCGTGAGGATGGGTTTAAATTGTCAAATGTCTGGAATCCAGTGATTTGTAAGTGTAGGAACCGTAAAACTACAACAAAGTGTCGTTTCGCGGGCAGACACTGTGAGTGTTGTGTGTCGAGAACAGTGCGAATAAATAGTGAGTTAGGAAACAGTGGTACCGGAGGTGAAACGCAGTAAAAGACTAAGAAGGAGGGTAGACCGATATGTCTGCCAATAACATCTTACCCGCAGAATCTTCAGTTACTCCGTGACCATGGCGCTTGCAACAGCGCCGAAATATCGGATACTCAAAAATAAGGTACGACATGGTAGCAATCCCGTAGATAACTATTCTAATGTTAGTGACCATGAAAGTTTAAAACAATATATAGTACAGAACAAGTCGTGGTCTTGTGATTGTATGTTATTAAAAGTTTTTGTTGCTCTTATAATAAATGAGTTTTTACGGAAATTAGTTCGAGCAGAAGAATTATACAATATTGGTTACGGTCGTAGCAATTTATTGGCACGTAAAGATAGCTTTGATAGAAGCTCGGCACAATAATAAATAAATAGTATAAGTGTTCGCCGAGTGGTTGTAACCCCAAAATTGTTTAAAATAGATCCGGTTTAGTAGCTAAAAATTAAAATCGATAGGCGTCGCTAGTGTACCCTACCCGTCACCTAAAAACGATACATAATCTTTACGAGGCATCATTAATTCTCGTTTTATGTTACTTCAAACGATCCATTTCTAGTGTACTTTTTTATTTCGTTCCTATGAAGAGACAATCAAATAAAAATGGAAGACTATCGTTAACCTAGAAACATCAGCGATGTAGAACTAAATTAATTTTTTTAAGTAGGTACGGCCTTCTGCTTATCGGGTAAAGCCAGAACTTACCCTGGTAAGTAAGTCAGAGTTTAATGCCACCCCCAAAGGTATCAGCTGTAGTTGAATAGCGACTAATATCAAAATATTTAACAAAAATAAATTAAAATCGAAAATACTAAAAAAAGAATTTTTAAAGTAACTTAAGTACCTATTACTCAATGAGGGCTTTTGCGTGTGAAAAATCCGCTAGATGGAGTACTATAGGAGCGAGGTCCATATACAAAATAATGTGATTGGTTATTGTTAAACGTGATCTGTCAAAATGACAATTTAACAAACTAAACAACCAATGCGGTTGATGTTGGACCTCAGGTCCAACAGTACGCCATCTAGCGGATTTTTTCACACACGAAAAGCCTCATTAATACGCAATAACTGTCTCCGTGGAGTAATGGTTAAGAATGTAGTGCATAGTGCAGAGAATGCAGAGTTACATTTTACTGATATTACTTAAAACATATACAACCTGTGCGGATAAAGAATGGGATTAGAAATGGCGACACATCTATTCACTTCTCGCACGCACACTATTTGCACTATTTGTGAGCGTTGTACAATATAGGGCCTGATATCTTTTTCCTGTCAACGAACAACTTTACTGGACCGCTGAGATAAAATCAATCAACTATGCTGTCACGTTGTCAGCCGAAATTTCGTCCCTTTCCATCATCATATAAGATAGAAGCAGAATGCTTCTCCGTTGTTGAACAAAAAAACCACCACCAGATTAAGGGTCCGGCGAACAACTTATTTATTTCCCATGCAAACGCAATACCAAAATAATTTGGAATTTGAGCATATCACGGCGTTTCATTTCTGTTATTCGGATTAAGGGGACGGATAGCCCTAACTAAACACCAATCAATTTAAATTGTTAGCTACTAAACCGGATCTATTTTAAACAATTTCGAAGCAGAGGAGTTTCTAAGCAAACATTGATACTATTTATTTAATTATTGTGCTCTACTTTTTGATCTGTTTTTTACACTCTAATTGGGAGTAACGCCATAAGTGGCCTTTTGTGGCGGTAATTCATATTTCGAGTACAAAAGCAGACCCAAAGTTAAGTTTAAGTATTAAATAAATAGTTTAGGTGTTTTCCGAGAGGCTGCAACTTCGAAATTGTTAAATAGATATTCGGTTTAGTTGCTAATAATTTAAATCAATTGGCGTCTCTAGTGTGACCTACCCGTCACCTTTAGGAAGTATTTATCTTTGTCTCGGCTATCACCTGTCCTTGAAAATATTTACCCATTTAAAAATATATAGATTACATTTCGTAAATTTTTCGTCGTTGTTGACCTACTTCCTGCCTATTGGTTTTATATAAAAACTATGAGACGTGGGGTATCTCAGGGACAGAAAGAGAGTTCAAACGACGAAGTGGTTGAGAACGTTTATTCCGCACAACACAACACGAATGAACATCCAGTACAACACGAATACGAAAGTAGGTTCATACACGAGAATAGGAAGCCACCACACCACAACAACACACAAATAGGTGAGGGACGTAATTATACAAGCCGACAGGCTGGAGTATGTGCGGCGCGCACGCGCGGTAGGTACCGATGTTCGGGGCGCGCGGGCGCGGACGGGCGCAGTCGGCCGCTGGCTCGCTCACACTGGCGGGAATCGCCGCCGGGAGAGTAATAATAAGCGACCGTTGGTTGCCGAGGGGCCCACACGGGTGCGCGTGGGGATGAGCGCGGGTAGAGGGACGCGTAAACGGCCTAGCACGAGTAAGGTACCTGTACCATTAGTCGGACGGTTTGCTATATACTCCCCCTCTAGACTAGGAAACGCCCTCGTTCCTGGTCTAGCAGTTTCATCCCCCCTTCCTAGTTCCTAACCTTGGGTGGTCTACCACGCTTTCTCTTAGGGATCACGGGCTTAGGAGGGGAGGCTTCGTTACCTTGATGGTAACGGGTAAGATCTTGAGCATGATATCGCCCTAAAACAATGTCAGGTTGGTCCGTATTGGAAATATTGTAGGTAGTAGGGGTAACCTTTTCAGCTACCAGGTACGGTCCATCACGGCGTGGGAAGAACTTAGCGGTGAGGTCTTTGGAACCTTTGCTCAGGAGGTGAGATTTTAATAGAATGAGATCACCAACCTGGAATTCCTCTGCAGGACGACGTGAAGCATCGGCGTACTCCTTGGGATTTATCCTGTTGAAGCTCCACGCGTTCTCGCACAGCTGACAGTGACTTCAGGAATGACCTGAGATAAGGGGTAATCTGCGGGACAAAGTTATCTTTGTCCAAGATGGCACGAAGGTCGCGGACGACCTCTGTGGGGGATCGCATTTCACGGCCAAAGGACAGAAAAGCAGGTGACATACCCGTAGTGCGACATTTGGCACCGTTTAGGGCGAAGCGGATCACCGGCAACATCTTTGGCCATGAAGTATGATCTTCTCCCACGAGATGTGCAAGCATAGCTTTCAGGTCACGGTTTTTGCGCTCGGCAGGATTAGCTTCTGGTGGTACAAAGGCACAAAATTTTGCTTGATACCCAGGACTAACGTGCATTGGCGCATCACCGCCGATACGAACTGGACTCCGTTGTCCGAAATAATCCTGCGAGGTTAACCGAACCGCATAAAATATTCCTCGATGAGGATTCGAGCACAGGCTTCTGCTGACGCTTCTTTGAGCGAGTACAGTTCCGTCCATCTGGTTGCTGTATCTTCAACGAGTAAGATCCACCGCTCCCCCTGGTCTCCTTCCGGTAACGGGCCAAAAAGATCAATAGCGATTACCTCATTACGCTGGTTCATGATCGGAGTTTGGAGTAAGCCTTGAGGCTTAGAGTTGGTGGCCTTATAACGCTGGCAGTGGATGCAGGACTTGACGTAGTCAGAAATTATGCGCCGCATCCCTGTGAAATAATACAGCTGAGCAACCTTGTGGTACGTCCTGTCAATGCCTGGATGGCCGGCAAGTGGTGAGTCGTGTAGCTCTTTTAAAATGTCTGCAACTTGGCCGGCTGGAATTACTAATTGAGGGGTTTCGCTCTCAGAGTCCGGATTGTAGCGGAACAGGACGCCTTGGTCCATGAGGTAACCCCTTTCTAACCATCTCTTGGCAGCTAAATCGTCGGTAAGTTCGAGCTCCTTTATTACCTTTTCAATTTCAGGATCGGCGAGTTGCTCCTGACGGAGTTGACTAGGTGTCTTCGTGGGCAGATCGCAGATGACTGAGCAGATGCCGCAGTCTTCGCGAGTTTCGCCGGAACAAATTGGTCTGCTGAGGGTGTCTGCCACAACGTTCGCCTTCCCTGGAGTATACTGGAACTGGATGTCAAAACGGTTGGAGTCTCAAAGCCCAACGGACTAACCTACCTGCTGGCGATTTTAAAGATAGCAGCCAACGCAGGGGTTGATGATCGCTGCCAATGATGACTGGTTGGCCGTCTAGGTAGGACCGAAAACGTTCTACAGCCCACACTACAGCGAGTGCCTCTCGTTCGGTTGTCGAGTAGTTGCGCTCTGCTGCGTTAAGAAGTCGGCTGGCGTATTCAATCGGCCTTTCCTGATTACCGTCACCCTGTAATAAAACTGCGCCTAAGGCGTAGTTACTTGCGTCTGTGCGCAGAATGAAGGGCTGGTTAAAATCGGCTTGCACCAGAATTGGAGCCGTGGTCAATAGACGCTTGAGCTCGTTAAATGCTTGGACCTGACTAGGGCCCCAAGTCCATACTTGATTTTACGAGTTAAGCGTGTCAATGGTTCGGAAACTTTCGAAAAATTCGGTATGAATTTACGAAACCATGAGCACGTCTTCAGAAAGGTTCGCAGGTGTTTAAGGTTACCTGGTTCCTTCATCTCGAGGACAGAACTCACCTTCTCTGGGTCGGTGGAAACACCATTCTGTGTTATAACGTGGCCGAGGTATTTGACGCTTTCTCTAGCGAACGCACACTTCTCCCGATTGACGTGGAGGTGGAACTCGGCGAGACGTTTGAAAATTGCCTCGAGGTCTTGCAGATGTTGTGGGAGGCCTCCTTCAGAGATCACCAGGAGATCGTCAAGGTAAGCGAGGAGAGTTACATTTTGTAGAGCTGAGCAGGATCGCAGGCGATCTATGAGGCGCTGGAAGGTCGCTGGCGCGTTCTTTAGTCCGAACGGCATTTTTTTGAATCGGTAAGTACCTAGGGGACAAACAAAAGCAGTTTTGTCTCTGTCACACTCGCGAACAATCACCTGCCAGTAAGAAGACCTGAGGTCCAGGGTACTCATGAAACAATCCCGTTTGGTGCTCTGCAGCAGCTCATCGATGCGAGGCATCGGGTAAGTATCGGACTTGGTGACTGCATTCAGACGCCTGTAGTCGACGCAGAAGCGGATGGAGCCGTTGGCCTTCGGCACCATTAGTGCCGGAGAACACCAAGCTGATTCGCATTCCTCGATGACGTCATCCTGTAACATTTTGTCTATCTCTACCTTCATAAGCTCCTTCTTTGAGGGATTCAGGCGGTAAGGAGGCACTGCTATCGGCGGATGGTCTCCTGTCTCGATGCGATGTTCTGTGAACGGAGTCGGCGCTCCCCCTGCTCTGAAAATATGCGCGTGCCTGGAGAGGACATCAGCGAGAGCTTGGCGCTCTGCCGGATTGAGATGACAGCCTTCGTCATCCCTAAGGAGAACCTCTGTAGAAGCACAGGACACGGTACGAGAGGTAGGTTCAAAAGATAGATTATATTTAATCGTACTATTATCGCTAAAGTACCAAATAGCTTTGTGAAAATCTATGACAACCTTAGCAGCTGTAATAAAATCAATACCCAGTAGAGTCTCATTATTGGTGGCATCAGGAAAAATCAGAAATGGAATGGTAATGAGGGTCTGTTCTAAACGCACCGGTAAGGTGGTGGTAAGCACTTCCATGGGCCGGACTACGCCGTCAGCGAGTTTTACTTCGCGCGAAGAAGGATGGAGAGGATGACCCAGCCTAAGAAGGAGAGCATATAGCGTATGACCGGCGACGCAATGTTTGGCGGCGGTATCAATTAGCGCGGAGCCTTTGTGACCGAGAATATTAATATTAAAAATAGGACGTAAGTCACGACCTATCGGCGAGTCTACGAAGTTACTACCGCACGAGCACGCTACATCATCTCCGTAACACTATCCATTAGATTGAACACAAGAACATTCTTTTAAATTGCACTGAGCACACTTTGGTAAAGACTGAGTATACTGATCATCACTATATTGTGGCAAAATATCTAAATTATCACAAAAAATATTTTTAAAATTGCACTTACAACAGTTATGTAAGGAGTGAGAATACTGATTATTAATGTACTGTGACAAATTACTTTGATCTGCACAGGAAAGAGAAAAATTACATTTTTCTAAATTGCACTTGCTACATATTTGCAAGGATTCAGTATACTGAGTATTATTGCACTGTGACACATTATAATCATCTTCACAGGAAAGAGAAAAATTACTATTTTCTGAATTGCCATTACATCTCTGTACGTTATTGCACTGTGACACGTTATCATCATGTTCACAGGAAAGACAAACATTAAAATCGCATTTATAGTTTTGTAAATAAGAGTCATGCTGACTACTATTGCACTGTGAGACACTAACATTATCGTCACAGGAATCTGACAAATCGCGCTTACATGAATCATGTAAGGAAAAGTCATACTGATTGTTACTGCACTGTGCCGTGCTATTATCACTATCACAGGAATTTGAAAAATCGCGCTTACCTGAATCATGTAAGGAAAAATCATACTGATTATTAGTGCACTGTGACGCGCTATTATCACTATCACAGGAATTTGAAATATTGCGCTTACCTGATTCATGTAAGGAATAGTCTTGCTGATTATTACTGCACTGTGACAAATTACAATGATTCTCACAGGAAAGACAAAAATTACATTTAGGAAAATTGCACTTACAAGATTTTTGCAAGGAATCAGTATGCTGACTATTACTGCACTGTGGCGTATTAACACCTACACAGTATTTAAAATTTTTGCGCTTACGACATTTTTCTGATGGTAAGGATTCAGCATACTGTATGTAATTACTCTGTGGCAAATGATCACGAATTATATCACAGGATTGTTTACGATTGCGCTTACTACGTTTTTGTAACGGTAAGGATTGAGTACACTTACTAACATTATTACACTGTGGCAGCTTATCATAGCATCGTTTATCAAATAATCTGTTATCGGTTTTTGAAACCTTTGACTTTGAAATAGGACGATTTAGCACAACGGGGTTAGAACTCGGCCGTCGGGTATCCTCATTAAATGACGTCGCGTTATCACACCTAGTAGTAGGCAGTTTGGAACAGGGCGCGCGTTTTAAATTTGCGTCGTTATCAGACGAGATAGGTATATAAGAATTTTGAGCACTATTCGAATGAGACACTTTAGAGTTAGCGAGATTATTTGATGAACGACTATTAGATTTATGATTACGACAACTTTTCGCCTTGAAGTCTTTAGGAACCGAAGTTAAGCACTGATTTCTATTACGATTACGGGATTCGACACTATAAAAGGGATCACTGTTACACTTTTCACGCACCGGATAGTTATTATGGAAGGAGGACTCACCTAGGGTCTGCAACTTACGGCACTGGTCTCTGGTGTGTCCAAACCTCTTGCAATACGAGCAGGTGACTCG
Organism: Marasmia exigua; assembly: GCA_019059595.1. Classification (NCBI taxonomy): domain Eukaryota; kingdom Metazoa; phylum Arthropoda; class Insecta; order Lepidoptera; family Crambidae; genus Marasmia; species Marasmia exigua. The sequence continues at coordinate 24,227,605 of CM032464.1, read as the reverse complement.
CTGCTGCCTGCTCGTCGTCGGGGCGGCGTCGGTGGCGGATGACGGCTGCGGCGGGGGATGGGGCGGCAGGGGCCGCGCGGCTGGATGCGGGCGCGCCTCGCGTGCCGCGGGCGCCGCTGCGGGCCCGGGCAGGGGCACGCGTGGCGCGGTGTGGGCGCGCGGTGCCGCGGAGATGGGTGCGCGCGGCACCGCGAAGCTCGGGGCAGCGCGAGGGGCCGCGGACGTGATCGCGCGCGGTGTAGACTTGTGCATGTCGCTCTCCCCCTGGCTGTCTTCTATGTACCGCGCATGACGTAGTAATTCCTTGAATGTGTCAAACTCCTCACGGCGTAACCTCTTTCTAATTTTGGTATGTAACAGGCCGTAGACCATGTCCAAGCTGGCCTTTTCTGTAATGTCGCCAATTGGGATTTTAGACAGTAAGGCGCGGCTGCGCGCTACAAACATATCTGTATTTTCTTCTAGTGCTTGTGGACTTGCGAAAAGTTGAATATAAATGCGGTGGGGCGGGCGGCGGTCACCGTAAGCGCTGATTAGGTTGTCCTTAGCTTGCGCCCATGTGGTAATTGAAGCTTTCACACCCAGCCACCACGTAGCTGCTCCATCAGTTAATAAATAGGCGAGGCCGCGGATAATGTTAGTGCTACTAACTTGCGCGCACTCGCTGTACGCATCCACAGCGTCCACGAAGGCCTCCACCGACTCGTGCGGCTTACCGGCGAAAGTCGCTTTGCAGCGCGTCAAGGTGCCTTCTCCGGGAATGGGCACCGGAGTTGATGAATTCGCCTGGGTCACCGTTAACATCATGTCTCGGAACGCCTCCGTTTGTGACCTTTGCAGTGCCTCAATTATTGAGGCGACGTTTTCGTTGGAAAACGTGCCAGTATGCGATGTGTGGTCGGCGCTCGGATGTAGGGCGGAGGCGCCGGCGTCGTCGGGGCGGGTTGCCGGTCCGTCTTCGGCTCGGCCCCGCGGCGGCGTCCGCATGGGCAGAGGAGTGGGGAATGCGGGAATTGGCACCGCATCATCTCTGTCTCGTCCTCTCGTGACCATAGGCATGTTGGGCGATCAGTTTTCCGCCTACTTTCGCTGAACCCGATCTCTCGAAGAAAATTGACGTTTGGCGTCAGTATGGACGCCTACTTCCGAAGAATTTACGTTGGGCGCCAGTATGAGACGTGGGGTATCTCAGGGACAGAAAGAGAGTTCCAACGACGAAGTGGTTGAGAACGTTTATTCCGCACAACACAACACGAATGAACATCCAGTACAACACGAATACGAAAGTAGGTTCATACACGAGAATAGGAAGCCACCACACCACAACAACACACAAATAGGTGAGGGACGTTATTATACTAGCCGACAGGCTGGAGTATGTGCGGCGCGCACGCGCGGTAGGTACCGATGTTCGGGGCGCGCGGGCGCGGATGGGCGCAGTCGGGCGCTGGCTCGCTCACACTGGCGGGAATCGCCGCCGGGAGAGTAATAATAAGCGACCGTTGGTTGCCGAGGGGCCCACACGGGTGCGCGTGGGGATGAGCGCGGGTAGAGGGACGCGTAAACGGCCTAGCACGAGTAAGGTACCTGTACCATTAGTCGGACGGTTTGCTATAAAACTTAATTATTCATTATGAAAATTTAACAAAGACACAGCTTAAAGCAAAGAAAATCAAAATATAATCAAGATTCATTCATCATTTTGGTATTCACAAATGCACATAATTTTCTTACTTATTTCATGCGGCTTACTTACTGTTTCGACTCGCACGTAAGGGTCGCGCATGGCGCGACAGAGATAGCTAGATATCCGAGGAACGGCGAAGCTCGCCGCGAATTTAATTTGAACTACGCTCCGCCGCACTCTTAAGAATAGCTAGGTACCTAAAGTCGTTAGGCACTGACCACTTATAGTACAACTATAGATGATAGATATATGTTATTGCACAAAAGGCTCGACGTATGTACTAAGCATTACAAAAAAAATATGTACGATTTCTGCAAGACAACCTTAAGGCAATGGACATTTGAAAGTTAAGTAACTATTTAGTTTTATACCCCTTCTCACCAGATATCGCGATCCTGTGAAAGATTAAAGTTACGTTTTGACAGCTCAACGAGCTATGATTTAGGGGCGAATTTAATCTCACTGGGAATTATAAATAAGAGCCCTGAGTGAAGATTTATTGGTCGGTATTTCTTATTTAGCCAAGGGAATGGATACGGACAAAATAACGTCGAGGTACCTATTTAGATTTGGGTAGGTATAAGATACGCCATTCATCTTGAGGGTTGGGATGATCAATGAACATCTCGACCCTCTGCAGACTTCCCTTTAACTTATTGGTTAGATGATTAATGTCCGTTCAATGAAAATGTCGTAATTATTAGTCGTAGAAATGTTAGATCCTACGCTTTTATAAAAACGTGTCGGTTGATACAATTAAAAGGTTTTAAATTAATATTTTAGTGGTAGGCATACCCTCTGAGTACGGCAATTACCCCTCATGTGATTGAGGGAAGCCCGTACCCCAGCAGTGGGGACTTAAATGGGCTGATGATGATGATGAGGAAAAACGTGGAGTAAAATAAGTAGTGGGATTAATACTGACTATAACTAGGACTAAACTAAGTTTAAAGTAACATAGCATATCAACTATAATTATCAGGTTAAACCACCCGGACCCCTAGTTTAAAATTAGTACTACAATAATTCAGTAACAATGACAGTTTATCTCTGTGACAGTTCATTCCGTTTTACACCAAAGTTATTTGTGAGAAAGTAGTAAGTAAATTTATTATTATGATTTAATCCCAAAAATATAAGCAATTTGGAAACCTTACCAAATACAATATTTTATATATTGTTGCTTAAAAAAATTCTAAAATATGATTTACTTTAGACAACAATGCAAGGTTATGTAAAATATTTCATTTTACTTTTCACTGAACGAATGATTGAACGATTCGAACAATTTTAACACTATCCAGGTACTAAGTGGTCTATGGTTAGTTAGTCGAGGATATGTAATAAAAAATTAAGCACTAACATTATTCCGTAATAATCATAAACTTGCTAGTTTAGGATTAAAGCCGGTATCAGAGTAGTTGTTTGTAATATGAGTATTTGATGGTTTTTTGTACAGTGAAAATATAGAAATCATTGAATTGTATGGTTTGTAAGACTGCTTGTGTGTTTGTGTGTGTGTGTGTGTGTGTGTGCGCGTGCACAGCACCCTTCCACCTTCCTATAGTTAAGGAAAAAACGTCACGGACATCCAACATTTTCTCGAAGTTCAGGCAATTTTCTATTCTTTACTCATGTGGCGACGTCCTCAAATTGGAGGCCATGACGTACAGGTCACTGAGCCATCGATAAGCAGGTAAAAATTATTAGCTTATATACCTACTGTCCCACTGCAGGGCAAAGGCCTCCGTCATAGAAATCAAGTTATCGCTACTATGATGGGATTAGGCTTAATCGCCACGGTTGCCAAATGCGGATTGGTGATCACAAACCCGAGCAATCTTCGAATAATTCGAAACATACTTTTTTTCGACACGGGAATCGAACCCGGGACCCCGAGATCACGGCCCAACCAACCATCTAAAAGATACCCTGACAATATTGGTCCGTGATTATACCATTAAGGAACAAATTGTCAAGGAGCTTCTACACCGAGCTCAATTAATAAATTAGTTCTGTAATAATGCTAGTACAATATACACGCTCATTAACCAAGGGGCCGCAGGGTATGGAACTACAGAAGCCATCCCCTCATCATCATCATAAGCCCATTTAAGTCCCCACTGCTGGGGCACGGGCCTCCCTCAATCACATGAGGGGTAATTGCCATACTCACCACGCTTGGCAGACGGGTTGGCGAGGGTTTTGATATAAATGCAGAGTTTTCCTTCTCTGGGTGCTGTTGATCATGCCAGCAGCTTTACCTTAGTCGCCCTTTACGACACCTCGGTAAGAGTGAGGGTGGCCTATTCTACTCTGCCGGGGACCACACGGCGTACGGCGATTTCGCGCGTACTGATACTGCCTGACTGACTGATTTGCTGCCTTCCGGCGAACTTTGTACTGTAACTTTCGTTTGCTTTAGTTTAGTAATTATTCTCCTAATCAATGCGTTGTCTAATTCAACGACAAAGGTGTTTATTCATCATCGTGATATTTTGAGCGGCAAGCGGGATGGGCGCTCGAGACACTTTAAGGCAATATCGCGGACACTAGCGCTGCCTAGTGATTTATAATGGTTGTGGTAACTAGGAGACATTTTTTTTAAAAAAGTGAGCAATAAATACTTAAGGAAAGTATTCTAAGTAGGCTAACAAATAATTGCAACAACATTAATTAATACAGCCGTCTCCTAATGGCTACGAATTACTGTAATAATCTGTGTCTACGAACGTAACATTATATTTAATTAATTATAGTAAATAACACACTTTAAAATTTCATCTCGTGTTCAGGCGGGACTCCAACCCACACTTTCCGCCGTATTTTAAATCACGATCTAAAGTTATTACCGTACAAAGCTCATGTCATCCAGTTCCAACTGAAAGAAGCTGGCACACATTTTGTTCGGGAACTATTCTTAGTTCTCGATTTGTAATAAGGGGGTTTTTGTTTTGATCCATAGACATTCCATGCCTTTTATTACAAGTGTGACAAGGAATAAAAAAAAACCGCCAAAAAGACAGAAAAGGTAAAATTAACAATTTTATTAATATTATAATTACCTAATTAAGACGGCGAACAACACAATTCACAATATTGTACCTCATAATAAATTTCGTGTTAATTCCTGTCTTATCAATTTTAGTCAAATGCAACGTGAAAATCCATAAAAAGGTTTATTAATTTATTATCGGCGCGGAGTTATTATCGTCGCAGCACCGGATGGCAAGCAGCACAGAATAACCTCCCTCGGCGAGCTGAATAGGATCTGCGGCCCGCTCACAGACACCCAGGCTGCGACTACAGGTTCTGCGCAAGATGTGGCTAGTGGAGGCAGATCGAGGCGCAACCGAAAATAGTTTGTTTTTAGTGGTAACAAAATCGTGTTAGGATATTCTTGCATTTAATAACTTCCTAATTGACTTTTCTCCCTGGCTTCTTTTTACCTTCTATAATTTGCACTCTTGTACTATATTCTTTATATTACCCACAAATTGTTTAATATTTATTGCCAAAATATTTTTTTTTCCTCCCATTCTATGAAAACAAAGTTCAATCAATCTTATCTTATGATGTCAAACTGACAGCTGTCAGTTGATGCCATAGATTCCTTTTTTTTTTTTTTTTGTTTTCCTTAATATGTTCTATCCTAATTATGGAACTTATTTAAGTTCCTTGATCCTAACCCGATTGCGTGCGTTTCGTTCCACATAGTGCCAAACCTTTTTGTTTTTTTTTGTGATGTGCCGATTTTGTTGTTTTAATTTGTTGTTGTTTTTATTTTTATTTCGTTTTTAATTCTCCTTTTTAAATGGTTTTATGACCTATTTCTTGCATACTGCTGGCAGGTGGAGGAACGATCTTATTAAGTAATACACATATTTAAGTCTATATTATAATACTTATATATATATATATATATATATATATATATATATATATATATATATATATATATATATATATATATCTATATATATTTTATACATAATATTTAGAATTTATTTTAGGTATATTTAAGAAATATGGATTCGCCTAAAAGTACAAGTGACCAGAGCGATCATTTCCTCTCCTTTTCCTCATCCACAGAAGATAGCTTCCACTCTACTCCCATGCCGCTCTCCGATACCCTCGAAGCTACCTTCTCTGATGTTTCCAAAAATTTTAATATCGTGCATATTAATGCCCAGAGTATCCCTGCCCATTTCCCAGACATGTTGACAGCGTTTGACAACCGAAACATTCACGCCATTCTTGTCTCAGAAACCTGGCTGAACGCATGTCTTCCATCTACCTCCTACTCACTCCCCGGTTTTCAACTCCTTAGAAATGATCGCATTAACCGAGCCGGCGGCGGAATAGCAATCTATATACGTACTCACATTCCCTGTTCAATCGTTAATGTTTCACCCCCGTCCTCGTCCTCGGATATCGCTCAAAACCTCTTCATTGAACTAGAACTTTCCCATACTAAACTTCTTCTCGGAGTCTTCTACAGTCCTTCTCTGCGAGTGGATTATTTTTCCACTCTTGAGAAACTGTTAGAGGACCTGACGCCTCTTTACAGTCACACTTGGGAGACGGGAGACTGAGGAGGGAGAGACTGGGAGACTTTAACACATGTCTTTTAAAAAATGATTCTCGTTCCCATCGCCTTAGATCAGTCATAGATTCGAACAACTTGAACATTCTTCCTCTTAACGCCACTCACTTTTTTCCCAACTGCACGCCCTTTTTACTAGATCTTACTATTGTATCTTCCACCGACCATGTGGCTAAGCATGGTCAATGTCCTGCCGATGCCTTTTCTTATCATGATTTATTGTATTTGTCATACAAAATCCGTCCTCCTAGATCTAAGGCGAAAATTGTCCTTCAACGTAACTTTGGTGGCATGAACATAATTGAACTACGTCATGACGCTGACAGCATCGACTGGTCCCCAGTCTATGATGCTGCTAGTGTCGATGATAAGGTCGGTGCGTTTAATTCACTTACCATTGCACTTTTCGATAAGCACGCTCCAGTTCGCCCTGTTAAAATCAAGCACGCTCCTGCACCTTGGCTTACTGAGGACCTCAAATCGCTTATGGATAAAAAAAAACGCTGTGAAATCCCGCTACAAAATGGACCCGTCCGATAAGAAAAAAGAAAAACACAAGTTGCTAAGGAACCGCTGCAATAGGTTGTGTAGGGACGCTCAACGACGCCACATCCACAAATCAGTCGAAAATGGAAATCCAGCAAAGGTCTGGAAATTTCTCAAGTCAATCGGAATTGGAAGATCGCGTAGTGATTCTTTCCCAAAAGATATTAATATTAATCTTTTAAACAAGCATTTCTCTTCGTCTGCGGCCATTGATAGTGCTGTAAAAACTAACACTTTAAATCATCTGTCATCTCTTCCATTTCCGGACTTCTCTCCGTTCGTCTTTAGTCAGTTACTTGATTGTGATGTTAAGAAGAACATATTGTCCATTGCATCTAACGCTGTCGGCAGCGATAGCATTAGCCGTAACATGATCTTACCCCTCCTTGACATCCTCACCCCCGTCATTACTCACATTCTTAACCACTCCTTGTCCACCAGTACTTTTCCTACTGCCTGGAAAGATGCTCAGGTCATACCACTTCCTGAGAAATCCAAGCCATCTTCTCTCTCCGATTACCGACCTATATCCATTTTACCATTCCTTTCCAAAGTCCTCGAGAGAGTTATTCATCAACAGCTCAGCCGTTTCCTCTCTGAAAATCAACTCTTCAACCCGCTCCAATCCGGTTTCCGCCCAGGTCATAGTACGGTTACTGCTCTCGTCAAGATTACTGATGACATACGCCATGGTAGGGACAGCAAACATCTCACAGTACTAGCTTTGTTGGACTTTAGTAATGCTTTCAACACCGTGGATTTTGACATCCTGCTTGGCGTGTTGCGTTCTATTAACATATCTCCAACAGTAATTGACTGGTTTCATAGTTATTTGTTTGGACGCCGGCAACGAATCCGTGTTGATGATGTTATCACTGAATGGTGTGATATTAGCGCCGGTGTACCGCAGAGTGGCGTCTTGTCTCCTCTCCTCTTTGCAATTTTCATTAATAACATAACTCATAATCTTACTTCATCCTACCATCTCTATGCAGACGACCTTCAACTTTATTCGCAGGGTAGTCTTGATAACCTTACAGACGTTGTACAGATCCTAAATGCGGACTTGCACCGCATTTCGGAATGGAGCAGCTCGTTCGGCCTCAAGGTCAACCCTGCCAAAACTCAGGTGATGATAGTTGGTGGCCCGCGGTTAATTGCAAGGATTGACTGGGGGCCTCTGCCAGCTGTCACTTTTGACGGAGTCCATATCTCATATAGCAGGAAAGTTAAGAACTTGGGTGTATTTATGGACGATTGTTTATCCTGGGATGCGCAAGTGGGAGAGGTCAGTAGAAAAATGTTTGCTTCAGCGGGCGCGATAAATAGACTGCGAAATTTCTTGCCGATACCTACCAAAGTTGCTCTTGTACAGGCTTTACTTTTACCTATTCTCGATTACGCAGATTGCTGTTACCTTGACCTCAGTGAAAGACTTCTCGATAAGCTGGAGCGCCTTCAAAATTTCTGCATCCGCATCATTTTTGGCCTACGCAAATATGACCATGTGTCTGAGTTCCGTGCACAGCTTAACTGGCTCCCCATTCGTCGGCGTCGCGACCTTCATGTCCTCTCCCTGTTATATACCGTCTTATTTAATCCTCTGGCTCCAGCTTATCTCAAAGAGCGATTCCAATTCTTGCAACCTGCCGACGGTCGAGAAATGCGCTCAGAATCCTATTCACAATCCTTTACTGTTCAGTCCATTCGTCTCTGGAACTCCTTACCCCTTCCAATCAGGAAATCACAATCCCTTCCTATATTCAAGTCCCGTGTCAAATCTCACTTCCTATCTCTATAAATAGGTACACTGTCTTTTCCTTGTCTCTTTTCCCTTTTTTATGTGGTCTGCTTTCTGGTCATTTATACCTATCTATAAGAAATATTTTTATTGAATTTTTGTTATAAATTATCTATGTATATATTATTGGGTATGTATGTATTGTTTATTATTATTTATGTAATGTAATAATATTAATATATAAAATAATGTATATTTCTGCCATTCTCAATTTCATTTGTTAAATTACTTTGCACTGCCTTCCCTTATTACGAATACGATATTTCTTTCCTCTACCCAAAGGTTGTCTGGAAGAAATCGCTACAAGCGATAAGACCGCCTTATTGTACTGTCTGTTGCTGTTGTATCATGCTTGTATTTTATTTTTGTGCAATAAAGAATATCTATCTATCTATCTATCTATCTTAATATTACCTTTCATAACTAAACTCAAAAGGTAAAAATTAATAGGCTTTTTAGGTGGCGTGGAATTTATTTATTCTGTGGTTTAATATTAATACCTACGACTCACTCTTCTCCAAAATTTTATACTTCTCCATTTTAGAGCATTTGTTAGACACAAATGCTCTAAGATGGAGAAGTTACTTAAAAAGACTCTCAATATTTGAATTTACTAAGAAACGTAAATAAACAAAAGAATAATTCAGTAAATTGTAGGTTGTGAATTCGGAGAGCGTTAACTGGGTGGAAATAGAGATGGAAATGGCGTGTCGATTTCCCCAAACGCCCTATCGATATTTATAATAATATTAAATTCATATGATGATACAATAATCAGCTTATTGTGAGAACTCATTATGTACAAAAAATCATCTGGTAAGCAAAGGAAGTTTTCTTTTCTTTGTTCCTATTGTAGTAAAAATCATTATCGTAATAATAAGATGGTGTTAAGGATTAAATGATTGATTTTTCATAATTCATATGTTTGTATAAGTTAGTCCTACAGTAAATTGACCCTTTATATCTTGAAGATAGGACTTAATGATATTTGTAATTAATGGGTTCTTCTCATAAGCCGACAGATTGTTTATTCAGTATAAGGGCAGATAACATAAGATTACATAAAAACTTAATAAAATGCTAGCCCTAGGTTTTTCTTTGCCTGAACTAGGATGAACCCGTGCTTCAAGCAATGATGATGAATGATGATTACTCAAATGACAAGAATTCGTGGAAATGATAAACTACGAGTATTCCTCTACACCTATAACATTGTAATGGATTTATTAATTCATGTTTGACATTAAATCAATTTGTAAGTAGTTATAAAAATTGTAGCGATCAAAAACAGTAGGTAAATGGTGAGTTTCTTGCCGGACCTTCTAGTAATCTTTCCGATTACGGTGGGAAAATCACATTATTTTTCTTTTCTTTTTTTTAATTTTTTTGGAACAACAAACAATTTACACTAAGTAATAGTGTACCTATGAAATTGCCTTTTTGTATCTTCTATACTCACTTTTTTTTAAACTTGTAAAATAACTATTACTTCACCATAGTTATTAGGAACGTGTAGGATAGATAGATATATATTTTTTATTGCACAAAAACAACATTCAAGTATGATATAACAACAACAGACAGTACATTAAGGCGGTCGTAACGCTAGGATAGTTTTCCAGAATATTTTTTTTTCAATTAAAAAGTTATTATTGATAAAAACGTCAATTCTGCCAAGTTAAAAAGGGTCATTTTCAATTATTATTTTTTGCATCACAAATAGAATAATATATGATTGTTATATATTCTGGTCTCTATTTTAAAATAAAGCTTAAAATATAGTCTTAAATCAAAATAAAATTATAGTATATCATATCAATAATCATCTTATTGTGTCTAGAAAAAAAACGGCATATTTCATAGGTAAAGACAATATCTGGTTCTGTTATAAAAATCCCTTGTACTATCATATTCCAGGCCCGTAAAGTACCTATGTATTATTCTGATCTCCTAAGCTGTATATTCGGATGTAGTTAGAATTAAACTCATTCCAATACGTGTCTAAAGTGTCAAGCTTCCTCCTTACATAATCTGGTGTTTTTCGGTCTTGGCCATCCTTCTTGAAATTTTTCAGAAGGCTGTCCATTCCTTGCATATGCTGGTTTTGCGTTGCTAACAAATTGTCCAGCTCCATGGTGATTACAATGATAAATATAAATGGAAAGATCTTACTTGGTTTGGTGGTCTGGTATTGTGCCGCTTTGAACCTTGGTTTGGGTCAATGCCGTTGGTGAATGGTTGCTCAGCCTGGTGATGGCGAGAGCAGGCTCTGGACTGGTCTGTCCACAGCGCTGGTGATACAGGAAGAACCCCTCGTCGAATAGCCGTTAAGATCCAGCAGGGCGTGGTAAGCCCCTTGGTGAATTCTCGCAACTCGAGACCGTCACTGGTTAACACTCGCGAATGGGCTCCTTCGTCGCTCGAAGGACCATTTAGATGTATGGTTCTTACATTTAGAGTTAGGATTGATGAATGGAAAGCCACTGGTAAGATTCACTGAGAGTTTATTCTAAGATAGACACGAATATACAGAAAAGGAAGGCTAGACACTAAATGGTGAAATATGGTGAGAATGGTGTGAGTGAATACGCGCGATTGGTACGATGATCGGTTATACACTAAGTACAAAATATAATTATAATAAATCGCATAAACACCGCGAATTGGGGCATATTCGGGTCAAATTACAGACGCACCGCGACATGTAATTCAATGTACGTTCAAAGATCGTACAGACAATAATTGGTATTTTAATATTATATATATATATAATTAAAAGAATTATAAAGAACACGCCTATTTTGTTAAATACAAATATCAATGTGAAAACATAAGTTACAAAGGTGTTATAATTAATTTGACAGATGGGTCCGCTATGCATGCTCTGCTCTACATATAAGACAAGCAAATAAAATGTTTATTAATAATAATACAATTTAATCTCTAAATACAATTTAAAAAATCAAATTACATGTCTAATCAAGTATTAAATGAATATTATAGTTCAACGTATTATAAATATGTCGGAATAGTAATAAGATTGATGTCAGTTTTTTAGTTCTGAGAATACATTGATTGAATAGAAGGCCTTTTCTACCAAAAAATAAATACATTTCTTTTGAAATCCTGATTCATTCGTATCGCTCGTCTTGTGTCGCTAATAAAAGAAGAAAGAAAGAAAAATCGTTTATTTTTGCACATTTACACAGTTCTCACTACATGCATGGTTTAAAAGAATGTACAAAAAAATAGGTCCCCGCTCAGCATGTGCTGTGGCCGACCACCTCAGCGCTGATCTTCCGCGGGTGCCTTTTTTAATGTAAAATATAAAATGTAATAACTACTCGTATCTTCATATCGACATGCACAAAAACCGATACATCGATATTTTTAACGCTTTGCATCCCTAAGACACGGGTCAAAGCAATCGCTTCTGTACTGTAATCATTTATTATTCACGCACACTTAACGCTGGGAGAAATCTGAGAAGGCGAAACTACATACGTACGTAATATTGGCTGCGAAAAAATGTGCGAAAATCTCGAAATGACTGTTGGGATCGGATAGGCCGTAAAAACGAAATTGTATTGACGGACATACGTGCAAAAGATAGATATTCGGCCACACGAGAATGTGTTAACAAAAATAAACCTTATTACATTGGCTAAAATATCAATATTACGAATAAGATGAAGGCTTCCCTGTTGCGAAATTAAAAGTTAATATTGATATGTAGTTATTTTTACAAAGTTAATATAACATTTAATTGTTCACAAACTGTGGTTTTCTAATTGACGTCCATCCAGCTGCCATAGAAAGATGATTTAGTTATCTTCGTTTGGCGTAAAGTGCTGATATGAACCTTTTGGACTGGTTATTACAAAAAAGCGATAGCCGCCTAACCTTCGCAATCCTTAGACAGGGGAATCAACCAACTCTGGTTGAGTTGGTCCGTGACGTTTACATGTTTTTTTTTGTGATAGGACGCAGCTGATAGACGGATCACCTGATGGTAAACGCATTCCGCCACCCATTGACACCCGCAACACCAGTGTAGTCCCCCCTTTTCCCCGGATTGGGTCTCCGGTACCCTCACACACGCAGCGAAACACAGCACAGTGCTGCATCACGCCGGTTTTCTGTGAGGCCGTGGTATCATATACAAGGTGTATATGTGAACATTTACAAAGGGATGTAAATGTTCTATCAACCATTCTGAACAACATTTGTTCTATGAAAAACTATGACCTTTGGAAATTCGCATAAAAAAATTTCAACTTCTCATACAAAATCGGTCACGTGACTTGGTCATTTTGTATGGGGTGTCGGAAAAATTTTTCGACTAAATTCGAAAAGTCGTAGAACAAATGTTGTTCAGAATGGTTGGTAGAACACGTGGTCATCGTCAGCCCATTTAGTCCCCACTGCTGGGGCACGGGCCTCCCTCAATCACATGAGGGGTAATTGCCATACTCACCATGCTTGGCAGACGGGTTGGCGAGGGTTTTGATATAAACGCAGAGTTTTCCTTCTCTGGATGCTGATGATCATGCCAGCAGCTTTACCTTAGTCGCCTTTTACGACACCTCGTTAAGAGTGAGGGTGGCCTATTCTACTCTGCCGGGACCACACGGCGTGTACCTACATTGTATATCGTACTAATATACTTTGCTTATTACAGACTTCTGCGTGCCGTGTACTATGGACGTAGTCTGTTACACTAATATTGTGCATATTCAACACATATAATAATATGTACTATCAATAATAATAATAACTTTACCCACGTGTTCAATTATTATTATTGAACACGTGGTTAAAGGTATATAAATGGCCACATATACTGTAATGGACACCCCACCCTAAGGACTCGACCTGCTCGACTTGCTCGCCTCGTAGTCTTTCCTTGGTCCTTGGTCTATACTCTAACTCGCTACTCCCTACGCGAAAAGTTGTCTGCAGTCGCGTGTAGAATCGAAGGAATGGAGGTACTACCACGACGGCTCAAATACTGGATCTATAATAATTATTGAATTAATATCTAAGCTACATCAAACCCTAGTGATTATAAGCCTGCCGCAAGGAAAACGTAAACCCGAGTTTTCATATAAAACTTGTGATCCGTCTAGAATTTAAACAATTTCGTTTTGTAATACCTTTCTACTAGTTACTTTAGGACCGTTTTTGTTTGAAGTAGAAATAAAAGCTGAGATATAATACCAAATGAGAATTTTACGCAGCCCGTCTAAACCAGAATATCATATAAGACAGTCAGTGCTTTAAACTAACTTTTATGCTTAGTGGAATAGTTTTAAACAAATCAGAAGTTTGTCCGACCACGGCCACTACAAGTCTAGTCTTGTAATAAGTCAAGATTTAAAATAATAAATGATCCCCCAGTTATAGATATAGCGCAAATAATTCACAAAGAGCTCTTTTTATCCCCTGTGCAGGTACTTTATGTTTTGATTGTACGTACAATTGTTTATCTCAAGAGATCTTGTTTTATAAATTATATATCCATGGATTAAAATGGAGTGAGCTGAACTCAACTTGGTACCCCCATGGCACTGTTTGTGTTTTCTTTTTGTAATATTTCGTCGGTACGAATTAGGTGCGGAATGAAATATAGGGCACTCTTGCGCTCTTGATAAGTTGATGTATATGATGACGTGTTTTGTCTACCGAGTCGTAGTAGTACTTGACAAAGTCCAACAGGCTCTGAATACCTAAGCGACGGCTCCAGCCTACTAAAAAAATGGAATGTTCCCTCCAAAGTTCAACTAAAACTTAATAAAAATGCTGGCGCCTAGCATTAATTCAATGTAACACTCTTGCAAAAACCTCTAAACTTATTTATAGAATATTTAAATGATATTTGAAATAGCTCCCACTGCGTAGTTATTGTTAGATAAAATACGTTGCGCGATATCCCTCTACTAATAACAACGACCTTTGCCTTGCTTCTCTAGAATCGGTCTAGATCCACGTACACAGCTATTATCACGTAAAAACACACAAATCTTAAACAACTGGCAACTAATTCCATGAGTAGGCTTAAACTTTATCACAAATAAAACGCGCTTTTATAAACTTTTACAAAATAACTATCCTTGCGTCACTTAGAATAATCACTAATTTACCCCAGCGTAAATGTTTACGCGGCCTAAGTGTGTGTTTACCTACAGCTGCTAAGACCTAGTGTTCTGTCCCTAGGTCTGTCAAAGTTTCCACCACGGAATCTTGAGGTGTGTGTGAATGTGTCAAAGTTAACCGACTCCTAACGCCCTAGCTGGAAAGAAACCGGGCCTACAGGTTAGGAAGGTTTCTCACCATAGGAAATGTAAGGAAACGGAAGGTGTCTAGGTCGCCCCCGAAGAGGCGAATTCCACAAAGCTTTTGCTGAGAGTCTGGCGGGAAAAACCAGAGAAACCTATTCTAGGTCCACTTCTACGGGCCCAAACCGCTCCGTGAAACTCGTTCGGGCCGCTGCGGTCTTGTTAGCTATTCTGTTCAAACACTGTTCCTCCTTGGTTTTTAGAAAGACTAGGTAATTGAAACCAATTAGCAACCGCAGTATCCAAACTAGCTTAGCAGCCCAGTACAAAACCTCTATTAGGCCCGAATGCCTTTAAGCTCGGTATGCGAACCGATATTACAATTAACCACAAAGATCTTGACAAAGATCAAAAAATCACTAAGACACTGAACTTTTCCTATAACACAAGTCGAAGAACAATGTCTCTCGTGAGCATGACGTGCAAGCAAGACGCCCTGTGACCAACTGTCAATGTTGTCCCTCGGAACTACATTATATAATTACGCAATGTGCATTTTGACGCCTAAAGTGCCAAAAAAAACCCCCACGCTCGCAAGGCCGACGCTTTGCTATCGCTTTGCACGTGTTCAAATCGTTTCACACAAAAAGAATAGAAAAGGACAGACTTCTCCCAAACTTTAAACTTTTTACAGTTCCTTTGCCAAGCAAAATTGACCAATATCTAAACGTTATAACTCCTTTGTTTTTATTTAGGAACTGAGTATATACCTAGATGTGAATAAGCTGTGAAGCCTTTGTCTCTCTTGCGAGATACGATTCGTACACTCAACTTATTATTTAAACGCATGGCAACTTATTCTACAATTATATCTAATTGCATTCGCTGTTTATAAGCGTCTTAATTAAGTACTCTTAACAGGAGGATCGACCATTAGTCTTTTGACCAGACCTTGTTCCGTACTACATGGATATATCTTTAGAGCTGATTTATTGTTTTAAACTTCCACAATAATTGATTAATAAATATTTAAAAGGTTGAGCTATTTTCATTAAACGAGATCGCTCTAGATGGTTTACCTAGTAAACAAACATCCTTTTTTTTACTGTCAATCGCTTTCTAATTCTGCGAAGACCCTGCTCTTTTGTCTTAAGTTGCACACGTGCAAGGCCACTTACTGTTCCTTGTGCCTTATGCAAGTTTAAAGCATCTTTAGTTTTTTTTGTACAATTCAATATTTTGTTTTCGTGTTGATTTTTAGACTTATGTCTATTAATAAAATATAAGGGGCTTATTGATATGTTTACTGGTGGTTTGCACCACCACAATACATCCCCTGTATATTCATACCGAACCGTGGCTCTCCCACAGTCAACATATTCAGAATCCCAGCTAACATTGTTATTAAAAGGCGGGGTACGAATTTCTGTAATTTTACAAGCTCTTTCTTTTCAGTGTTATCGTAATTACAGTTCTGGCCGGGGATTGTTTCGCTAATTACAAAAGAACAATGGGTGTAATTTCGCTCGTGAATACGCGAAAAGAACGGTCGAAGCTAGGGGCGTCAAAATGAAGGATGGGGAGGATTTTTCACCTTAATAGTATTTTAACATTGTAATATTTTGATAAACTTTTTTATTTGTACAGCGGAAACAGGTAAGCAGTACTCTACCAACCATTAAGGCGACGGGTATCTTACTACGGGGTAGCTAGCTAGCGACATCAATTGATTCAAATTGTTAGCTACTAAACCGGATTTGAAACAATTTCGGAGCGGGAGTCTCTAAGCAAACATTTATACTATTTGTATGTTATGGTACGCACATCTAGTGAGTTAGTGGTAGATAAATTAAAGTCACTGGTAAGAGAAAGAAGAACTGTATTGTCCGAATTAATTAAGAACTAATAATGGTAAATGGGAAGAAACCAGCCGACCCCAGATAACCTGGGAAAAGGGCAGGAGGATGATGATGAATGGTAAATGGGAAATGGTTGTATGGTATGAGTACACGCGATATGTATGGTGATCGATCGTACACTGGTTGAACAACGACGTACTTACGAGTAAATGAAATATGCAATCGATATGAAAATAGCTGACGGTGCATCGCGGCGCGCGCGTGGTGTCATCGTTTACCCAATGTACAATGTACGGAACCCGTACACTATTTATTTAATAATTGTGCTTTACTTTTTGATCTGATTTTGCACCCAAAATTTGAATTAACGCCATAAGTGGCCGTTTTTGGCGGTAGAGTACAAAAGCAGGCTTAAAGTTAAGTATAAGTATTAAATAAATAGTAGGTATAAGTGTTTTCCGAGAGGCTGCAGATTCGAAATTGTTAAAAAGATATCCGGTTTAGTTGATAACAATTTAAATCAATTAGCGTCGCTCTAGTGTGCCCTATCCATCACCTTAAGATGTTAATTATACATAAGTACCTACTTATAAATAGTTTTGAATTACTTAAATGTATGACGATTTGTAAGTGCTGTGTAGAAGCAATAAAGAATTTAGCTAATATGCAAATAAAGATTTTTGTTGGTTTGATTTGAATTCGGAAGTCGAAAAAAATCCGACGATTTTCCAAAAGTCGTAGACCACACGTTTTTCAGTATAGTTCGCACAAGACAATGGTTCAAGGAATGTAACAGCCTGTATTTTAGTTGGTCTTTTTATGATCACCCTATTGCTCCAAGCAACGACTCCGGACGTTGGAGAATTAGTGAAATTTCCCAGAGAAATTCCATAATTGTTATGTAGGTACATAATGTAAATGGAATTCGCTATGTCTCTAATATTAGTTCGACAATACCTATTGTGAGTTCGCGTATTCAATTTAGACCAGATGTTGCTGGTAATTGCATTGTCAATCTTAATTCTTTTCATCGTGATTGTACTTGACTTGACATGGGCTCGACCGGAGTGATATCACGGCTTCACAGAAAACCGGCCTGGAGCAGCACGGTGCTGTGTTTCGCTGCGTGAGTGAGGCTACCGGAGGCCCAATCCGGGGGAAAGGGGGGTTTCAAGGTTGGCAGCGCAATTGTGACTCTATTAATGTCGCGGGTGTCCATGGGGGTGGCGGCAATCGCTTATTATCAGGTGATCCGTCTGCTCGTCTGCCACCTATAAAAAAGCTTTACTAATAAACTAGGGTAGACAGCCACGCGGCTCTGCGGTATCTGTAAATTTATTTCTCCGATTCTCCACCGATTTTTGCGAAATACCAACGTCGTAGTCGTACTTAATGTCATCCAGACGCTTCAACATAATTAATTTCTGAGTCATCCAAAGTATTTAAGTTCCGTGTTTTGCCACGGGATTTCTTTCGCGGCGCTGACTCTACTTAGTTGAAAAATAGTTTGTGAAAAATTTTATGTTCGAAATTTAAATATCGCCTGTCTTTTGTTTTCATTGTCTCTTTTTTCCTTGATTTTGAACCATGTGATTCAGATAATTCAATTCAATTCATTTATTATCAGACTAGTGGCCCGCCATATTTTTTCAAAACCTGGACTTTTCTTCTTTCTTAGCAGGAGTTCAAAAAAGTACATAATATTCATTTATTGAAATACAATAAAAGTATGTCTAAATTAAATTTGTATAAAAAATCCCAAATACCAATTTTCCCGACTCTCGGCATCATCATCTTAGCGTTTTGTCCCGGTTGCGTCCTAAGCTCTGGAGCCCGTGGTTTGCTTCGACTCCTTTACTTGGCACGATCTTGTACCACCATGATCCATTGTGGTCAATTTGTTGGCATGCATGTTATCCATTACGACGTCAAGCCTTAAAAATTAAGAATCTTCCATACGAATTTGTCCCAAGCTCTGGAGCCCGTGGTTTGTTTCGACTCCTCTACTTGGCACGATCTTGTGCCACCATGATCCATTGTGGTCAATTTGTTGGCATGCATGTTATCCATTACGACGTCAAGCCTTAAAATTAAGAATCTTCCATACGAATTTGTCCCAAGCTCTGGAGCCCGTGGTTTGTTTCGACTCCTCTACTTGGCACGATCTTGTGCCACCATGATCCATTGTGGTCAATTTGTTGGCATGCATGTTATCCATTACGACGTCAAGCCTTAAAAATTAAGAATCTTCCATACGAATTTGTCCCAAGCTCTGGAGCCCGTGGTTTGTTTCGACTCCTCTACTTGGCACGATCTTGTGCCACCATGATCCATTGTGGTCAATTTGTTGGCACGCATGTTATCCATTACGACGTCAAGCCTTAAAAATTAAGAATCTTCCATACGAATTTGTCCCAAGCTCTGGAGCCCGTGGTTTGTTTCGACTCCTCTACTTGGCACGATCTTGTGCCACCATGATCCATTGTGGTCAATTTGTTGGCATGCATGTTATCCATTACGACGTCAAGCCTTAAAAATTAAGAATCTTCCATACGAATTTGTCCCAAGCTCTGGAGCCCGTGGTTTGTTTCGACTCCTCTACTTGGCACGATCTTGTGCCACCATGATCCATTGTGGTCAATTTGTTGGCACGCATGTTATCCATTACGACGTCAAGCCTTAAAAATTAAGAATCTTCCATACGAATTTGTCCCAAGCTCTGGAGCCCGTGGTTTGTTTCGACTCCTCTACTTGGCACGATCTTGTGCCACCATGATCCATTGTGGTCAATTTGTTGGCACGCATGTTATCCATTACGACGTCAAGCCTTAAAAATTAAGAATCTTCCATACGAATTTGTCCCAAGCTCTGGAGCCCGTGGTTTGTTTCGACTCCTCTACTTGGCACGATCTTGTGCCACCATGATCCATTGTGGTCAATTTGTTGGCACGCATGTTATCCATTACGACGTCAAGCTTTAAAAATTAAGAATCTTCCATACGAATTTGTACCCCCCTTTCACCCCATTCGAAACTGAAGAAAATAATGCTGAAAGCACTTGTATTTAATTTGTTTAAAGATCCCAAACATCAATTTTCATGACTCTAGCTTTAAAAATGACTAGAATTTTCCATACAAGGTTTTTACCCCATTTTGACCCCTATAGGGCTTGAATTTAAAAAAACTGAAACAGGTAAATTTTTATTTTTAATAAATAAATACAATCCCAATTTTCAAATCTTTAAAATCAAAACTGAAAGAATTTCATAAGAACATTAATGGCCCCTCAGACCCATTTAGGGGTTGAATTTTTAAAAATCCACCTACATATGTTCCAAATTTCATGATTTTCGGTCCAGTTTCGGCTGTGCGTTGATTTGAGAAAGACCAAAAACTGTTTTCACATGCTCACATCTGCACATGCATAATCACAAATTTACCGTCCAGCAACAGATGGCGCTAATCTGACTGTTCCATACAAAAACAAATTTCTCATACAATCCTACATCGCAATGCAACATTTTTGCACCGACTTGAGATATATACGACAAACCAAATTTGCAAAGTTACATCTTCCTTACGTCCATGAAAACGTTAGGTACCTCTTTATAAATAGTATAGATAACATAGATCCAATGATGGTCAGTAATTATGTGTACTTTATGTAACATATGTATGGAATTCAAATTATTGTCATTGTCGCATTACATTACATTTGAATATCAACTAAATAAATAAAGGAAATGTCACATTCAATAAAATTTATTTAGGCAATAATGTATTTTGGGAGGTACCTACTTCAGTTTTTTAATAATATTTATTTATAGGAAAATTATAAATAAATTATGATATACTAAACAACATTGACCATTATAACTTTTTTGTAAATTCTCAATGCACATGATTTAACTTATGGTCAAATCAAGTATGGTAAATAAGTAATATAATTAAATATTTCTAAATAACTATGTCATTGTTGCAGAACATAATAATGCCTCACCAATGGCTGGAGGGGAACCTACCAGTGGCTGCCAAGTGCGACGTGTGTGATAAGACCTGCGGTTCAGTGCTGCGGTAAGTTAACTGTATATATGTTAAGTTAACTGTCTCGATGGCGCAATGGATAGTGGGTCGCAATTTAAAGCGACGGCGGGTCCCGGGTTCGATCCCAGTGTCGGGCCAAATTTTGTACCCGAGTTTTTCTGTCAAGAAATTCTCAGTTTCAGCCCGGAGTCTGAAATTTTGGCGGTCTTGTACGCCCGTACGTTGGAAAGCACGTTAAGCCGTTGGTTCTGCATCGGATCCCTCTCCGGTCGTGTCACACTTGTGTCCCCGATGGGACACTAGGAATATGAGGAATATGAGGGCGAGGGAATAGAGAGTGAACTTATGTTTGCGCACACACTTAGCACTATAATATATCCTGCGTAAATGGCTGATAGATATAAGGTGGGCCGCCTTAGCCGTAATCGGTTGATATAATTATTATTATAAGTGTCGGGTGTAAGTCCAACAAAGTAAAGATGGTTAAAATGGTAAAAATAAGTATATTGGTAAATGGTAAATGGTAAACGCGCGCGCCCTGACTTAAACACTGTACTTCGTACATATTCCCGAGGGCGAAATGGAAGATGAGGGTGCATGGTGATACAAGATGATTAAACAATAATTTGGTGCATTTTACAAGATGGTATTAATATAAAAACTTATAAATTTCATTTTCTACTGTCTCTATTCCACTACAGTAAAATTAAAAGAGTTTGGTAATTTCACTTTGTTAACTTTCGCATATACACGGTTACTAGCACTTGCATTATCCTGGTTATGAACTCTATTATATTCATCACTAACATTAAAACACTGATCACTTCCACTTAAACACTGGTGAGAAGAACTGGCAGCTCGCCGACGGGCGCGGGGCCGCGGGGCGGGCGGAGTCTCCGCCGCGCGCCATTGCGCCCTCGCGCGCAGTCTCCGCACGAAGTACACCAAGCATGCTACTATACCAGCAGCCGCTATTATGTAGATTACAATGTAATGATGGATATCATGGTAGTTAAAAGATGTGTCGTCCTCTAACTCGTCTTTGGTATTATTTTTTACTTCACCTATTTTATCCTTGATGGTCTTAAGCTTCCGCTCAATATCGGTTTGGCTGGTGTCATTTTCATAATTAGATGTTATGGATAGGGACACATTAACAATGTTATTAATAGATGGTATTTCGATATGTAGAATATCGGGTATCAACTTTATATCGTGACTCGATTCTTTGTGCGATAATAAGGTGATATCGCCGTCTTTGATGATGCAGCCGTTGTTCAATGCTAGAATCCCGACCTTGTCTAATCGCTCAATTGTAATATGATAGTCACATATGTTTTGAATAGAGCACTGGCCGCAACATGAGTACAAGTAATTGTTTACCTTTTGTAATTGCACCATGTGTTTTTGCACTCAAAGCTTTCTGTCTTACAACTTAAAGGCTCATTTTCTTTAATGCAGAAATGTTGGTCGGTTTTGGTCATAGAAATGGGAATTTGGTGAGCGCATAGTAAATTATACGAATCATAATGAATGCATTGTTGTAATTGTAAATTGGATAATGGTATCTGAAGGTCCTTTTGGATATTTATGGCTAATAAATCTGACTCGATGACAATTTTTTGCATCTTACGGCCCATCACTATTGGAATTGGTATCTTTTTAATAAGGTTATTCATAATAAACGTGTCGACATCCATGGAAAAGTCATTGTGTAATGAAGAGATATTAATGGTCATTACTCCTTTGCAACTATTTTCTTGCGCTCCTATACCGAAGATAGATCCTTTGCAACTACGACGTGGTAGTCCTAGTTGCTGTGCGGCATTTTCCGAAATGATGGAAGTTTGAGATCCTTGGTCAATTAGGGCTCTCATTTTCTTATAACTTCCGTCGGCTCCTAAGACGTTAACCTGAGCAGTTGCTAGCAGAACATCGGTCATTGACATGGAATCTTTGAGGACGTGAGACACACAATTCGATTCATTTTGTTGAGTTGCATGAGTTTGATTGTTAACAGAGTTTGCAGTGGTAAATATATTGTGCAATATCGTATTATGCTTGTCGTGACAGCGGAAACATGTTTTTTGTGAAGTGCACTCTTTTCCATTGTGGCTAACTAAGCAATTTTTACATAAATTATACTGTGTAATGCATTTCCGTTTTACGGCGGGATGTCTCTAGCGCAATAAACTTGCCTTCCAAGTAAGACAGGAAATCTTGTAATAAACTCTACATAAACTTTAAAAAGGAAGGGAAGGAGAGAAGAACTTCTGACAGTGTTAACCGTCGTTTGCAGTCGTTAGAAAATTTTTGGAGAGAGTTCTTGTGTAACCATGAAAAACTACAGGGCATGTGTGACAAAGCTGAAGATGAATACTTCAGTGATGACTCCTACAATAAAACTAAATCTTTTTATGAAAGTGTTAAGGCACATCTAATTAGAACTCTGGAGGAAATAACCAGTCGTTCTCCATCACCACATCGTCAGCTTCCATCACCACCATCGCATACCACACCACAACCAGGCTCCTCAAAACATGATCTTTTACCATCTGACACCGCATCCAAAAAAGTTTTACCACTTCCACGATTCGTTTTCCATGACGTCGATCAACTAAATAAAATAGATGAACTGATGCGCAAACAACAGACCAATTTTAAGGCTTTCACTCGGACTATTTCTCATATCAATCTTAATATTTTATCGGAAAAATGGGAATTCCAAGATGTGTTAAGAAACGTAGAATCTCGTTGGGCTGCCGTCGATTCCCTTCACTGGGAAATCGACAATCTCTTAGATGTTGAGGATAGGAAGTATGATGAATTGTTTACCAGTTATGAACAAGAGTATTACGATATTAAAAGGTGTATAAATAATAAAATGACCGATGCGGACTATAGAAGTGTCTCCACACCACAAATAGATATTCCCATATTCAGTGGCGATTACCAACAATGGAGTTCTTTCAAAAACTTGTTTATCGAATCCATTCATAAAAATAAATCCATAGGTCGCTGGTTCAAATCCGGCTCGAAGGACCAAATTTGTCGGGTGTAAGTCCAACAAAGTAAAGATGGTTAAAATGGTAAAAATAAGTATATTGGTAAATGGTAAAGTTAATGGTAATGGTAATGGTTATGGTTATTAGGTGAGCACACGCGGCGCGATTGGTGACCGATCGTGAACTGACTAATTACGTGGTATAATGTGAAATTGCTATAAATTGGGTCAGCGTGAAATGCTGACTGCGCGCGCGCCCTGACTTAAACACTGTACTTCGTACAATAAGAATATAGATATTATTCTAAGAATAATATAGATATTATTATTAGTTAGAAATAAATATTCAAGTCGGGCTTGCCCACCTAGGTATATATATCGAACTTTATAAAGTTCAGCAAACGAATCTCATAGGTTTTGTGATATTTAATCAGATATTAATAATAATTAATAAATGTACCTAGCTCAAGCACCAGTGCTATTACGGATATCAGAACCAACAGCAGTATTACAAATATGTACATATAATACTTTTCTTCTGTAAAAACATACTTATAATACATAGAAAAAACCCAGACCCCCAGACTAATACAAACATCGGGATCGAACCTGCAACCCTTGCACCAGAGGCGGCGTTCACTACCACTGATCCAAATGGGTCGGCAGTATATTATTCTTCTTTATTCAAAACCTGTGAAGTATAAAACACATCTATAATAAAAACACCGAGTTCTATTCCTCAAATAGCTGTGGCGTGGAGCGCAGTTATTCTGGTCTCATCTGCCCCGGGCCCAGAGGAGCAACTCTTCACAAAGCCTTTAGATTTGTCACATTTGCAGTCCACTATCACAGTGTAACTAAGATGTGAACAGCAAAGCAACTTAGCAAAAAATTAAAACAGCCCAACTGTAAGAGCTCGCTCCCTAGGGTTCCATACCTAAACGAATGTGATAGGTTTTTTATTTTTCAAATAAGAAATAATATTTTTTCGCTCAACGGGAAGAAGCCTATAGGTTTTCATTCCCATGAGAGAGTCAAATGTTTTTTTGCTAATGGACAGCCGTATCTTTTTATGAATAATGCAAAAATATCTCTTGTGTACCGGTAATAAAGACGGTCCAAAACCAATAAGGGTAACACTGTGTGAACTTAAGCGTAATAAGTTGCATTGCATTGCATAAGCTCTGCTAACTTACCTTAGCTCGCATTGGTAATCTTTGCACCTATAGTTGGGCCAATATAAAAGGCCACATTTGACACTTCAACAAAGTTCGACAACGTAACCTTGTAACAACGGTCATTGAATTTATTAATCTTTCTATGTTAAAAAAGCAAATAATTTTGATGAAAATGAAATAAACTGGCCACGGATCGATATCTAGGATCGGTACCAACTTTCCTCTTTCTTTTCAATAAATTTGATTGTCATTTCTCCTAATAAAAGTACTAATAACATCTTTTACATTATTATTTGACTGACCGGATGGCGCAATTGGTAGTGACCCTACCTCTTACGCCAAAGGTGGTGGGTTCGATTCCCACCCTGGACAAACACTCGTGCGATGAATACTTGTGTTTGTTCGGTGTCTGGGTGTAATATATGTATTTAAGTCTATATTTGTGTTCCTCTGTTGTCTGATATCTGTAACACAAGTGCTTAAGCTGCTTAGTACGGAATCAGGTCAACGTATGAGATGTTGTGAGAATTATTATTATTATTATAGTATTCGATTCACGTTTGTTTGAAGTCATCAGCATCAGCCCATTAAAGTCCCCACTGCTGGGGCACGGGCCTCCCTCAATCACATGAGGGGTAATTACCATACTCAGCACGCTTGGCAGACGGGTTGGCGAGGGTTTTGATATAAATGCAGAGTTTTCCTTCTCCTTTTGCTGATGATCATGCTTGCAGCTTTACCTTAGTCGCCTTTGACACCTCGGTAAGAGTGAGGGTGGCCTATTCTACTCTGCCGGGGACCACACGGCACTTGTTTGAAGTACATATCGATTATTCATTTTAGTCGAAGTTTTTTAGTAGGTCACCACTCTATGAATCTAAGATTTAGAAACGTCAAATGTGGCGTATTAGCTTGGCTCAACTATACGTTTCGCGGTTTCTACTACCCTACTGGCGACAGATGAAAATCAGTGATTTGCTCGTGCAATATCGAGCAAACTACTACTGAACTGCAGCCAGGACATACTTGCAGCGGTTGCGGCACTGAACATTCGGTTAGCGGAACAGGAACACGCTGTGACGGCGATGAAGCTGCAGGTGGCCTCCATGGAACTTAAGGTGGCAAGCGTAGGTGCAGGAGTAAGTTGCGCAGCTCCCCCACCAGGACTGACCCAGGGCGTAGTAAGCTACGCTAGTAAGTTGAAGCTGCCCAAGGGAAAGCCCGAGATGGAAGTGAAGCCTAAGGGACCGGCTGTACTTTTCTACCCAGCGTCTGAGTCCATCAAGACCTCGGAAGAGACAAAGAAGGAGCTGCAGAAGGCTGTGCAACCAGGGAGCCAGGGAATTCAAGTCCAGGGAATCCGTAGGGTCGGCAACGCAGGCGTCGTTGTGCAAACGGCGACCGCCGAAGCTGCTCGGAAATTAAAGGAAGCCGCACCGCCGACCCTTAAAGTTACGGACCCCAAGAGTCGGCGACCGTTGGTGGCGATAAGAAACCTGCGGAAGGACCATGATGGAGAAAAGGTGATACAGGACCTGCACGCGATCAATCTGGCGGAGTTCCCCGAGTGGAACATGAAAAAGCTGCGCGAGAGCTGTAAGGTGGCTTTTAAGAAAGGCCGTCGTGGAGGGCGGACAACGGTAGTGCTAGAGTGCACTCCGCAGCTGCGTGACACCCTCATACACTTGGGGAAGGTCTACATCGCCTGGGATGAAGCAGAGGTCTGTGATTATATCCGCGTGACCTGCTGCAACAAATGCCAGCAGTACGGACACCCGGAGAAGTTTTGCAGGTCCTCGGACACAGTCTGCGGGAAATGCGGGGAGGTCGGACACAGGGCTCAGGAGTGCAAGTCAGAAAAGAGCTGCTGCGCGACTTGCAAGCGCTTTAAACGACCAGAGGCAGCCAACCACAACACAGCGGCGCTAGATTGTCCAGCGCGCTTATACGCAGAGCAGCAGGCGGGTAATATGACGCAATGGCAGTAAGAGCATCAATGAATAATGAAGGCCAGGCGGCTGGGCCTTGGAGGTTCGGCTGCCCTGCAATTAACGTAGGGCAGCTGAACCTCCATAGCTCAGCCGCTGCAACCAAGGAGATAACCATAGTCGCCAAGGAGCTGGGTTTGGACTTGGTACTAGTACAGGAACAGTACAAGCATCCGCAGATCATCCAATGCGGATCCAAACCCAAGGCCGGAGTGTTGGTGATGAATCAGGCGTTTTCGTTCACGTTCTTGGAACATCTTAGCAACGAACACTGCGCGGTCGCACACGTTGATACCGGAGATAAGGGTTGGAGCTTCTACGTGGTATCGGTATATTGCCAGTACAGCCACGATATCTCCCGACACTTGGAACACCTGTCCCACGTGATGGATCAGCTGGCGGGGAAGCACATATTGATAGGCATGGACAGCAATGCACACTCGCCACTCTGGCACTGTGAGGAACGACAATACGTTGGGAGAGGACCTGACACCGAGTACAGGAGAAATCAGATGGAAGGATTTATCCTGGGACGAGCTCTTTTACTCCATAACAAGGAAGGTCAACCCCCAACATTTCACGGCCCCAACGGATACTCAAATGTGGACCTGACACTCACTACAAGAGGAATCACTCTGTCAGAGTGGACTGTAAGAGAAGGAGCAAGCTTGAGCGATCATCAGCTGATTACATTTAGAGTAGGCGACACAGCGGTGCGATCGCGGTGGAAGTTGCTGGTCAGGGTCAGATGCAGCCATCTTACAGAGACCGAGGCGTGAACTGGGCGAACTTTTGCTCAGCTTTGCACTACCGAGTGGGACGTCTGCAACTCAGGAGACCAGCTGAGGACATCTGTAATGAGTACACAGACATACTGACACGAACGGCAAGCGAATGTCTGGGCAATCGCAAAAAAGCGGGCACCGGTGGGTACGAGTGGTGGACACCTGGACTGGACAAACTCAGGAAGGAAGTGTACAGCGCGCGTAGGAACTGGCAGAAGTCGCGGAAGAGAGGAGGTGAGCATGAAACTAATTTGAATAATGAGCTCAATGTTGTGAGAAATCACTACAAAGAGGCAATGAGGAGCGCGGAGATCACCTTTTACCGCAAAGTGGCCGAATCCGGCAACAATGAGCCGTGGGGGATGGCTTATCGAGCCGCCTCTGGCAGAGTTCGCCCCCCACCCAACGTGATGCACGGAATGAAGCTCATGGAAGGACATGCAGAAACTGGAGAGGAGACCATGTCTGGGCTCCTGGGCGCGCTGTGTCCTGATGACGACCTGGAGAAGGATGATGCGTACCACCGGCAGGTCCGAATAGCTGCTGCGTGTGCCCCGACTGGACGAGACTCAGATCCACCCAACCGGGAGGCACTGGCGCGAATAGTCAAAGATCTACCAAACACGGCACCGGGAATGGATGGAATGACGCCACGGATCATAAAGCGAGCATGGAGAGCGAGTGGAGAGGAAATGCTGTATATGTTTTCCGCGTGCATAAGAGAAGGTGTGTTCCCAGCCATATGGAAGACCGGAAGACTAGTGGTTTTGCCAAAAGGCAACGACAAACCCCTGACAGACCCAAAAGCGTATAGACCGGTAACGTTGCTGCCCATTTTGGGAAAGATACTGGAACGTCTCATTATCACCTGCGCTCCTTGTCTGCACCGGAATATCTCACCAAGTCAGCATGGTTTTAGGTATGGGAAGTCGACGGTTACGGCGATTAACGCAATTATGGACCGAGTTACGAATACCTCCAAAAACTATTGCCAGCTTATATTCTTGGATATTTCAGGGGCCTTCGACAACGCCTGGTGGCCCATGGTCCTGCTCAAAGTGAAACAAGGTGGATGTCCACCAAATATTTACAAAATCTTAGTGAGTTACTTCACAGACCGGCGAGTGGGTTTATTCATGGGTCGACAGGTGGTGTGGAAGAGGTCTACAATGGGCTGCCCCCAAGGTTCGGTGTTAGGGCCTACTTTATGGAATCTTCTGCTCGATGACATCCTTAGGTTACCGATGCCCGAGGGCGTCAGCATGACAGCCTATGCGGATGATATCACGATCGCGATCGAAGCACCAACCAGAGCTAAAATAGAGCGAGATGCACAATATATGCTCCAGGCGGTGTCCGAATGGGGGCATCGGAACCGTCTGACTTTCTCAGCCGCTAAGTCGCAGACGCTTACCTTGAAAGGCAAATTCAAGCGCCCCCCAACGATACGTATGGACAATAAATCGATCGCGCACGTGAGCATGGCAAAGTTACTTGGGGTGGTGATTGACCAAGGGTGCTCCTTCTTGCAGCATGCGAACTTTATCGGCCAGCGGGCTAGTAACTGCTTCGGGAAGATGTCGAGAATATCGTCATCGACCTGGGGCGTGCGGTACAAAGCACTTAAGGTCCTGTATTCAGGGACCTATGTTGCAAGTCTTACTTACGCTGCGGCAGTTTGGTGGCACCGGGCAAGCATCTTCGTGGTGAAGCGAGCTTTGCTGCGCACCCAGCGGCCTGCAATGATTCTGCTCACGAAGGCTTATAGGTCTGTTAGCACATCAGCGCTGCCCGTGCTAGCTGCGGTGTTGCCGGCCGACTTAGAAGTCGTTCGTGTGGGACGATTCGCACAGGAGTGCCCAAAGGAAGCCACAGACAAGGCGCAGACGGCACTTAAACGTAGAATATTCGGAGATGTTGTTGCCCAATGGCAGGAGCGCTGGTCGACCAGCGACAAAGGAAGAGAGTTGTCGCAGTTTTTCCCAGACGTAGAAATGAGATTATCGGCCGGTTGGGTGGAACCAGACTACGCTGTGTCACAAATATTTACAGGACATGGGAGTTTTAACAGCAGACTGCACGCGATGACTCTCTGTGAGTCACCTGTATGTCCCTGTGGAGAAGCTGATGAAACTCGGGACCATGTGCTGTGGGAATGTCAGCTGTATGAAGAAGAGCGGCAACAGATGCTGAATGACTGGAACAGAAACGAGATAGGACCAGTATACCATCAAGAGATGGTCAACTCTGCAGAAGGTTTTCGACGGTTGCGTGCGTTTGCACACAAAAGGCTTAATATTAGGAAGGAGATTGATTGATGTGGAACTGCCCGAGCGCGAGTCGCTTGTGTTGTGGTGTTTCACGCCCCATTTGGGGAGAAGTGACATTGAGATGGGACACAGACACAGATTTTGTAGGGAGTGAAGAATCGCACCGGGGAAAGAGCCCTTAGCAAGTACCTGGTGAGCGTCTCCCAAGATTCGGTCCGTATGCCGAGACGGTAGGAAGGACCATGGGCTGGTGGAGGGACTGTGTCTACTGAACTGCAGCCATTATGTGTGCCGCAGCGATACAGAAACTAAATTAACAATCCAAAATAATACAGCGCAGCTTGTATTGTTTAGCATTGTTAATTTTGTTTTACTATACCTCCACTATTTATTTTTCACCATTTTAAAATGTATGCATGTGTGTCCTTTGATCCAAATAAATGTATTATCTATCTATCTACGTATTATTATTTTATCATACTTGCTTACTCACTCTTACCGAGGTGTCGTAAAAGGCGACTAAGGTAAAGCTGCTGGCATTATCATCAGCACTCAGACCAGAAGGAAATTGTTTGACTTTGTATTTTCGTTACCCAGAAGGAAAACTCTGCATTTACATCAAAATCCTCGCCAACCCGTCTGCCAAGCGTGGTGAGTATGGCAATTACCCCTCATGTGATATAGGGAGGCCCGTGCCCCAGCAGTGGGGACTTAAATGGGCTGATGATGATGATGACTTGCTTATTGCTTACTGTTTAAAAAATGGCGATTTT
>CM032464.1:24176285-24189255 GCA_019059595.1 Marasmia exigua | reverse complement strand
AATTTAAAGTTGGCAATGTACATTCGGGAGCAGAATTCGGACTCAAAGTCTATTTTCATGCACTGATGGCTGCTAGGCGCGGTGCTGGCAATGGTGCTGTCGAGTAAAATCATGACCGAATGGTGTCCTAGAACCGGCAGACGAAATCTGCGTCGTCCAGTGTCACGATGAGTTGATGACATTACCAAAATCGTGGGGACTACATCCATCCTAGTGGGATTAGGAATTTTTCGTCCCTCTGTGAAATGTTTCATAATCATCACAATCTTTATTGTTAGAAATAACAGTAAATTGTGGTTATTAGCGCTTCAGACTGCGGAGCTGGGGGCACGTGCAGCTTGCACAAACAGTAATTATAACTGAATGGGTGCAACAGCATTTCTGTGCTTACAGTTCCGCTGGTATTTCTGTACTCGTACTGTAGAGTGCATACCTACATACAAATGAAATGTACCTTGCAGTAATTTAATGACAGGTCAAATTAGTTTGCGTATGTAGTATCTACCTGCTGTGAGATTTATTAAACATATATTTTTAACTGAGGATACTCTTCGTCTCTTTTATAACGACATGTATTGTTTGTTCGCCGATCACTTTGCCATTAATGAACCGATTTAGATGATTCCTTTTTAGTTGGAAAGTAGATAGTCCCGGATTGGTACCATGATCAGGATATTATTTTTATATCTTTTTACAAAACTGCACCAGTATTTACGCCTGACTGTATTAATTTTGTGGCTCTGCTGATGATGGAAGGTCAACTCCTCAACGGTAAGGAGTTAAAGAATAACTCTTTCAATACTGTACTCTCAATTAGTTTTTTAGTTATTTGACGAGAATGGAAGAGGGGGGGCTGCCAAAATGAGTCACTAAAAAATTGGAAATCAATTATTTTGCGAAAAAAAAACCTGCCTTCAAAAACCACGAACCAAAAAGTGTACGATAAAATTCTTTAACACTTTATACACTTCAAATAACATTTTATAACAGTACACTCAAGAAAAGGTTTTACCGAAGTCGGCGCCTAATCCCTGTTGAATAATTGAATGTTATATTTCAATTACAAGATAGGATTGGGCGCCGACTTCGGTAACACCTTATCTCGAGTGCACTGTTATAAAATGTTATTTGAAGAGTACCTATAAAGTGTTAAAAATATTATTTTACACTTTTTACTTCGTGGTTTCTGAAGGTGGTTTTTTTTTCGCAAAAAAATTTGTGTATTTGAGGTAACTTAGACTATGATCCACTGTGGTAATACCTCCAACCGATTACGGCTACGGCCGCCATTCTTAACGATCAGCCACATACGCAGAATATATTATAGTGCTCAAGTGTGTGCGCAAACACAAGTGCACTCACTATTCCCTTACCCTCATATTCCTATGGGACACCATCGTGACACGACCAGAGTGGGATTGGGCGCAGGATCAACGGCTTAACGTGCTTTCCGAGGTACAGGGGTACATGACCGCCGACTTCCAGACTCCCGGCTTACACTAAGAATTTCTTACCGAAATCTAAGACAAATTTTTGGCCAGACCCAGGGATCGAACCCGGAATTTCTTTCGCAGCCGCGCTTTAAATTGCGACCCACTAACCACTGCGCCACCGAGGCAGTCGTGGTAATAACATTGAAGCGACCAACACTGGATCACGGTTCGAGAGTGTAGGTTTCCGCCGAGCTAATGGTCGTAATAAAACACAATGTAATAAAAACACTTCGTGACAGCTTGAAAACTACGAATGCACCGCCTAATTTATCTTCTTCAAAAAGCGACCATTTTAAACCATTTTTTGATGCAGTATTTATCCAATCTTTAGTTTCCATTTAAAATGTTACTAAATACGTAAGGGTGTCCCATAAATAATTCAAAAGCGTGTTCCGCGAAAATTGGCAAGTTGAGTACAACATTTTACAGTTGATTGGCAATCTCATTAAGAAAAAAACTTTTATAAAAGTTGTTTTTTTATGGGCAATCGAGTAAGCAAACGTCACCCATGGACATCCACAGTACCAACATATTTAATGGTTTAATTGGTAGAACATTCACCCTGATTGTGGAAGGTGTGAGTCCGAGTCCCGCCTGAACACGAGATGAAATTTTTAAGTGTGTTATTTACCAAAAGATTTTTCTAGCTTTTCCTTTGGGACATAACATTAACGAGTGAACTATACAGACTGACTCAAAGAACCAGTTTCATCGATCTATTTTATAAAGTAAGTGCACAAATCTACCCGTTTGTATTAATAGCGACACGAACCCATTAAGTTATGTTATAGTCAACTGATGCTGAACTGTTATGGACTAGATTTCAATTTCCATGCAAATGTGCCATTGTTTAGATGTCCCCGCGTGGTCCCGTTCAGTCTGTCGATTTTGCGCATGTTCCGAGTGCAAGCCTCGTCTACGTCACGCCTACGTCACGTGCATATACCTACAGTGAACTCATTCATCAATTCAATTGGCACGATTGGGAAATCATTCTGTGGAAAATGCTTAGAGGACGATTTTCGGTGATGGGAAACTTTTGGACTGTTCTTTGTGGTCTTAAAGCTTCAATCGCGGAGGCAAACGGACGTAGTTGTAAGGCTGATCATCGAGATCAAACTAGTAGTAATTAATTTCAGTAATATTAACAAATATTATATTACTTCAATAAATATAAAATAAATTTATTTGTTTAAAATCCTACCCGATGGCCCAATTCCGTAATTCGCACAATAATATTTACCATGTATCTTCTACTCAACTAACTAGTAAAATGTTTATATTCCGCTTGCTATCGACTACGATACAATACGATACAATTGGAAGAGCAAAGACACTAGTCTTTGTTCTTCCAATTGTATTACTGTTTGTCCGTGGGAGAGCCATGCCTAGGCACGAATGGGCCGGCTCCAAATATGTGGACCAACTCAACTCGAGTGTACCACAGCCTCATAGAAAACCAACGTTTTTTTTTATGAGAGGTGGCAGACGAGCAGACGGATCACCTGATGGTAAGCAATTCCGCCGCCATGAGTTGGCTCCACAGGTGTTTGGTGTATATGAGCGGCAGCAAACGCTTACCGTCAGTTGATCCGTCTGTGTGATCTGCCACATATCATATAAAAAAAACTACAAATCTAAGTAGTTACATGCTTAATTTGTATAATTTTATGCAACATTTATTATACTTGTTACTACACCCAATCCTTCACCGTGCTACTGACTACACCTCTATCTGACTGTGGAATGTTTTACCTATGTCAATAAGATAATCCAATTCCCTACCCATCTTTAAAGCCCAAATTAAATTACATGAATTCTTTAACTTTGAGAACACTATTCCACTTCCTCTCCCCCTTCTTTTTCTGTCCTTTGATTAAAATCATTCGTATGCTTTGAGATTTTTATTATTGCAGTTGCAATATTTACCAATATTCAATTCAATATATGTGGGATGGGGTTTCAAATAATTCCAAGGACTTGGGAATAAGTAATACTGTATTTATAAGCGTCGTCATCACACCGTCTTTACGTCGTCGTCGGCCATTCGTCGTCTCTCTCACTCTCGCACGTCATTCAATTCAAACATCGAACTCATACACGTTCCTTGCCATGCATCTACCGATCACCAACCCTACATATATTATACCTACAACGTTACATCCTCAAGATTTATAATAATAACTATGTAGTTTCACTTCTCAATGTACTAGGCGTCGCACATATTTTTAGAGCTGTGTAAATAAAAATAAATTAACAAAACAAAATTGAAAGCATTACTGAACGACACTACTAGTCGCGCCATCTAGCAGCCCTTCCGCTAAGCTTCATTCCTTTTTTATGTGCGGGCGTCGCAACATCGAAATCGTAAAGAAAAATCTTAGTTTTTAGTCAAAAAGTGTTGTGTTCCGATTCATTATGGGAAAAAGAAAGAGTGATCGCCGTAATTCCAAGTTACGGCGAAAAATAAGAAGATTAGAACAAAAGTTACGAGACTCGTCAACAAGTTCGGACGAAGGTCAGTTCTCATAAATTTTTTCCTAATTCAATCAAATCCTAATTGTTGTGTATCAATACTAAAATATGGTATTATTTAGCAATAAACAAACCTCTTTTTCATTAAACATTACTTAAGTAATATATTTTTTCTTGTCTATTTTCATCTACCTACATTTATATTATTTTTTTCCTCTACGAACTTTTTTGTTTACAATGACCATTTTATGCAATAAATCGCGGAACGGATATTAAAATATCTTATCATGCGAATTTTAGGTTATTTAATTAGGTTTTAGTAGGTATCTAATTCCCATTTTGCATTTGGATATGCCTATAATTTGGTTATACCTCGTGTCATGAGCACGATTGATAGCCACTTAGTCGAGAGGTGTACCACGATTTCAGGTATACACAATGACTTTAAATAATAAAGACAGCGTTCAGCTGTTCGTCAACTTTACAGTTTAGAGGCGTAATGAAATTACGTACAACTGTTATGACGATTCAACCTCACGGTTATTTTCTTTTTTTCGACCTTGCAGAGTACGACCGCTATTACCCAAGGTCACCATCACCGCAACCTTTCTATTCATCACAATCAGACCCGTCCGATGGCGAAAATCAGATTGCATCTTGTGTAGTGCTCCCAGGGGAACCACAATCAGCAACTAATAACACAGCGGATATAGACACTGACTTATCTCATTTGATGGCTCAAGAGGCAGGACCCAGTTCAGGCGAAGTTCCAAATACTTCCGGTCCAGAGATTTTACCGCAAGAAATCTTAGAGGCTTTAGGAGATCCCATAGGAAAAGAGGAAGTTCTTGGTCCCGCTATCACTGATGAGATTGCTAAACGTTGGGGTAGGATCTTGGTGGAAGGTTTAACCAAGGAATCAAAAGATGCTACTATAAAAAAGACCCTGATACCCGAAAACTTTTGTTTATCAAAAGCTCCGAAACTCAACCTTGAGATATCGGCGGTACTTAGCGATAATATGAAAAATCGCGATAAGCTCTTTGAAAAAGCTCAAAATCAACTTGGTTTGGGAATCGCAGGCTTGGCAAACTTAGCTTCTTCGCTAATAAAAGAAGACATGGAAAAAGTGGAAATCCTTAAGAGATTATCGGAAGTCAGTCAAATCTTACTAGATTTGCATCACGAGAATACAAAACAAAGGCGAAAGTTAATAACCACATCATTAGACAAAAAATTTAGTGCTACTATCAATGACGTCAAAAGAGATACTTTTCTCTTTGGCGCAAATCTCGGAGAAAAAATTAAAGCCACGAAAACGGCGGAACGGTCTGGCCTTCAAGTCAAACGTAATAATGTTGGTGTTCCATCCACATCCAGGCAACAGGGAAACTGGAGAGGCCCACCCAAGTATCAACCGACCAGGCTACCCAAACAGGGTGGGCAGAAACCGAGATACCCAGCCACTCAAGGATACGCAGCACCACAGGGTCGGAGGCCGCCTCCAATTACGAATCGGGGCCCTCCAGCACCGAGGATGGACCACAGGCCCCGCAGGAACAATTAGAGGTACTTCATGCTGGTAGGTTGCGACATTTTGTCAAGACCTGGCAAACTATTTCCAAAGACCCAGTTATACTAGACTATATTAAAGGGTTCAAAATCCCATTTGTAAAATTTCCTGTTCAAGACTTCGTGCCTGCTAATCCTAAGTTCAGTAACACTGAAATAAATCAGTTAAAACTATCTATTACGAAACTTTTAACTATGGGGGCCATTACAAAATGTAAAGACATACCGGATCAATTCATTTCAAAAATTTTTCTTATTCCGAAAAAGGACGGTACCTATAGGTTTATTCTTAATCTAAAGATGCTAAATAAATTTATTGATTCCGAACATTTTAAAATGGAAGATATTCGCACGGCTTCTAAGTTAATTAGTAAGGACTGTTTCATGGCCACTATAGACCTGCAGGACGCATATTTTTTAGTGCCGATTCATTACTCGTCTAAAAAAATACCTCAGGTTTAAATTCCAAGGCATTACATATGAATTTCAATGTCTTCCATTCGGTTTGTCTTTGGCTCCCCTCGTATTTACGAAGTTGATGAAGCCAGTAGTCACTCATCTCAGGAATCAGGGGCTCCTTTTAGTCATATACCTAGACGATTTATTATGCATAAACAATACCTACGAAAGCTGCATTGATAGTGTGTCGGCGGCGTTAGACCTCCTTAAGAGCTTAGGTTTTGTTGTAAATAAGGATAAAAGTAACCTGATTCCTAGCCGAATACAAACGTTCCTTGGTTTTGAATTAAATTCACAACAAATGTGTTTGAGTTTACCAGGTAAAAAACGGCAAAAAATATTGGAACAAACTAAAAATTGTCTAAGATGCGCTCTTTGACAATCAGAGATTTTGCTAAATATTTAGGTTTGCTCTGCTCGGCCTGCCCCGCAGTTTCCTATGGATGGCTTTATACAAAGCGTCTCGAAAAGGAAAAATTTTTAGCTCTACGTCGCTCCGGTGACGACTATGATAAAGTAATGAACTTATCCTCGGATCTTTACTCAGAGTTCATGTGGTGGAAAAATAATATTCTGACATCACATAACCCTTTACGTAGTGGTAGATACATGCTTGAGATCTTTTCTGACGCTTCTCTTACTGGCTGGGGGATTTACTGTAATGGGGAACGTGCTAATGGTTTTTGGGATCCTACAGAATTAAAAAATCACATTAACCTTCTAGAATTAAAAGCTGCCTTTATAGGCTTACAGTGTTTTGCCAGAGATCTTTATAATATGGAGGTTATACTCCGTATTGACAATACCACGGCAATAGCGTATATAAATAGATTTGGAGGGGTCCAATATGATCACCTTAATGAAGTTACTAGACATATCTGGCAGTGGTGCGAGCAAAGGAAACTCTTCATATTTGCGTCATATATCAAATCGAAGGATAATACAGAAGCTGATCTAGAATCCAGACATTTCAATATCGATATTGAGTGGGACCTATCTCCTAAAGCTTTTAAGAGGATTTCAAAATGTTTCGGAAACCCTCAAATCGATTTGTTTGCTACGCGGTTAAATGCAAAGTGCAAAACTTACATTTCGTGGAAAAGAGATCCTAACGCCTTTGATATTGACGCATTTACAATAAACTGGCACCCTTTTTTCTTCTACGCGTTCCCACCATTTTCGTTAATCCTTAAATGTCTACGCAAAATAGTCAACGATCAAGCAACAGGTATCATGGTTGTACCATATTGGCCTAGTCAACCATGGTATCCCCTGTTTTTGTCTCTTTCCCAAAGCCAACTTATATATTTCGATCCAAGTTCTTCACTACTTTTGTCCCCTTTCAGGACTCCTCACCCACTTTGGAAGCGCCTTATCCTGGTATCGGCGCTATTATCGAACAAGTGTATACAAGACAATCGGTACCCCGTAACGCAATCAAAATTATAATGTCTTCATTAGCCGATAGCTCTTTGAAGCAATATAATGTGGTATTAAAAAAATGGTGGCAATTTTGTACTCAAAAACATGTAAATATTTTTTTTTGATTGTAATATCTCGAATATTTTGGAATTTTTAGCTGAACAGTATCAATCTGGCGCAAACTATTCAACTTTGAACACCTCTCGAGCTGCACTTGCGTTAGTATTGGGTAAAGGTGTTAGCCAAGATGATCGAATAACCCGATTCATGAAAGGAGTTTATAGAACTAAACCTTACTTCCCGAGGTATGAATCGACATGGGATCCAAATGTCGTACTTGATCATCTTGCCAATTTTTATCCAAATGAGTCTCTAAGCATAGATTCTCTTACTAAAAAGCTGGTAGCTCTCCTCGCGTTATCCACGGGACAACGTGTGCAGACGCTATCGTTGATACGTTTATCCAATATTAAAGTAAGTAGCACAAGAATAGAAATTACCATTTGTGACTTGATTAAAACTTCGGCGCCAAACAGACCTTTGCCAATTTTGATTATACCTTTCTTTCCCCATAGGGAACAAATTTGTCCTGCGAAAACATTGTCCTCATATATGGCTGCTACAGAAAATTTTAGGAGCCTACCGCTCACAGAAAGACTAATTCTGACAACTAAGAAACCCGTCCACAACGCTACCGCTGCAACTATAAGTAGATGGATTAAAACAGTTTTATCGCAAAGTGGAATTGATACTAATGTTTTCACAGCGCATAGCACACGTCATGCCTCAACTTCAGCGGCCAGACGTAATGGTGTATCCATTGACGTTATTAAACGAACCGCAGGGTGGTCAGGCAATTCCTTAACGTTTGCCAAATTCTATAATCGCCCTATTACGCCGGTTGAGGAAAATGCTTTCGCAGAGGCAATATTATATCCCTAATCAAGATATTTAACAATAGATGATAAATCGTTGTAATACTTTTACCTAATCCTAATACGTATGATTAGAAGCCTTACTGGTTACATAAATATTATGTTATACTTTATATTATAAAGATAATAATTAAATATGCTCAAATTATGATATTTTCGTACAATAAGAGATAAGAAGTTTATGTTTCGTATCTTATATTAAAAACAAAGAAATTAAAGTTGTTTTTTCCGATTCAATACTTTATTATATATCCTCTTTTTTATGCAATCTCGTTTGTTTTAACGCTAAACATCTACATAGTTATTATTATAAATCTTGAGGATGTAACGTTGTAGGTATAATTAATGGTTAAACGAACTTACCTTAAGTGATGTTCGGCCATAATTATACTAAACGTTACATCCGAAGAGATTTATAGTCCCACCCATTCCCAAACTGAATCCCGAATCAGAAACAAAACGAGATAGATGGCGCTGAAAAATGAAGCTTAGCGGAAGGGCTGCTAGATGGCGCGACTAGTAGTGTCGTTCAGTAATGCTTTCAATTTTATTTTGTTAATTTATTTTTATTTACACAGCTCTAAAAATATGTGCGACGCCTAGTACATTGAGAAGTGAAACTACATAGTTATTATTATAAATCTCTTCGGATGTAACGTTTAGTATAATTATGGTCGAACATCACTTAAGGTAAGTTCGTTTAACCATTAATTATGTTATGTCTTAGTGTATTCATATTTTATTTACGTATTTATATTTAAACTTTCAGTGTAAGTATATAAATATTAAAATCGCACCTTCATCAAGTCTCCTTACCCGAAGGTTGTCTGGAAGAGATCACTCATGCCGCCTTCCTTGCACATATACCTAGTTACAAGTTTTCTTAGTTTGAGTGCAATAAAAGTATATATATTTATTAATACTTGGGACTATTCCAGGCAAACATGTATGTAACCTTAGAGCCCGTGGCACACCTTCACCTGCTGCGGAATATCACAATATACTATCGACTGTGAGAGACAGCTTTGGCAGTAGCGCCTCTAGACTTTGATCTCGAACTAATCGAAGATCCTTGTTGTTTTTGGTGACATATATGGTTGGTTAGTTCACGATCAAAACGTTAGGGGCGCTGCTATCAAAAGTGGTATCTTTTCTGCTATAATCCTTTAAATGTAGCTCGATTAGACTGACAGCTATTGGTGTTACAGAAATATTATCTTTAGGTCTAACGGCCACACTCAAAGTCGTCAAATTAACTTTAATTGGTACGTAAGAAAACATATTGACACTTATATCAATACGCAATAAGACTCTCCATAATTAAGAAAGTGGTGAAGATTTAGCGTAATTGACGTCTCTTAGTGCGGCAGTAAGTATATAATAATAAAAATCTATGGAATGAAACTTGGTTAAAATGATAAACCTTAAGTATATTGAAATAAAAGTCAAGTAACAGCCGGCAGAGTAGAATAGGCCACCCTCACTCTTACCGAGGTGTCGTAAAAGGCGACTAAGGTAATGCTGCTGGCATGATCATCAGCACCCAGAGAAGGAAAACTCTGCATTTATATCAAAACCCTCGCCAACCCGTCTGCCAAGCGTGGTGAGTATGGCAATTACCCCTTATGTGATTGAGAGAGGCCCGTGCCCCAGCTGTGGGGACTTAATTGGGCTGACGATGAACAGCCGTCATTCTAATCAAGACCGACCAAAATCGGAAGGCACTTCAGTGACATTGACATGGGGGCGCTGTACAATATATTTTCTATCGAAAAATGCCAAAGGAACTGACACTTGTTAAGGAAACAGCGTTAGTTTCGACTTTTGCCACGTGCCAATTAACCGTGATTGGACATA
This sequence comes from Marasmia exigua, assembly GCA_019059595.1. NCBI lineage: Eukaryota > Metazoa > Arthropoda > Insecta > Lepidoptera > Crambidae > Marasmia > Marasmia exigua. The sequence continues at coordinate 24,179,042 of CM032464.1, read as the reverse complement.
GGTATACAATATTATTTGTCAGATGTCATCGGTGCAGATGGGTGTAACCGCGCTCAGGGCATTACAGGCAATAGGGAATTCTCCTATTTTTTCAAATATTTTTTACAATGCTCATATATATCAGATAATCAAGCATTATTTTTATTTCTGCAAAATATGCCTGCTAAATGTTATAAAAAAATTATCATAAATTTGACGTAAAATATACGCGCTAAAACACCGACCGCCATGATGGTGACGGCGCATGACGTCACTATAACTAAATCAAAGGGCATTGAACTAAAATTGAGAAATGTCAAAATTTCGATGAACGTTGTAGGTAAGTAAACAAAGATGTCAAAAAGATGTTTTAGTATAATGACGTCACATCATGGCGGTCGGCGTTTGAAATCACGTGACATACAGATACTAAAACCTCAATTTTGATTTTGAAAAATAAAATTTATCTTAGGATTTCATGGGAAAATAACGTTATATTTGCATTTCCCGTGATGAAAACTATACAAGTAATATAATTTCATAATTTATTGTTGATAGATGAAAATGGCCTATTCTATGCGCCAAAAGAGGCATTTTCGCTCGTTACATTTCTTATACGTTATAACGGCCCAGAAGCACAGAATAATATAGACCAGCAGTATGGTCCAATGAGGTGTGCTACGGGCTTAATGGCGCTCCGTGTGGGAGCAGTTACAATAATAGAACATTTTGTTAGGTAACCTTTTGTTTTGCAGATTGACATGTTATAACAGAGTATCGTGTTACACAATGTGTTATAGCGTCATATAACTATGTTTTAGCACCTTTACTTGTTCGCTTCTAGGTCATCAGATATTTTTAACTGAACGTAGGGTAGGATATTTATATTCTTAGTATTGGTAGCTTTAAGTTACGGTCATTCAAGTGTTATGTATGATACATCTTGCACAAGGGTACTATACTGATGCCTACTCTTCTTACTTATTTATGTACATTAGTATTTATTTATTTATGGTTATTCATTAACACGGTCGTCACTCACAACAGGTCCTGCTAGAATACCAGCGCTGCCGCGGCATTTCTGTCGTGGCAGCACCATGCTGAGGCCAGGACCTGATTGACCTCACACTTCACACACGCCTACTTATTTAGAATATTTTCATTATATAACTGTGTATTTACCTACCTATCGTCTGTTCTCGTACTCACCTTTGTCTGTAGTTTTAATGTGACAATGTTACCTTACCTATGTTTTCTAATGAATGTTCATTGTTTAATTATTTATTGTGATGGTCAATAAAATGTTTCTTTCTTTCTTTACTCTCAGTAACTGCCCGCACTCAGAGACGTCATTTAAGCTAATGTTCACTAAGTAAATAACACACTCAAATTTCATCTCCTGTTCAGGTGTTCATGTCGAATCAAGCACTTACAAATTTCGTCGGTTTTAGGTACGCGTTCAGTGGTCTAATTGGTATAAACCAATTAGACCACTGAACGCGTACCTAAAGCCGATTCACCCGGATTGTGGAAGGTGTGGGTTCGAGTGCCGCCTGAACACGAGATGAAATTTTTAAGTGTGTTATTTACTTAAGAATAAATTGCAAAAGATTGCTATAAAAATATCAACTAATGTACATTAACTTTTGTATCGGTAGTCTTTATGCGTATCAAAATAAGGGTCAATATTTTTTCTTAAGTATCCAACTAAGTTAATTAACTACTCTGAGTGTGGCAGTAAGTGAGTATTATAAGAGTGAGAATAGGATCTACACTAGGATCTTTGATATACGTAAGGCTGCCTCGGTGGCGCAGTGGTTAGTGGGTCGCATTTTAAAGCGAAGGCTGCGCGGGAGGCCTCGGGTTCAATTCCCGGGTCGGGCCAAAGGAGTGCACTTGTGTTTGCACACACACTTGAGCACTCTAATGTATCGAAATATCACCTAACTGTATAAAAAACTATGGATGCAATGAAGATATTGAGTATTGATTTTTTTTGGTCAATAGGCTAATGCTTGACCACATCAGGTGCGACCTGATGTGGTAAAGTAAATAATAACATATAATAACGTCATCGTACCTAAACTGACGATGACGTCTAGGATGATACGCGTTTGCCTAAAAGTGGCCTGTTCACTCTTGCCTTAAATATGTCCAGATTATAGTGGTCAGAAAAAATAGACCTCGGAATTTCAGGGATCTTTTTTTTGGTTTCATCATTTTTCGGACTTATGGACTTCTGCAACTGGGCCCTTCGTTAATAATAAAATATACTGGAAAGCATATTGCCGCCTCTTTGCCCACTAGCTTTCGGATAGTAATAAAGTAATCAATGTTACTTGTAACAATTACGTGATGCTTACTATAATATCCATAGTTTCATAATTTAGAAGCTAGTGTGAAGGCAGCCAGGTCCCACAGGTACTCCGAGCTCTAATGGAAAACCAATTTGTAACCGAATGACTAGTATTAACCTACATTTCGTGTGAGGTTAGTAGGTATATTTTTTTGTAAGTGGAGTTGTAGATAAGTGATATTAAGATAAATAAATAAATATTTCACTACATCACATACATTGATTTGACTCCGAGATAGGTATCTCAAGCGCCTGTGTTACGGATATCAGGATCAACAGCGGAATTACAAATATATAATATATTTAATACTTTTCTTTAATAATTACATAGTTCTGACAACTAAGAAACCCTTCCACAACGCTAACGCTGCAACTATAAGTAGATGGATTAAACGTTTATCGAAGTGGAATGATACTAATAG